>VZRJ01004876.1:0-18045 GCA_013397565.1 Ptilonorhynchus violaceus | reverse complement strand
AGAGAATCGCCCAATGACAGAGAAAGGACTGTGACTGGTTTGTCTGTTCTCTCATTGTTGCCGTTTGTCTGTCTTGTTATATATATAGATATGCAATCCTAGTAAAGAACTGTTATTCTTTTTCCCACATCTTTGCCTGAAAGCCCTGTAATTTCAAGGGTATAATAATTTGAAGGGGGGGGGTGTCATCTTTTCTATCCCAAGAAGGTTTCCCACCTTCCTTGACAGACACCTGTCTTTCAAACCTGGACACAAGTCAATAACTGCCGAAGTGCAAGAACTGGGGTCACAAATAGGACACTTGATTTTGGGGGTACTTGTCTTGTAGGACCCCGCAAACATGGGCAATTGTGAAACAACACCCACTCTTCCCTCTCTTACTAATGAGGAACCGTATTAAAGTAACTCAGAGAGTGTTCTGGGTGGAACCCTCCCACCACAAAGTAGCCTAGGGCACTGAATGACCAACAGGCCTCTGCTGGATCCCCAGTGATGACTGTCTTTTGCTTGTACTCTCTCGCTCTCACTTTTCCCTATACATTCAATGTTACAAAGTAAAGTCAGTGTTGTTGAGCTGGCATTTGGTCTCCTTTGCACCTTAATTTGGACAAAGGACTTTAATAGAGAATTGCAACATGTGGCACATGTAAAATGAAGGTTTCAAAAACATGCACAACCAATTGTTCCTACTCCAAGCACATTCATTACTGCATGTTAGGACATAGGACCTCAGGAAGCCCTGCTAGAGTTACCAGATTATTGGGTCTGTTCAGTTATAGACTTACTAGCAACAAAATTACAATGACACCTACAGGTGTAAGAGAGATGAAGTGCCTGCATCAGCACTTATGTCACGGAGCATTGGTTTCTATTAACGTCAGGATTTTATCTCTGGTAATACAGAAAGAATAAACCACTTTCTCAAGATCACACAGCAATTCACATGGCAAAGCTTAGCCATAGCCCAGACTTTTTGAATTCCTTCTTCGTTCTCTTATCTGTTTTACCATATTGCATTTCCTTGTTTAATCTGTTAGTTCAAAAACTCCCAAAAGCCAATTAAAATAGGACATCATTTCTGCTTCTTTTCAGCTCCTTCTCTTTCAGCATCTGCAATTCTATAGTATAACACTACTCTAGCCTTTTCTTCACAGCTGCAGTCAGCCACAGGAAGGACAGAGTGCAGAGTCCCCTTTGAAGTGGCCTGCAAATGTAGCAGCTGAACAGAAGTGTTTGAAAATCTAAATTTTAGAGATGTGTCATTCTGAAGATATCCTCCCAAGACTTTTTGTACCTCAGTTTCTGGATGCACGATACATATATCTATACTTCCTTACCATGCAGGGTTGTGTGGATCAGCATGTTTGAAGTGCCTAAAGGATGATGAGCATAATGTACTAGGAAGGAGGAAATTTGTGGGTGTTGAGATTTTTAAAGGTTTCACTTTGAACATGCATCGGAGAATTTTTGTTGTACAAAGAGCCACATTAACATATGCAATGTGCCAGCACAAGATACCCTGCTATAGGCATCTAACTACACTCTGCATGGTGAGACAGTCCAGTGACTCCAGCCTGGGCTGTTCTACTGAAGTCTGTTCTAGTGCAGCAGCAAAAGCACTCTCAAGTTCATAAGACAAAGGCTGCATTGTGTGGGCATGTATTCATGCTTTCACTCTTTTTTCACTTTGCTTTGTGAGCTTAAAACTGACTTTAGGCAACTTCAGATTTCAAGCAAGAGAAGTAATAGTCATTTCAGTAAACTGAAGACCCAGATACGGTTGATTGCATTGACAACCTGCTTTATTTTCCTCTGTTGTGCTGCATTTGATCCCATTTTTTCTTGTCATCTCTTCAGAAGGTTAGAGCCCATCTTCATTTATGTACATACAGATTGACTGTTATGATGAGACCTTGATTTTTAGCTTCTATTCTAGTATTTTTAATTGTGTCTGTATTTGTTGAGAGATATCACCATTTCCGAAAGTAATAATTTAACATGATATAGTTAATAATAAAACCCTAGGATCTGGCAAGTAGAAAACCCTGGGTTTATTTCCCTTTAAAGCTGGACTGCTTGAGGTATAAGGGTAGGAATAATATCATACAATCATAGAATTGTTTAGGTTGGAACAGGCTCTAAGATCATTGAGTCAAACTGTTAACCCAGCATGAGTCAAACCATTAACCCAGCACTGCTGTATTTGCCAGTAAAACATGTCCCTAGGTGGCACATTGTGGGAGACTGGAGGAGATTGCTGGCTCAAAACACTTCGGGCATGTGTGTTGGGGAAGGGGCAGGTCAGCTCTTGCCCTGGTGAGGCAATGCCCTGCTCCACATGTCCCATCCCCTAGAGCCTATATCCCAGCCTCCAGAGTGACCACCCATCCCTGGCACAGCACAGGCAATGCTCCAGACCCTGACCCTGGGCCCCTTACCCAGCCCCAGAGTGGCCAGACGACCAGAACTCACACTTGGGGGAAGGGCCCAAGAAAGCCAAAGGATACTTGAACAGACATGTGAGGCAAGCACATGCCTTGACCCTACCTCCTCTTGGAATTTCTATCAGCTAAACACTGCTGGAACCAGGAGTGGTAGCTATATTTGTTCTTTTCTTTATTTCTCTCATTCTCTTTCTTCCAACTTGAAATATTCTGTTATTCTGTGGTCTTTCATATGATTTGATATGAGCCATAACAATCCTATGAGGACCAAGTAATTTACAGAAAGTAATAGATAGTAATGCCGAAATTATCCAAACTGCTAAAGAGTTCCATGTTGTTTATCAACTTTTAAAGCTGCATACCTGCCTTTAGGTATACTGCTATGCAGAAATCCTGTGAAACTCATGTCACAAATCCAGGGGGAATTCTTCCCAGGGAATCTTTGTCAGATTCTATGGACATGCAGGAGGTCAATTCAAGCATGGCCTTGTGAAGCTGTGACTCTCCTGACCCTGTGATGAGGACTGATTCTCTCTCATCTCCAGTCCATTCTGCTAGAAATGGAAAACCTTTCATCCTGTACCCTCATCTCAGAGGAAACCGGCCTCAAAAATCTGCTGTGACATGAAAAGAACCTACTTCTGATGTACATAAAATGTGTTATAGCAATCTTAGAGTGGAGAGCATTCCAGAGAGAGTTAACTGGATTTAGGTAATGGATTTTAAGAGGAAGTAGTCTGGAGATAATTAAAGAAACATTGTGTAAGGAATTAATTAGGGTTGGGTGGTAGGGAAATGGAATCCTTTCCCTATTTCCAGACACTTCATATGACACGCAGAGCTCTATCCCCACTCGTGACATCTCAGGGTATTCCAGTTGTTGGCCTGTTTTGTGCAATGGTTCTCATTTTGAGTTTCCTTCTGAGTAATTTAAAATATATATTAAGGAAAGAAATTAAAATGAGCAAATCATTTGTTAAAACCATTTTCTTCCTCTTTCCTCACCTCCATCTACATCTAGATGCTACTTCAAAAACTTGAACTTCATCATCTCAGAGTCCCCCATTAGCTGTTGCCCAATCATTTAGTTACCTACAGCTGCTCAGGCAAGCTTCTACATGACAACTTTTGGGAGATCTTTCATTCTCACAAACAGAGAAAACTCATTTTTACCAGGCAGCTGGATATTGATAGAGATGGAATATTTCCCCATGTGTTTGAAAATTTATGGAGTAAATAGCTATTTACTAGGAAAGACACATTGAGATTTTACCTGCCCATTGTTAGTGTTGTCTCACCAGTCCAAACTGGAGGTTAGAGAAGGAATTACGAGACACAAGGCCTCCAACTTGAGAGGAAATTGCAACATTTGTCTTGTGTTTCATGGTATTATACATCACAGAATATTGTTTGAGAAGACTGACCCGTGCTTTTAATATTACCTAAGATTCACAGCTGCAAATCTTGGCTGGAGGAGGTGTTTCCCTGCAACCGCAATAAATGTTAGCATTTCAGAGAGGCCAAGAAGAAGTACTTTGGACTAGTATCTTTCTTGCTGTCAAGGATGTCTCTGACCTAGAAACAGGAGGAAAGGATTATCTTCAAATTATTTGATGAGATAGGAAATAAAATGTATGTTTTCTGAAAAGGGTAGAAGGAATTAATAATAAAACCACAATAAGGTCATATTAATAACTTCACAGTCTGACTTCTTCTCAAGGTCTGACAAAGTGTCCTTGTCTTAAACGACTCAAATTTACTGCTTAATGTTTTAGAGCTTTCTGGGTACTTAAGTTCTATCCAACCTCATTAACAGCAGAGACACCAAAACGGTTGTTGGTAGGGTCCAGATGAATTACTGCTGGCAAGAGCTGATGGATTCTTGCAAAATGTTGTGCTACCTAGATTTCATCAGAAACAAAGGAGATACAGCTTTGTTGGAACACTCCTTGTTTTTTCAACATTCTCATTGCCAGTTACAGGTTTCTTGGAACCGTAAGCTTTAACATGGTAAGTTTTGTGGGCTTAGTTTTATTTTGCTGGACCTCTGTGCAAAAAATGAGAGCTCAAAATAGATCATGGCAACATTCCCAGGAGATACAAGGGAGTATATAACATCCTATGCAGTAGGATGGCTTTGCTATTTATTTTTCACCCTCAAGTATAGTGATTTGGTTTAGTTACAAAAGTGTTATGCTGCTGGAGGGAAAATTAAGTTGTCTGTTTGCTGAAACCATATTTAAAAGTGGTTTTTTTGTTTGGTTGGTTGTTTTTTGTTCATTTGGTTTCAGGTTTTTTTCATGTTGTTTCTGTGATTGTTCTTCCTCAGGGATCCTCAGCCTGTAACCCCCAATTCCACCCACTCCCACACTTGGCACTCTACACATTTTGCAATGCTACAGGGCGAGCCTAACAAAGACAGACCATTATATTTCTTTAAAATAGGTATGATACACTTGTATCCTTCATTTAAACAAAACAACAAAAGATCAGATCAGCATGGTCTTTCCCAAGGCTGCTTTGTAAACAGTTTCCACTGTTATTCATGAAGGACAACAAATTTAGCTAGGACTTGAAGAAAGAATTCAGCTGATGATTAGTAGGCAACGCAAAGCAAATTCCCCTGGTTCTAAAGAAGTAGAGCAAAGAGAGAGAGAAAAAAGACTGAAAGAAGAGGATGCATGTTACCTGATCTACAATAAGAGCTCTGTCTCAAGTTCCTGTCCCCATGACTGTTTTGCAGGAAACACATCTCAGGTAGACATGATCTTGTCTCAACTGGAAACAATGCTTCTCCTATAAGACTCAGCCCTTAGCCTTTCCTGTTTTCCAACACAGAAAGGCATCTTCTTTGGAGAAATACCTAGAGAAGCCTAGATTCCTAGATCAGGAAACTCTTGAGAAACTGTTGAACCAAACACTTTAATAAGGACATTCAGAATTTTTGCTCTTCAAAGGCCAGCTTCAGCTTTGCACCTGCTGCCAAAGCCCACTGGAGCAGATGGTGTTCCTGGCACGAATGACACATTTTCGAAGCACCACATTGCTTTCTCCATAGTTATTTAATCTTCGTACCATTGTGGCCTCATTGGCATCAGCAACATTTCAATGTCATAGAAGTAGTGCAATGGAGTTGTTACCAAAAGATTGGTAAATTAAAAAATCCTGAAGACCAATGTAGCATTAAGAATCAGGCATTCTTTATTTGGCCTGATGCACAGTGGAATAGGATCCTTCCAAATCCGTGCATGCTGAGTACAGAAAGTTTCTGTTTATATACTGTATTTTACATATGTATTCATTGATATGATAATCATTTCCCCAGCATGATTAACATATTTTCCCTCCCATTTACACGTGTTCTTCTATCCTGGGGGGTCTCTCTGATATTCCCTGCTGGTCGTAGACCGCAATGTTCCAGTGGACCTGGCTGAGTTGGCCAGGGCACTGGGGCTGGTGAACTTCCAGTTCTCCTTCTTATGCAATGTGCATTGTGCAGTTCCATAGGCCAGTAGTTTTTGGAGAACAAGCATTGTGTTAGCTCACCAGGTGTAGACAGTTTATCATCTGGTAACAGAGTGGGAAATTGAGCATGAGCCTCTGAGTGTATTCAAGCAAATATGTCCCAGGTTTTTTTTTCTCTGTCCTTCTTCTTTACATTCAGATATTAATATGAATTGCTTCTGATAATTATGTCCTTGTTCCCTTGTGCTTAATTAAAAGTTTTAGTAATTTTTTTTTATTAGCATTCCATTTTAATTAAAACAGGTGAACAATTGTTTGCTGTGCTACATTTGTAGCAGATGGAGTCAAAACAGTTTCAGCAGGCTAAATTGGGGCGGGGGGAAGCAGGTATATTAACATGGTTGGATGGATTTTTTTCAGCAGGGATACTGCTGATTGTGGGTGAAGTTCTAGACAATGTTGGGATGCAGGAATCATACTCACTTCACAGATTAAATGCTGCAGTTAAAAAATAGCAAGCAAAATCCCTGCATTTACACTCCAAATAGTAGTTTTACCTGTGTAGACCCACAGAGTGGGTTAACAAGGAGTGTCACGTGGCCTTAGCATCCTCATTGCTACATTGTCCAGTGCTGTACTTTCACATATTTTGTGGTGTAGTTTTATGACAATATATTTCCTTTCCTCTATTTTAGAATCAGGGGTTCATCTGCCTTTAGCCTACCTTTCACCACTATTAGTAATTTGCAAAATTCCACAGAACTATTTCATGCAGTGAAGAATGTTAGCACAGTGAAGAGTGTTAGCACAACAAATTGTAGTTCAGCTGCTTATGAATAATGTAGAGAAATGCAAGGACAGTAATTATATTTTTCTTTGCATCTACTTCAGATTTAAACATCAGTTATGATAAACTCTTACATAAGTCATTCTGGAGTATGTATAGGTCAGAACAAACATCCTCTTTATTTTCAGAGTGGTTTGAATGAATAACATTCTGTCTTCTCAAGTTGACCAGCTCAGTGACTTGATTGCTAGGAGTCTAAGTGTACACACTTTGGGGAGAAAGGAATATTCAAACAGGTCTATTAAGTCTTCAGGAAGGACCTAAAATAATTTGCAACACAGAAGAATACCACTCAATTAAATTATGCTAACTTTTAGCCCCGGCGAAATCCAGTATTGTAACTTTCATGAAAAGTCTCAGATCCTTTCTTTGCTTAGGTTCTCAAAAAGACCCCAACATCTCTATGACAGATCAGATTTTAAGGACTTGACAATGTTACATGTAGGAAAATCTGCTAGTCACTCTTCTTGAACACTGGCCATTAGCGATTTGGCAGGGGCAGATCATGTTTCAGAGCAGATGTGTGTCTTCAGGAAGCAAGAAGACACCCTGTCGCAGAGGATTTATATGCTCAGTTAGTTGCTTTTTGAAACCATTGGGAGTTTGCAGTGGTACTGTGATTGTTCTGGATGCTGCCTACCTTATGACAGTCAGATCTTGGATTGCAGCTCTGCCTTCAACAATGGTGTGTCCCTGACAAGGAGAGGCAAAGCCTGAGTGCTGGCTGTTCTGGTATGGGAACTGGGCAAGGATGAGATTTGGCAATGCTGTATGGATGGTGGGTGAAGGAGCCCCAGGGAATGGAGCACCTCCTTGTCCTGCTCTGTGCACATGAAATCCATCAGGCACTACCTGCTGCCTTCCACTTTCCCACTGGTGGCAAAATTCAGTTCAGAGGGCTGTCAGGGTTTTCAGCTCAGCACTTGCAAACCCTCCCAACCCAAGACCAGAGCAAGGATCAGGTGGATGTGCTGGCAAGCAACAGTCTCCTACCAACTGAAACCCTGGTCCAGGATGCCACAGGGTATTTTTTCTATGTCTGCATACAGAGTATTTGATAGTAAGCTCATCTTTTCTTTTACAGCAGTAGGATTGTACTCCCGACAATGTATGTGCAGTTAGAAGGGATTAAATCTGTAAGACCACCTGCTGTCAAGATGTGTTTAACATGTAATGTTTACTTTCCTTGATCCCAGTCCTCAGGTTCACTCACATGAAAGGGCTTCCTTATAGGCAGTGCAAACGAAGAGAGGGGTACAGCAAGGGCATTGGAAAAGATACACCACCAAAGTGGTACACACCTGACTGCTTCCTTTTAGTAGGATCCAACACACTTGAGTGTGCCTCAGTTTCCACCTGTCAAATAGGATTAAATTTTTTCAGGTAGGATAGTGCTGCTAGGGGGATATATCTCTTCTAGGTCATTGAAAGGCCAGAGAATATGAAAAACACTGCCAAGAAATACATGATAGACTTGCAGAATTGTGGCAGTCTTCAGTTAATCACACAATACATGTGATTGATACATATACTACAAGAACAGTGGTTTATACTCAGCTTTTGACCTGCAGCTCAAGAAACTGCAACATTTACCAGCTGCAACCATGGTGCCTCCTCTGATGTCCGGAATGTTTTACTGACTAGAACTCGAAGAATGAGAGTACTCCTGAATGTCTGGCAGAATTTATCAGGCAAAAATACATTTTTCATAAGGTGTATTCATTATTTCATAACTAATTGGTCAGAGAAGAAAATACTTGCCAGGAATCTTCTTTACATGGGTTTGGGTCATAATCTAGGGGTTGATTCTTCTTTTCCTTTCTCTGATTTGAAAGTCATGGATCTCATGTGTCAATCTCAAACAGCACAGCCTGAAGAGTTCCTCCTTTGTGTAATGACATAGGCAGTTACTGTCTGATTGATTTCACATAGAATTATGGTATGTCATGGTATACCTCCTTTTGTGGTATTTCCATTCAGTCCAGGAATTCATACTTCTCTTTTCTTTTCTTCTGAAGAAACCACTAAATATTGCATTGCAGTCCAGCCAAAAAAAAAAAAAAAAATCTGTTCATATTAATTCAATGCCTTCAATAGAAATAGTTGTCATGTGCTCTATCACTGTTACTACTGCCTTTATTTTTATTATACTGCCAACAATTACAACTGAAAATTGTGTCTGTTTACAATCTGATGCTCATCTTGATCACATTTGATACTTAGTTTTTCACCGTGGTTAGGGGTTAGGGTTTAATTGCAAGCAGGCCCACAGTGTACACAGAGTTAAAAGAGGAGGTGTGAGAAGGCTGGAAAGGAAGTCATAATTCCACACTGCAGATTGCTTTATTCTTTGGCATGGGGACATCGAGGAGTGTTATCTCAGAATGCTAATATGTTCCAGGTCATTTAGAGATACAGTTGATGACAGTGATGTGTCACTACCAAGACTCCTTTTATAGGTTTGGCCAATATTCAGTGCCCAGGTTGTCATGCAGTGGGAGAGAGTTGCTATTATCCTTAACGTCTCTCTCCCTCTCTCTACCTCCGTTCCCCTCTCTCCTTTTCCCCCTTCCTCCACCCTCTCTCTCATTCTCTCTCTCTCTCATCTACACCAAGGGCGTCTCAGCTATGAGGGCACATTTTCCAGTTAGTATTGTTTCACTGTGACAATTTGCAGCAATAGATGTGGGGTATTTCTACCTGCAAAGAGACTGTACCATAGTGAGTCGTTTTTTAGAGAGAATAACTCCCTTTATCACTGTGGTTAGTATACATTACATACATTTAAAATCTCTATGGTTTTGTAGATTATTCAGCAAGGCAAAAATTGTACTACAGCATTAGACTTTTTGTGGAAGGCTCAGGCATAAATCCAGCTGACCACCTCCTTGTGTCAAGGGTGTATCTGAGCCACTCACCTGGCTGAGTTTAAAAATGAAAGAAAAGAAATTGCAGAATTATTACATTCCATTCTAAGACCCCTAAGACATGAGGCTAAGAAATTACATTAAAATTCTTCTAGATTAATAGGTGTGTTAAAGTACTGGGAACTATGTTCTTGTTTTGTAATTGATGGGTTTCCCAATGAAGTAAAAAAGAAGCAGCTCACATCTGCAGGGATTGAGGTTAGGGGCTTTCTTTGCAGGGGTGCTGCTCGCTGTAGTATTTAATTAAAGCCTAAAATCTACCTAAACAAACTATAGCTCTGTTATGACAAGAGTTGCCAGATGGTGCTTGGCCATACAGGTTTACAAGCAATTTTTGTTTCTTAAGATATTAGTGAACTTCCTTTTAAGTAAATTTCTGTTGCTGTAAGTGGATTTATGCAGGGGAAAGCAGATAGCAGAGGACTTGGATTTCTGCTTTATCCTCCATGCATCTGTGAAGGCATAGCGATAAGACAGCTACCTTGGAGCTATCATTGGAGGTTTCCTGGAATCGAATGGGGGACAGAGATTACCCCAACCGTGTTTGACCATTCCTCCTCCAGGATACAGCCACACACGGACGAGTAGGCTCAGTGTTGCCATCTAGTGTCACACTCCCCATCATCCACGTCTCTCATGTCCCCGGGAAACACTACAGGTCTTTGATACCTGGTTCTGCTCAGGAAAGAGACCTGCTGAGAACATCTTACAACATGCCCAAAAATGGGCCTTTTTTTTCCCAAAAGAAAATGTGATTTGGAAAAAAAAAGTGAAGATTTTGAATTCCCAGTTGGGACCTATCTGTTTTTTTTCACTGAAGTGTTTGACAGATTAATGTGAAGAAAAAGTACTTCAAAGTGGGCTGAAGTGGGCTCCCAGATGGCAGATCAGGGTGGCAGGATACCCAGTATGCAGTACCACTGACTCAGCAGCTTCCCTGGGGACAGGGCTCCTGGAGCAACTCCATTCCTTCAGTTGCTTTTCCAATGGGAGATTTTACATCCACAAATTGTCTTTCTCTGCACTCTCTGTCCATCTCTGCTCCCCTCCTCTCATTTGAACGTCTCTTTTTTTCCCCTCATCTTTTCAAAAGTCAGCATTTATCAGAACAGAAATTCTGCATTTTACTAGCTCTCCTCAGAAAAGGTGATGCACTTTGTGCTTTAAATAAACAGACCAATAAACAGGTCTGTCCCTGCTTTGCAGATGAAGAAGGTAAACCACGGATAAAGTGACTTCTTTGAGCTTGCACAGAATACAACAGCAAAACCGATAACAGTGGCTGAATGCGTCATCTTTCCCTCTGTAGCTGCTACTTGAGGTAAAATACCCTGGTTCTGCCGCAGAGATCACGTAACCAGAAACTGTTTACCACATCAGGAAGATTAGCTTAGTTCAGTGGTGCTGAATCCTGGTTCATCTCAAACCTTCTACTTACAGAAAAAGTCAAAAGTGCATGCTGCTTGTTTGGGTTGTTTGAGCTGTCCAGATGTGCAGGACAGCAACGGCTAGAGATATAACTGGACTGCATCACATTAGTTCCCAACCCACTGATAATAACATCCTTGAAGTTTGTCATTTATACAGGAAAAAGAACTGTCACTGGTTGTAACTGAATTATTGTATAAGCAGAATCAGGGTAAAACATTTGGAACCAAGGTTTGACATGATGGTCAAATATATGGCGATCATGTGATATCACCTAATTAAACTACTGTTCTGTGATCAGCTGCACCTGCCTGTCACAAAGGTATTTCCTATTGCAAACACTTCATTTTTAAGCTGTGTTTTTTGGATACAGTTGAGCAGATTTGACTTTGGAATTAATTTAAAAGTTAACCCATATAAAGTCAAGGTGCAAACCTCTTCTACACTGACTTGTCACAGATTAATAGGCATTACTGTAGTAGCTTAGCTGGAAGGAGGTAAATGGTAAGGTACAAGCGTTTCAGGACTCCCAAGGATCCTGAGGGCTTCTGTTCTGATCTGCTTAAGGTGAGGAGAGGCAAGTTTTGCCTCTATCCACAACTGCGGAAATGAATTAAGTACTAAACATACCCAAAAGTTACATTAAAACACAAATGAGGTTGAATGTTGGCATCCAAAGGGATAATACAACTTTATTTTTTCATAAAAGAGGAAAGAAAGAGAGAAAATAGAAAAGTGGCAAAATGCCAAGAATAATTGCGAGAAACACAGGAAAGGGGTTACCATCACCATCAGTCCAGTGCTGGCTTATTGACTGTGAGTATATAGAGAAAGATCTGCACTGGGTGTGATGGGTCTTTCCCCAGAGAAGTCCCTCTGAGAGCTGGCAAGCAAGCCAGCCAGGGAGCAGAGCCATGGCAGCCAGACCAGCAGGACAGGGGGGGACGAGCATCCTTGTGGGAGCAGCCTGAGAGCGAAGGACAGCACAGACCTCAAAGACTCCAGCACTATGTAGATTGAGCAGCACCTGTGGCAGGTTGGACACCTGCACCACCAGGTTTTGAGAGTGGCAAGGTCACATCCATATCATAGCAACAGCACCTCTGTGAAGAACTTCATCTTTGCTTCCTTAAAGTTCATTGGCTGGCTCATTGGTATCCAGATGAAGTTCTCTTGACGTATCAAAAGTTTGCTGCTTGCTCGCTTGATGTATCAACTATAAGGTCTTTTAATGACCTTCAAACAGGGTGCCTCATTTTCTGAAATAAAGCAGTTTCTACAGGTTTTTTTTAGAAGCAGTTTAAAACTTTAAATTCCAAACCTTAATTTCTGAAGAGGCAAAGGAAATATATTCCTTACTTTTTACTCATTCACTACAGCTTGTGAGTGGAGAGACCCAGAGTAAGTGACAAGACTTTGGTTATACAGAACTAGAAAAAGGAATCAACTCTGAGCCAAGGCTTGAGCAATAGACATCTTTGTTTCAGAGCAGGACCCTTCAGCAGACTTACCCCAGCTCTTGTTGCAGCTGTTGGCAGCAGCAAGTGCATTATGTGGAAATATGCTAATATAAAAGCAAAGTTGCAACTCAACTTCTTTGATGTATTACACCTGCAAATTTTCACTTGCTAAGAATTAACTCAAGATATATATATGGAAGCAGTAACGTATGTGGACGTGACTGTCTACCACAGTCATATATCCGTTTCCTGATCATGATACTTACAATGCTGAAAAATACTCTGTGACATTCATAAAATACAGAAAGATTAGGCTGTGTTTAGCCTGAACCAGACACACTACTTCAGCAGTTGTTTGGTTTATTTATGTATGATCAACATGCAACTGGTTTCCCATAATCTCTAGGGGAACCCTAGATTTATTTGAACTTTCTCTATATCACTATTTTGATGCTAACCCACTTCCTGCTTTGAATCTGCTCTGGTCTGCCTTTGTCATGATGTCTCTTGACACTTAGACAAAAAATT
This sequence comes from Ptilonorhynchus violaceus, assembly GCA_013397565.1. Taxonomy (NCBI): domain Eukaryota; kingdom Metazoa; phylum Chordata; class Aves; order Passeriformes; family Ptilonorhynchidae; genus Ptilonorhynchus; species Ptilonorhynchus violaceus. The sequence continues at coordinate 4,946 of VZRJ01004876.1, read as the reverse complement.
ACAGGCTGCAGAAGTCCGAAGGAGTTCATGCTCTTTTCAAACCCAACTTTATGTCCTCATCAATAACAACAACAATAAAACCAGCAAAAACCAACAAAGAGTTAGGTGTTGATTTAAAAGCAGGTTTCTCTTAACTGCCTCTGAGTCTTTTCTGCCTGTCAGTCTCTAAGCTCTTTAGTCCAAAGATAATTCTCAGGGTTATAAACGCTTGTACGAAAGTGAACAGGTATTATCCTGATACCAACCTTGTGGACCATAAACAAGCAAGAATTCCAGTTCTTGTAGTGGGGTTGTATTGGCTATAAAAAACTTCAGTATTGTTGGGTTTACAAAAGGGTATGATGGGGACTTGTCTGAACGTGTGTCTGATGGGGCTTAGACTTTTTTTAATGCCAGCAAATAGGGTATGTCTTTGCAAAGCTGTTTCTGTGCACAGTTGAAAGAGGATCTATGAGCAATTTTGGGCTGGTAGGCTGAAAAACAGTCTCTGCCTTTCCTGCAGAGACAGGCTGAGTAGATGATGGATAGGATGGAATAGACAGTTTCTTAAATAACACCATTGTTTCTTTAGGCTAGTAATTTTTACACTTTCAGAACTTTCATGATGAAATCACATTGCTCTAGCGCAACAACAAAATTTAACATATTGCTGGGGCTTCTGGAGTGCTTAGATGGATGGCATAGTCTTTTACACGCTCTTTTTGCCATTCTGCTTATCCACTCTAAAAAAAGAGGGAGGAATTTTTCCCTTCTCTAATGGTTTGTGAGGTGAGCTTGTTAAGTGACATTGAGTTTAAAAAATTACATAAAGGCATGCCTTTATACTCAACTCTTGCTCATTTTCATCCTCAAATTTTGCTTAAATTGGGCACTTGGTAGGATGCCTTTTCTACTGTCACAATTATTGTTGTTATCACCATTCTTTCAGCATCTGTCATTGCTTTTAGCTCAGGGCCACAGAATCAATGAAAATCCATCTCTCTTGGCATGAAATTTTTGAATGTGACTGTGTTAAATCTTATTCAAATCATAAAATAATATGTATAATTAAGAAATTATGGCATTGCTTAAGTGTCCCCAGTTCTTTGATCAAAAGGCCTAATCTAACTTGGAAACATGTAGTTGTGCCAATGTCTGGGCCAATCAGTCTAGACTTGAGCAATGTGTGTGGGCCAGATGCAGAGTTTGGCTGCTCTCTTCATGAAGTTGTAACTCTCCTTTTAAAATTCCTGCAGGGCTGGAAGTAGAGGCAGTGGATATTTTGTTTTCATGTATTTGTTCCAAACTGAAGACAGCAGCATACTCATGAGAGTCAGTCAGTCACTGCCTGCTTTATCTGATAGGACAAGATGAGCTTTGAAAAAAGATTCTCCTCCCACAAAGCAATGAAATTTCAACAATGAAATGTGATGAATTAGAAGCTCCTGGAAGCTGAAACCTTGGATGTTTGCCCTTGTGAGCACTTGTCATTGCAGAGCCTCTTTCCAGCCTGATGGGCTCTGAGATGTGTCAGGAGCATTGGACTGTGACTCAAAAAAGCTCCTGCATATGCCAACAGCTGCCCTGCCACAGTGCCAGTACCACAGCCCCATGCCTCCAGTGCCAAACCACAGGGCAGGGACTGGAGACGTGAGTTTGTCTTATGTCCTGTTTGGCTTCCAGCTTCAGAGAGTTAACCAGACCTTTTGAGCACTACTGGTGTTCAGGATCTATCTACAATGTAACAATTACTGATGCAGAGAAAAAGCACTAGTTCTCTGGAGCATCACTGTCTGAGCAATTTTGATGAAGGCAGGAAGTCACTGCATTCATATGCCAATAACTGAGGTGACATATACACACCAATAACTGTTGCTCTACCCCAAATCTACCACATGCCCTGGTCTATCTTGCTACCAGATGTTCCTTTTCGTTTCAACATTCTTTCTCTTCAAAGGAGGAGACAGAGTTGTGTCATGAGTAACTCAAAATATTATTGTATACCATATCTATTTGGGCCCAAAATTTTTACTGTCTCTTTCAGACCCTGCCACCAGGAAGCTGGGGAAGGGGGTGCTATCGTGGGCTTTTAAAGTCTGCTCTGGCAGGCAACTCATATGCTTTTGTGGTGTGGTTTCTGTCTCGCTGGCTTCTTGGTCTTTGCTTAGGCAGAGGATTTTCCCTTTTGGAGTTCTCTTTTGGTTTTTTTCCCCATTGCAAAGAAACTGCAGTTGGCAGTTTTGAGCTGCCTGAAGGCGAATTCCACAGGTGTCACCTGTCACCGCTGCACCAAGCGGGTGGCCCTGCTCCAACAAGCCAGTCCAGATGGCCAAGGTGGCTGGCTGAGCAGAGAAGGCTACAGTCACCCCAGCCCAGCTGCCTTGCCTTGACTGCTCCTGCCATCTCTTGTCGAGAGACAGGCAAAGTCCCTCCGCAGGTTCTGGCCCTGGCCGAGTTTCCAACCACCATCAGAGCATGCCAGCTGCCTCTCTCAGCAGAACTTGGCTACCAGAGAGATAAGCAGGGTGGTGAGGGAAGACTGACGCCACTTTCCCCTTTGTCCTTCAAACCATGTGCTCGGGGATGTCCCCAGCATTTTTGGGTCTCTCTTTATTCAGGGGAGTCTGTAGGATTTAGCTGTTTTTATCTGGTGGTTATTTGCTGTTATTTCTTGACTGTTGCTGTTCTGCTTGTTAGTAAACCATTATTTTTTCGCTTACATCAACTTGTATTCGTTCCTTATTGGTGGAAAGGGATTGGTTGAACCTATAAAAGTAAGCAACTCATTCCAGAGCGTTCTCCTTTAACTTGTCTTAAACCACGACAAGGTGTTATAAAGAAACTCATATGGAGCAAAAAAAGTGGAAGGCTTGTCCCTGAATTATATTTAATAATAGTAAAACTGAGTGGTGACTGTGTTGATATGAAATATCAGAATACCAGCTTGAAATTTGCTTTATTAAATAGCCTATGTGGGCAGAGTATATGTAATATTTAGTGAGTTTAATGATTCTTTTTTTTAATTAAAATTTTCAAGCACCACAAGATGTGTTATGATGCTATCATTTTCAACAATGGCAGTCTGTTTCCTTTGGGCACTAGTGGTTTATAAAACTCTTCAGCTAAGAGTTCTTAAATTTTCATAATTAAGACTCTATCCCATATTCTTTGACATTCCTCCCTTTAATGGGAGTTTTAGATATACAGACAATCCGGCCCATAACAAGAGTGAAAAAAGGTGAGCTAACTTTTTGTTTAGTTCCATCTGTACGCACCAGTGAAACAAAGTCTGCAAGATGCAATAAATTAATCATGAGCCATATATTTAGTGAGTATAGAAAAAGATTGTTCACTTAAAGAGAAATTGTTAATCAAACAAGGAGAATAAAAATACTTCATAAGTAATTCAACAGCCTTGCAACATCGCTATCACAAATGTCACTTAATTCATCTACTGCTCTTGCATTTCTTTCAGAGCCTATGTCACGGATTTGTGACAGAGATCTTTGTTCTTGACTCCAAATATTCCAATGCCTATTTAAATCATTCCTTAAACTGAATCACAGTGTATCTTCTGCATATAGTGCTCTGTGTCTTTTGATTTAGAGGCAGGCTAAAATCTCAGTTCTTTAGTTGAAGAACTTAGTCTTATTGAGGAAAAAACCTAAATCTGCTTTTATGTTCACCCATTCTGTCAAGTTTGGATACATGGCCGTAGCTACAGACCAGCAAAGCAGGACATGTTGGCCAAACCCATGGAAGGCAACATCAAGAACTCCAATCTTGCACAATCCCTGTCAGGGACAGAGCAAAGCAATTACTTTATGTTTTTTCTGAAATTTCCCATACAATTGCTGGCTCTAGAAGACCACATCTTATCTAACTAGTCATTAAGTTTTTTCCTCTTAAAACATTCTTTAATTATTTGGTTTATCTGAAGGTCATTTGGCAGAAATTTTCATTCTTCTGTAGCTTCTTCATAAAAATCTCTCCCTGCTTGCTTTTATTTTGAGGGCCAATTTACTCCAAATCAGATAACAAGAAGCAAAAACCTGCAGCCTTCTCATTCTGCCTGCAACAAGACTGTGGCCTATCCCTCTTCCTAGAAATTACAAACAGACAAACCAAGCCACACAAGTTGAATTTTTTTTACATGTTTCAAATTATTTAAAACATACTCTTATGTATTCCACAAATGGTAACATGAGGATATAATTCTTAATAATGTAGCTTTTCTAATCTAAGAGTGTTTTAGGCTACAGAAATGCTATTCTTTGCGTTATTTTTAGCTAATTCTTCAGTAAACCTGTATGTGATCTTGTCCCTTTCAAAGACCTATGTTTGGCCTGCAGGATAGCCCAAAATACTCAGATGCATGAAATTATTTGTTGTAGCTCACAACGTTAATTCTGCAGTTGCAGATCTCAAGAAGTTGAGGACTTTTGCTCTCACAAATGTCAGTACTTCAAATTTTCATAGTGTGTGCTGGTTTAAAACAGAAACTACAAAATTAAACCCACTCAAGCATCTCCTTTTTACCCCTGCCACTTCCAGTACTGGAGAGGAGGAACACTAGGAGAGATTATAAATTGGAATCACATTGCTGAAAAATCACAATAACCACAATAATATTGATAAAAGAGCATACAAAAGAGAGTTTTATCCACAAAAGGGTAAACCATAATTCCATTCCACCATGGAATAAACAAAAACACTTCTCAAAGACAGCACCCAACATTATTTCCACACAAAGGTGAAATTGTGACTGTTCCTGTGTGGCTCCCCACATGGTATTTGGGAAAACAAAGACAATATATCAGGGAGGCTGTTCTGGCTTAACCACACCCCCCTCAGCCTGAAAAAAACCCAAAACAATGGAAAGCAGAGACAAAACTGAACATGGAAAGCTAGTTCCCATAAAAAAGCAGTCGTGCTGTGTAATATATAAGTGAATGATAATGTTGGCT
>VZRJ01004872.1:280203-312834 GCA_013397565.1 Ptilonorhynchus violaceus | reverse complement strand
AGGATTTCTCCCAGACCAAAGCTGCCAGAGACTGGGGCTCTGCCTGGTTTGCACTCCCACACGCACCCTCCAAACTGACATCAGGACCCAAGGGGGCAGAGTTTTCCTTCCCATGGAAAAGGGCCTTCGTTCGCATGCAGGCGCCCCTGGACACAAGTGGGCTTCAGCCTCCCAAATTTCCGAACGGTAAAGGATTCCTCTCAGACCAAAGCTGCCAGGGACTGGGGCTCTGCCTGGCTTGCACTCCCACAGGCACTCTCCAAACTGACCTTGCAAGGCAAGAGCGCTGAGTTTTCCTTCCCATGGAAAAGGGCCTTCATTCGCATGCAGGCGCCCCTGGACGCAAGTGGGCTTCAGCATTCCAAATTCCTAAACGCCAAAGGCTTGGAGGAGGCAAGAACTAGGAATAACACAGCTATCTTTGATCTCTGAAGAGAGGAGGTTAATTTAGATCGTCTCGTGTACACAAGGAAAGAGGAAAAAAAACAAATCAGTTTGCAAACAACGGGGCCGTGTTGGGACTGTTGTGAGGGGCTCTGGCGCTCGCTGCGCTGACGGGAAGGGGAACAAAGGCTCCTGCATGGTTACCCAGCCCCAGCCCTTCACACAGGCCGCTCCAGACCGGCCTTTGTTCACAGCGAAAGGGTAGGGACGAATTCCCTGGATGCCTAGAGAAATGCGGGATCTAATGGGGCTGATTAGGGAAGACAAAAAGCGAGGCTGCCTTGAAAAAGCAGAGGTGCTGACGCACGGGGAAAGGCACTGGTGCATTGTGACCTCAGCCCCAAGTGGGGAAACATTCCAGGTTTACAAACTGGGAGCCGAGGGGGATGCTCTCCGTTGAATTCCATCGTTCTTCACCAGGGGAATTTGGGAAGCAAAGCTCCCCAGCAGCTCTCTCCTCAGGAACAAACCACCGAAACATTGCAAATTCCACTTCACCTGCTGGGAACTGCTGAATGGTCGGGGGTGCTGAACTGTAAAATAGGTCAGAGGGGTAAAATGTTGTGATTTTGGTGATCTGTTTTTCCCCTTGTAAATATTTGAACCCGGAAACATCGATGTGAGAGCAAAGGGAACCTAGGAAGAAACTAAAAAGGATTGTGCAGCTGGTGGAATTATAGAAATTCACATTTTAAAGCTTAAATTTAGGGTCGTCCTGGTCTTTGCAATTGAGTTGAGGGACTTGCAGCATCAGGTGGCAACAGTGCTGTGCAAGCCCCTGCATCTTCTGCTCATTTTCTCCTTCCTTTTCTCCCACTGATGTTCCCAAATTAGCAGATTTCACCTTCCTGACAGTGTTAATGGAGCTGTGTGCAGGTGAAACGCTGCATGAATGGAAGCTGCTCAAAATAGGAGTGGAAATGTAGAGGCAAAGTGAGGCTGGGTCTATTGACAAGCCAATTCCAGGAGTTATTAGCCCACTTGTGCTCCTCCATTCATCAAACAAGGGTTGGTAATCTCTATTTTGTCGTAAGAATTCTAAAACAAATGCAGCAAATGAAGTGAAAACCTCATACAAATGAAGTGAAAGCTTCAAGCTTATTAAGAGTGGCAAAGTCTTGTTCTTACTCCATTTGCATCACCTTTTCCTCTCCGAGCGGGGAGGAAGCAGCTCCGATACCCGAGGGAGTATTGAACCGACCTTTCCCCCCTGCATTTAAGTGCAGCTCCCGCTCTGACCAAAGGCTCTGCAAATCAATTAGGGCTGACAGGCCCAGCTTTGAGTGCATCAGAGGGCAAACGGTGATGTCTGGGCACGGAGAAAAGCTCTGCAGCTTTTGTGACCTTGAGGGAAGTAAAACGCTCACAGCACGAGCAGAGCAGACTGAAAACCGTCTGTTAGTGAGCAGCAGAGTTGGAGAATGTTCAGCTTCCTGCAGCTGCTGGATGGCTTGGGCTGAGACGTGACCAATTATAAGATTTTTGAAGAAAAATTGAATTTCCAACATGGTTTCTTTGCATCCTTCATAACAAGGTCCATGGAATTTCACTGAAACATCCAAACTTAGGGCTCATTCCTGCCTGGGACAATGGTATTTGGGCACATGTCCACGTGCTGAGGCATCCATCCCTCTTCCTCTTGGTTTCTGGATCATTCCCATTCCTTGGGTTTGCTCCCCCATCGCTGATTTTTGCTGGGTGCACACAAAGATGGATCTTGGCTGATAAAAGCAGCCCCCTCATCCCCGGTGCTGGAGTTGAGGGCAGGGCAATGTGTTTTTTTCCAAATTGCTGCTTCTTGGTGTCACTCTGAGGGAATAAATAAAGCCTTGGGGGCTCCAGACTCCCATTCCTTTTTAATGTGAGTAACTTTAATAGAAAGGCTGAAATGCTCCTTTCTATTGCAGAGCCTCAGCAGTTCTGGGGCCATAAATTCTTCCCTCGCCCCTCTGTTATTACTGATGTATCAATTCTTTCTACTTCTCTGAGCACTTAAATTGAAATAAAATAAGCTTTGGGCTTTATGTATTTTTAATATAATGAAATTCAGCTCAAAGTTGTGGGAAAACAGTCCTTGGCATGGGGTACTTTAGATAAAGTCCTCAATAAACCAGAGCAGCAAGAGGGGAAGACGGAAAATTACAAATCTGGGAGGGGGAAATTCCCAGCTTTGTCTTTGTGGCTCCCTCCCTTATTTCAAATCACCCCCTTTTCCATGTTGATTCTGCCTGCTTGAGTTCATCCCATATTTTATCTGACTGAGCCCCTTCTCTCAGCCCAGCTGCTGGGGCACAAAGATTCCCTTGCATTCCCTGTCCCCACTGCAACAGCAGAGCTGAGAGGAGCCAGGTGATTTTAGGAAAAACCAGGTAAAAGGATCACCGTTTATACAAGGAAAGAAATGAAACAAAAAAGGGTTTGGTTTCCTGAGGGGCTTTTTTTGGTGTGATTTCTGAAATGCAAGGGTCTGTTTGAGTTTCTGGTGCTGAAAGTTTGAATATGGGGGAATGAAGGAGTGTGGGCACTTGGGTGGCTCTGGATGAACATTCCTGGGAAGGGAACTGGCCTGAGAGCCCCAGAGCTCCTGGGGGAACTGCACCGACATTTCCCAGCAGGGTGTGCATGGAGAACTTCACCAAGCATTGAGGCCAAAGGGATGCTGAGCCTAAATTAAACCCCGAACTGTTCCCCACAAAAATCATTACTTTTTTTAAATGGCAAGGCAGAGATGCAGAAGACATGGAAAAGTGGATGTTTCCAGGGCATGTCTCTCGTTGGAGGGAGAACACTCAGGACAAAGGTCCTGTATTGCAGATTTGTCTGGTTTAGTATTTTTATTGTTTTATAAAATGATCTCAGTCCTTAGGAGAAGCTGTGAGCTGGTGAATATCCATATTTATACATTTATATATTTGCAGAATCCACTGGCCATGGCTCATTAGAGGCTTTCCTTCTCTCACAGGAATCCCAGTTTGCACAATTGGCAGAGGGACTGAGCCATTGTCCCTGTCCCTGCCCTGGCACTGGGGCGAGGAAAACGCTTCCTTTGGTTGTCCCTGACCATGTGAGGGTTTGAATCGGCCAGGAACTGACCCAAAATGCTCTCAGTGAGCCCCGATGGCTTTGATAAGGATGGGGACAAGGCTGTTCCCTCTGGAGGGAGACAATGGCAGGAGCACTTTCTCCTCCGTCTCCGCGTCCCAGTGAAGGTCACGGCAGCTCTGGGGTCGCTGGGGGGGAGCCCGAGGATGAAACTCGGGGCCACTCTGCAGATTCCTTACCCAGACATCAAAATGGGCCTTCAGCAAAGGCACCCCAGCAGTTCTGCCCCTGAAACCATTTTCCCACGGAAGAGCCAAAGTGCTCCAGGGAGCTCCGTGGATGAGGCGGTTCATAAAAAGCCAAAGCTGTGACTTAGACCTGGGAAAAACGGTTGTGAAAATGAAAAATAATAATTAAAAAAAAGGTGGTTTAGACCCACCTGAACCAGTTTGTTTGTTCACAAAATGATTTGTTTTCCCTTTGCTTGGGCATTCCTGAATACTTTGTTTTGTCAAAGGTCAACAAGCACTTGAGATATGTCAAAATCTCCACCCTTGGGGGTTTGTGAGGTGGCTGCGACATTTTTTTCCCCAATGAGTTTAATTGATCCCTTTGCATTTTGGGGTTTTTTTTTCCTGTAAAGAATTTTGTGCCCTTTTGATTAAAATGAAAAGATTCAGCTGACTCCCTACCAACCTCTTTCCCAGCCCTCCTGGTGCTCCTAAATCTGATTTTAAGTGTCTTCAGCCAGGATCACACAGGCCCCTCATTTGTCCGTGTGTGGAAGTGCCAGTTGCTCCCAAGATTCTGTGGAGCAGCTAAATAAATTAAAAACGAGGGAAAAAAACCAAGAAAAATGGAAACACACAAAAATACCCCGTGTCCAAATGAGAAGCAGCATGGAAGCAGCTTGCAGGGAGCTTCCTGACCGGGAATTTGTGGAGTTCTTGGGAAGGACGTCCAAATGTCAATTAGCACAGGCCATGGCATCGTTGTGGGTGTAGCAGAGAGTCCCAGAGTCCCAGAGCCGGCTGGGAGCGGTGATGGAGCGGATGAAATCATCCTGCTGCCGGCAGCCAACGCAGCAGCACGAGCACAGGCTGGCCAGAGGGAGAACCAGGATAGAAAACAGGGATAAATAGCGGGAAAGGAGGGAAAAGCTGCCCACAGCAAGGTGGGAGCTCCGTGTCCAGCTGGGAGCGGCAGCCCCAGGTTCAGAGAGGGGCTGAGGTGCCTCCTGCAGGAATCTGCCTCCTTCCTGACCTGCTCCAAAGCCTCTGGGCCTCTTCCCTGCCCAAAATATCCCATCTCATGTGGTTCCATGATCCACATCCTGTGGGCCATAACTCTCGGTCTAGAGGGAAAAGGAAACCTTCGGAATTTCAGGGATGGGGCTTGGGGCATCCTGGGACAGTGGGAGGTGTCCCTGCCCCTGGCAGGGGTGGGGTGGGGTTTGGGGTCCCTTCCAACCCAACCCAACCCAACCCACTCAGGGATTCCATGACTCCCGAACCTGCAGTGAAGTGCCCCTCATATGTGGGATCTGTGGAAATGCAGACGCCTGGAAATGGATCAGCAGCAGCTCAGGACCCCCTGCTCTGGGTGGGAGATAAATCTAAGACTGTAACAATCCCATTCTGGAAGCCCAACACAAGGAAAATTACGGCTGTTCCAAAGCCACCCTGACCCTCGGTGCATCAGGCCCTGGCAGGGGGCCAGGCCAGCACTTAGTGGGATGTTTCTGGTAGAAAAGGAGGCTGAGTGACATTTTTCATATTAATATCTGTTCTTTCCCCTTCCCCCAGCACGCTAAATTCCACTTTGCTCCAGCCACGCCGGTCCAGGCTTGTGTCTCCATTTTCCAGCTGAGCTTTGGGATAGTTTATTAACCCAGAAACAATTAAATCAAGTCCTAGTGTAGCTGTTAATTATAAGGAAATAGGAAATTATTTCAATGATCCCACTATTGTGTTCTGGTTGTGCATCTTCTTCCTAACGCAGTTGTCTAATCAGATATAAAGAGGAAATGGGGATGTTTGGAAGAATCACAGTGCCCGCATTTCCAAGCCTTTGTGCCTCTTTTCCTTTAAGCCTTAACCCAAAAGCTTTATTTTTAAAACTGCACTCGCTCTGTGGTGTCTCTGCTGAGCTTCTGTTCCATTTGGCAACTTCAGCAGCTCATTAGGGCTTCTTGCTTTTATTTTGACTCGGGTAATGAGGGCCGTAAAGAATTGCGAGCCTGTGTTGGTATTAATAAAAACCAGAGTGCAAAGGCCGGAGCGGATAAATCCCGCTCCGTGAGTGGGGTGAGAACGGAGCAGGGAAACATCTCCGTGAGGGTTCGGCCCTGGGCTGCCCCGTGGAGGGCCGGGCCTCGTCAGGGAGGGTTTGTCTCTGGGTATAAAATCAGTCGCTGGGGTTTGTGCGCCGATTTGCAGCGTGTTTGGTGCTGCGGGCGGGGGCAGGAACAGGGAAAGCATTCCCAGTGCCTCTGCTCCATCCCGCTGTGCCAGGCTGGGTGTGAGCAGCGGGGGGGACAGCTCTATCCCAGACTGGCAGATGGCTCAGATGCCCCCATGCCTGAGCCTTCCACCTTGACTCAGGGCTTTTTATTTTCCAGGGTGAACTGGGGACAAGGAGGAAAATCCCTCCCCTGCTGCCTGCTCCTTCTGGGCTCTGTGGAGCCCTGCCCTGCTTGCGCATTCCCCAGCCCTCCCTGAGGCAGGATTGCTCCCGGCTCACCCGAGCAGGGCTGGATCTCTCCCTGCTGCCGTGGCAGAGGCTGCAGGCACACGCTGGAAGCCTCTGCTGTCACCTCCGCGGCCTCTGAGCTCGTGGGGCCGCTTCTCCTGCAGCCCCCGCACGGAAATGTTTCATCTCTGCAGCCAAGCAATGGGAAAGATCCATCTAATCAGTCCGAGTGCCACCATTCCTTGGTGGCAGGATCCTTGGATCTGCAGGCTGCGGTCAGGGATCACGTCAAGGCCGGGCTTTCTCTCACTGAACCCACTGCGAAACCCAGCCTGTCCCTGCTGGGGCTGGCACTGCCCCACATCTCTCTGTGCCCCGTGAGAATTCATCATTTGGCATTCCTGATGTTCCAAGTCTGGTCTGGCTCCAGTAAGCTCTGACAGAGAGCAGGTTTAGATTGGAAATTCGGGAAAAATCCTTCCCTGTGAGGGTGATGAGGCCCTGGCACGGGTTGCCCAGAGAAGCCGTGGCTGCCTTAAAAGTGTCCCAGGCCAGGTTGGACGGGGCTTGGAGCACCCTGGGATGGTGGGAGGTGTCCCTGCCCATGGCAGGGGGTGGGACTGAGCTTTGGGGTCCCTCCAACCCAAACCATCCTGTGAATGTCTGGAAAAAACCCTCCCAGGCTGGGCTCAGCCAGCTCCGTGACACCCTGTGAGGGGACGTGGGCTCGTTTCTGAGGCTGCTGCTGCTGCTGGATTTGGCTGGAGTCGGGAAAGCTTTGATCCACGGTTCCTTTGAGTCCCCACTCGTTGTCACAGCCCAGCCCGCAGGCTCTGACCAGGCTGAGCATCCTCCCGCCGTTCCCATGGCAACGGGAGGCGCTCTCCGTGGGCACAGGGACCTGCTCTGGGGACACCACGGGGCCAGGGGTGCTGCTGAGGACACGGGCCCGTCCCAAGGAGCTGCTGGTCCCACTGGCCCCGTCCCAGGAGCCCTCCCAGGGATTTGGTGCTGCCGCTTCCCCGGGGAAAAGACCCTGAGGGAATCCGGGTCCCCGGCAGGACCCGGCCCGTGGAATTCCATTTTGTGCCGCGTTTTAACGTGTGACATCTGCCCAGGGCTGCTCAAACGAGGCTCCATCCCCTCCAACCCCGCAGTCCCGGAGACCACCTGGAGCTTTGTTCTGCTCCCATTCCATCGATTTTAAAGCACTGAAACCCCCGAGTGCCGAGCTGGTTACGACTCCTCCAAAAAGGCATCGAACAATCCTGACCTGGGAATGTGCTCAGCTGCCCTGTCCCGGGAAAATCCCGTGTTTGGGCCGCTGCAGAAATCCAGGGCTTTTCCCGGGCTGTTTAACCCTTTCCTCCACGGTCTGGAAACCTCGTGCTGCTGCCAGGAAAGGGAGGATAAAAGCAGGCAGAGATCCCCGGGGGAAGTCTCCTGTTAGTGGTGTTGGAGCATCACTCCGGCCCTCACCCCGGCTCGGGGCGTGCCAGGAATTCTGGAGTTATTTTGGTCACTCATTCAGCAGTTCCTGGAGTGCTTTCCTCCTCGGAGAGAGGCTGCAGACAGCTCCAGCTCTCCCTCTCTGCTTCAACCCCCTCACTGCTGGCGCTTCATGGGGGCTGGGAACCTCCAGGAGGAGGACGGGGGCTCTGGAGAATTCCTCCTGTGGTGGGTTTATCCCACCAGGCACAAATCCCACAGATTTGGTGTCACTTTTTTTGGCAGTTTCAGGCATTTTATATGAAAAATCCCAATTTCGGTGGGAGAAGTGGTGAGGTGGAAGAACCAGGAGAGACTCTCTTGTGTTTGTGGGGCACCCAGCTCGAATATGGGATGGTTGCACTCCAAGCCCTGTTGTGGCTGACAGAAATATTGGGATATATCCCAGCTAGAGGAGTCCTTTATGTTCTCCAAGAAAAAACTGGGGGAAAGAGGCTGTAACAGGAGCCAAACTCCAAATTTGTCCTGTACGAGGAGGATTTTCAGCTGTGGGAAATCATTCCACAGAAAACTCATGTCTGGGAAATGCCTCATCCTTCCCCCAGGAATTATGGTGGAGGTGCTGGGATTGCAGGATGGATTTGAGCAGCCTGAATTATGCAGGGATCTGAATGATCCTTCCTGGCCTTAAAAATCCAGGAATTTACACCAGCACAGGAAATGGAGGCTCTTCCCTGATTTTCAGGAAGGTTTTTTTTGGTCCTGGCTGGTTTTTTCCCCAATGCTTTTTTCTGCCTGGCTCCATCCACCCACCTGAGCTTCCCTGTTGGAATTACCCCCAGAAAAATGAGGTTTTCAGGGATTGTTCCTTCCTTCCCAGGGGTCTCTCTGCCACGATTTGTGCCAGGGAGGGATTTTTCCAGTGGCTCCACACTCTCCTCTCCCCACCAGTTGATCTCGTCTATCAGCAGATGTTTTTTAAAACCTTTTGTTGGCAAAAAATTGGTGATTTTCTCTGCTTTTTCTGTCGTCTTTAAAGGCAGGGAAGGGATGGGTGTCCCAGAATGGCAATAACTTCTCTGTCCTCGTTGCCTCCGTGTCAGGGCTTGTTATTAATTCTCATCAGTCCATTGTGGGCAGGAAATTAAAGGGTCTGAAGGGACTGAATGTTTTGTGCGTGGCAGAAGCACCTTGCTCACAAGCAGAAGGGGAAAAAAAAAGTGATTATGCAGAAGATAGAGAAGCAGATTTCAAACCAATTTATTTTTGGGAATAAGCACTAGAGAGGCTAAAAAGAAATAAATAAAGGAATCTCCCCTTTCATCCTCCAAAAAGCACAGGAAGCCAAAGGAAAACCACACCCCAGACAGGGCAATTCAGCACAGAATTAAACGACAGAGTTAAATGTATTTAACTGGAAAGAAGTTGTTTGAAGCTGCTGTGAATAAATAATGTATTTCAGTTCTCATAAACAACTCATTTTCCTTCGCAGGAAACACCCAGAGCAAATGTTGCTCTGAAATTGTTTAATTACTGAGCCTTCACTGAGTTATTTGTTGTGAACTTTCTGTCTTTCAGCATCTTCCCCGCTCGGATTAAATCTCATTTTCCCCCTCGAACGCTGGAGTGTGAATGGAATCAGCGCTTTCTGTATTTAGAATGGAAATAAAAATTCAGAATGGGGTTTTCTGCGTTATTAAAGTGGGATCAAATAGGAAAAAATGGTTTGTTTTTTTTTTTCAGGAATCCTGGAGCTCGTTTGACTTCTCTGTCTCTCGTTTTCATAAATGCTTTTCCACACGGACACATGCGAACACAAGGGGTGGGGCCCAAGTGTTCTCCAGCTGCAAAAGGAACAGGAATTTTGCTCCAGTCCCATGCCCATGGCCTTGTCCAGCTGCTCATAAGATGGGATTTATCCAGCACCATTCCAGGCTTTGACCTGAAAGGTTACTTTGAACCAAACTGGCCAATTTCCCTGTAGGTGGAATCTATTGGCACACAAATAGAAATCAACAGGAAATATCCGTTATTGGTTTTGTAAAACCAGTGCAGAAAATAGAAATAAATGGGAATTAGGAGAAACACGAGAACAAAAGTGCCAAACCCAGAGCTGTGCCTGGAGTTGATTCTTTGGCCTTTCTTGCAGGATTTTGGTGACCAAATTCCCTCCCCGCAGTTCTTAAACTGATTTTCGAGCAGAATTCCTTGCAGGGCTTTGGGGGAATCTGAGGTTTCCAAAGGTGAGTCTGGCTTCTCCCCCTTTCTCCCTCCCAAGCTTTGTACGTTTAGCATGTATTTCATCCTTGTAATGAGATTTTTGGGGCTGTGGGAACAGAAATCCCAGCTCCAGGAGGCAGTTTAAGGGTGGGACGGGTGATTGTAGTGGGGAACTGCTCACAGGGGCTCCGTCCTCATTCCTGGTGCCATCAGAAACTCCCCGGATCTCCCAGGGAACAACCCTCTCAGTCAGGACTTGTGGATATTCCCTGTGTATGAACAGCCAGCTCTGTCTGGAAAAGCAGTAGTAAAACATAAAATAAAATCCTCTTCCAACAGAATGAGTTAAAAGCCCTTTTTTTTCCTTTTCTTTTTTTTTTTTTTTCCCCATGGGGAAAGAGATCTTTGTGCTGTCCCAAACCAATGGGTTCCAGATCCCACCTCATTCCAGACAGCCACCAGAATGGAAAATTTGCCAGCTTTTCAGAGAAGAGCCGAGTCAGCACAGGCTTCCAGCTCTGTGCGGGGCTGGGGTTGGATCTGTTCTCTCACATCTGATCTTGTCTTTTCCTGGCTGCAGCTCTGGGTGTGGAGCTGAAGGGGTTTGTTTTTCCACAGGTGCCCCAAGCTGTCTCCCAGGACATTTTAGCAAAGGGGTTGTGCCTTCCCATCGAGCAGGAAGTGCCCTTTTTTACACACTGTAAAAAGAAATATTAATATTTAAGCTAGAAGTCACAGCAAAAAAAAAATAAAAATTCTGATAACCAGAACCAGCTTTAGGTCCAGATTCTTTTTTTCCCCCGGGACTTGCAGAAAGTTTGGGGGCTCTGTGTGTCTTGCAGCTGTGGAAAGGAAAACACGGAGAGCTCCCCAAGGCATTCCCAGTCTGTGTTTGCAGACAGGGAATGCTGGATCCGTGCTGTGCTGGGAAAGGCTCGGCCCTGGTGCCTCCTGCTCAAGGCTGGGCTTGGGGCTCTGTGAGAGCAGCAGGAGGAGCCTCCCAGAGCAGCTTTCCCTGGGATAAACTCACCCAGGAGCTGCATCTTGCACCCAGCCCGGCTCGGTGGGAGATGCTCCACAGCAGGATCGTGGTTCAGCTGCAGGGAGATCCATGTGGGATTCCCTTCTGGATGATTCCAATGCTGGGAAACCCCAGTTCTGGCACAATAAAAGTGCTCCTCTCCGGTGCCCTCGGATTGAAAGAGTCTCAAAGACCTGAGCAAAACTTCAGGCTGCACCTGGGAGTGAGAAAATGTTGGATTTTTGTGTGATAACCAAAGGCTGAGTCTCCATCCTGCCTGTGCCACCGCCTTGGGATGAGTCCCTGTTTCTGTATCACTGGAGATGGAGCTTTTCCCATCCCTGCCAGGGTGTGGCTGGGAGCTGCTGCAATGGTTTGTACCTGCTCTAACTCCTGGGGGTGTTTGACCCGGGGCAAAGGGGCCCAGGGGGAGCTCCTCACTCCACAGCTCCCTGACGGGAGAGGGCAGCCAGGCGGGACCAGCCTCTGCTCCCAGGGAACAGCAGGACAGAGGGAAACAGCCTCAAGTTGTGCCACTTCTGGAAATTTCCTTGTGGGCTGACATTGGGAATGTGGCAGGGAGGCGAGGGGACCCCTAAGGAGAAAATTGCCATTTTTAGCTCGTTCTGTACAACTCACAGAACACTGCAATGGAGCTGCCGCTGACTCACCTGCTCAGAGTGCGTGTTCTTCCCTCGGCAAAGTTCTGCTGTCCCCCCCCACACCCACGTAACGATCCCATAAACCCCGCTCTGCAAGGCCATAAATCCGATGGGGAGGGGTGCCAAACGCCACAGCCAGCGGCACAAGGGGCAGGTGAGGGGCGTGAACCAGCTCGGCCCTGCGAGGAGGCGTTCGGCCGTTCCTCGAGCAAACCAACCTCCGAAAATCGGTAAATGGACAGCGCGTCCTTTTCATCCGCCCCGTCCTGCGGGGCTGAGCCCGCCCCGAGCCGCCAGATCCACGGCTCGCTCTCCTCGGGGCTCGTAAATCGTTTTATTATTCATGATTAAAGCCCCGAGCGCGAGGTCCTTGCATATATCGGCAGACGCTTGTTAGAGACATCCCGGTGTTATTAAGACATAGATGCAGCCAAAGGTCGCCGGGAGAGCGTCCGAACGGAGAGATCCCACGGGAGACAGAGGGGCAAATTGGGGCTGAACGCAAAACAGGAGCGAGGAGGGGGAAGTGGGAAGCAGGGCGGGACAGAGCGGGGACAGGGGCACGAGTTTGGGGTGGTGGAAAAGAGGGAAGAGGCGCAGCACGTCCCCGTCCCCTCCCGGGTGGGGTTGAACCCCCCAAACCCTGCACGGTTCATTCCAAGCATCTTTAGGTTGGGCTCTATCAGGGCAAATTTGAAGTGCAAAGCTCATCCCTGGCATTGAACACAAACCCCTCCATGCCCAGCAGGAGCATCCAGATGTTCCAAAGCCTCCCAGAGCCTGTGCCTGCAGTTCCAAGCCTCAGAGTGCAGCTGGATGATGTGGGAATTGCTGCTGCTGGCCCAGATGAGCCCTCCGAGCTCTGCCAACCCCCCCCCGGCTGAGCTGGAGGTGTTGAGCCAACAGAGTTATTGATTCATTGACGCCGGGATAATTGGAGCAGATCCACAGGACAGGAATAGCTGCAGCTCCCAGGAGTGCCAGGAATATCCAGGCAGGTGCATTTGTCATGGGGAGGGACATGCTTGGCTAATTTGGAGATCTGTGGGAGAGACCTGAAGGGGAAATAAAGGGTATTGGGAGGCAAGGAACAGATTCCCACCGCTGGGAGCAGATTCCTGCCTGACAGGCTCGTCCTGGGTGTGCTCTGTGACATTTCTGTGTCCCTGGAAGCAGTTCCTGTCAGGTACCGCAGAGAATGTTTGACTGGCAAAGGATGGGCTGTGCTTCAGAAGGGCAAACACAACTCCTCGTGCCACAGCTCAGGGATTTTCCAAGACCTGGAGTCAAAACAGACTCCGTAAAAGGATAAAAAATCAATTATTCCGCGGCAGAGCCCGTCCCTGTGTGTGCTGGGTGCCGTGCCAGGCTCCTGCCGAGCCGTGGGAACGGTCCCTGTCTCGTTCCAGCCTCCTGGAGGTGACTGAGCCGACCCCAAACCGCCCAGCCCCAGCCCCCCCTTCCCTTTTGTGTGCGGGTAATGACATCTGACAGCAGAGGCAAACACTGTGTGCGAGGGGAGCCGCTGCCTCCGCGGGGCCGGGGAGGATTTCCCCCTCCTCTCCCGTGCCAGGGGCCAGGGACGGTTCCCACACGGGGACCCAGCCGATTTCCCCAGGTTTTAGAGCATCCCCAGGTTGGGGAAATGGGCTTTACATGCCAGTCCTGGCATTGAACTGACCACCCGATGTCCCTCCTGGTTTGAGAGTGTCCTAATGACAGGGCAGGTGTTTTATTAAAGATGTTTGCCTGGCCTGGAAGCCCAGGAAGCCAAGAGTGGATGAGTTGGGAGCAGCCCAGCTTTTGCCTTCGTCAGGAGGAGAAGCGCTCCCAGTGAGCTGGGATCTCAAACAGCATTTTGCAATTTAAATTAAAAAAATAAATAAATAAAGGGAAGCACTCCCATTCCCTGTTAGAAAGGCAGCAGCATCTTCTTTTATGGACTTTCTGCCTGCACAAAAGGCTGTTTTTAAAGCACTGGTGGTGTTGGCACAGGCATTGTGGTGGGAATTAACAAACACCCCATTGACAAGCAGCCATTGTCTGTGGCCCCTTTCTAATGTGATTTAACAAAACTGCCAGCAAGTCAAAATTAATGCAAATGAGTGCAAATTCACATATTCCAAAAGGATTAGAATATCATTAATGTGGGCATTAAATATTTAAACAATATCTCTATGAAAGAATTATGAGCTTTCAAAGCTTGTCTGTGTTTTACGGCCACATTAAAGCAGTTGTAATGACATCTTCTCTGCTGGGACTGGGAATTCTCTTTTTTTAAGGGATCATCGTGGCCAGAGCCCCCAGTGTCCTCTCAGGTCAGCGGGTGTTGTTATCCAGAGCTCAGCTCCAGCGGGAGAGGCAGGAGCGTGGCTGTGGATGTAGAACCCAAGCACCTCCACCAGCAGAGCTGGCCAGGGTTGTTCCACACTGGCTCTGGAGCCAGAGCTCATCCCTGCGCTTCATCCACGGTGGATTCGACCCGCTGGAGAGCTGGGAATGTTTCCCTGCAAAGAGTTTGAGGACTTGCCCAGTGCAAGGGTCCTCAGCCTTGGTTCCCTCTGCTGTGCAAAGTGCTCACCTTGTGCTGGATCTCCAAGGAATCTCCTCATCCATGGCTTTGCATGGACAGGGAGTTCCTTACTCCTGGAATTAATCCAATCCACGCTTTATTTACACATCCAACACTCTGAGTTGCACCTGATACTCTGCTTTCCCCTCTCAACCAAATTTAAGCTGAGTGATAAAATAGAGTCACATTCTATAACCAGCAGCAGTGAAAAGTTCTGATTTTTTGGAATAACTTGATGGAAAAGTCTTCCCAATTTCAGTTACAGGAGCAGAAAGACTTGGAGAATGTCTCAGCTGAGAGAAGAGGTTGCTGGAAAAAGCTGACCATGATCAGATGGAGATAGATGGGGATCAAGGCACTCATTTGAGTGGAAAATTAACAGGAATTTTGACAGTCTTGGTGAAGACTCAGCCTATCCTGAGCCTGTGAGGCCTTTCCCTGGCTCTCCAGGAGAATTAAAGGGATCCAGAAGGAAAACCAAGAGATCATTTTAAACATCTGGGATGGTCCCATCACCCACAAGGACGACGGAGAGGTCTGGAGATTCAAAATGTAGACCCAACCAAGCACCCTGTGTGAGCCCTGAACTTCCTCCAGGGTGCTCAGACGCCACGAGCGTGGATTCTGTGACCAATCTTATCAACTTCTCAATGTGTTCCTCGTAATCAGCAATGTGTTTGCTTTAACCACGGGCACCACCACGTGACCAGTACATGATGTAATTAAAGGCACCGTGTTAACGATCCCCTCCGTGGCTCTGTGATCCTCTAATGAACGGCGGAACCGCTCCACGACTCCTCTTGGATTTTAAAATTATTTTCTCCATTTAATGGCCAAATAATGAATGAGAAATCCGTGCATGACGCTGCTGGAACATCCTTGCTGGAAACTGCTCCAGGAAGGACACAAGCTCAGCTAAAGGGGCAGAAATCATGATTAATTCAGCCCTTGCATGGGTAATACTTGGCAGGAGGCTGAGCTGCAGGTCTGTGCTCCCTTTGCCAGCTCCAGGTTTCCTGTTTTGTTGCCATATCCACAAAAAACAGCGACTGGGAGCTGGGGGCTGGAGCGGCAGTGGCACCTGAGAGCTGCAGAGTTCTGTGCTGTAACATCAGCCCTGAGAGTCCCTGTGACCCGCTGCAAACCTGGTGCTACGTTAAAGACGGGACCTGGGAGGTTGGAGACAGAGCTGCAGCTTGAAACAATCCCATAAATATTGATTTATGCACAGCTGCTCCTGTGGGTGACTTCCAAGGGGACTCCATCCCCTCTGCATTTGTAATTTTTCTGGCCACTGTTGTTTTTTTTTCTTAAATAGTGAATTCGGCAGCGTTTGGTTTCAAGTCAGACATTGGGAGAAGCTGGAGGATTGCTCAAGGAATAAATCGGTGGTTTGATGAATTGATGGGAGCTCCATCCCATGCAGGGAACAGACGTTCCCAGCACGGGGTCGGCGAAGGCTGAGCCCGCCTTGGGGCAGCAGAGACCAGACAAGCTCCTGCAGCTCCTTCTCGCCCCGGATCCCAGGAATCTGTCAAGTGTTTGTTGAATTTTCTCAGCTGTTTTTGTAAACTGAAAAGCCCAGGCCTGCACCCTGAAAAACAGAACGGAGCGGGTGACAGCCAGGGAAAAACAAGCTCGGGAATCTGCAGCCCTGCTTCCTGCGCTGGGGGCAATTTTAGGTGCCAGGAGGCAAATTGAGACCATTTGGGGGTTTTTTTTTAGCTTTTCAAAGTCTGGCAGTTGGATTGGTTTCAATTCTTTGCTGCTGGTGGCTGATCCTGCTGCTAAATCCTCGATGCTGCAGCTTTGCCGCCTGGAACTTGGACTCCAAGGTGGGATTTGGAGCTGGATTTTGGGTCCCCCGTGCCAGGCTGGCTCTGATGCAGCTGGGGGGCACCAGAACGAGTCAGCACAAAGCTTGGAGGGGGACAAACTGCTCAGCTCGATGAACCCAGAGCTGTTCTGCCTGCAGGCACCTGAATTTTGGGAACAATCCCCCCTGGAGAACCTCGGGCAGCACAAGAGGGCAGGGCAAAGCAGGAAGCCCGGGGCAGGGAGGGGTTTGAACCTCCACAGGGGTTGCAGTGATCCCAAGGGAGCTGTGGATGCTCAGGAATCGGTTGTTTTGCTCTGAGCAGACATTTTATACACATATATGTACAAAACCAGCGCATAAATTGGGACGGTGCGCGCTGCCTTCGCTCTGCTTTGATCAGGGTGCGGCTCCTCCGGAGCTGCCCTCATTAAATCGCTGGGATAAGAAATTGAAAGGGCTCCTGTCGGGTTTGTGAGACTTCTTCAGGTGTTGGGGGGAGAGAAACCCACCCAAGGAACCAGGGAAAGAGGATTTACCGTTTCATTGCCGGGGACAGCCCTTGCTAACACAGAGGGCGCTGAATCGAGGGCTGGGCGCTATAGGATTTTGTAAAACTGGGTGGGAATTAGGTGGGAATTGCCTGTTCTTCATCCTTATTGACCTGTTTGAGTCCAGTATCCCCAGGGAAGCACTGGGAGAGTCTGCAGAGCCCAGGATTCCTCACGCCAGCTCCTCTTGACCTTCCTGGGAGAAAGGCTTGGTGTTCCCAGCATCCACTCAGCATTCCTGGGATGCCCACAGTGAGGGTAGCCGAGGCACAGGCCGCTGGAAGGCTGGGGCTCTGCAATATTTGGGATATTTTCCCTGCAGGAATTCCTGTCTCAAACCGTTCCCTGCCAAGGCCCCCCCCGAGCTCACGGGACGAGGCTGAGGTGGCCCCGTGGCAGCTCAGGGGGTGGGAAGAGCTTGTCAGGAGGGGACCTGGGGGCTTGAGCCAGCCCTAAACCCAGCTCCAGTCTGAGGGGTCACCTCTGCAAGGGCTGTTCCCATTAACAACCCCCCATCTGCAGAGGGGGTTCCTACAAATAACCCCCCATGGGCAGAGGGGGTTCCTACAAATAACCCCCCATGGGCAGAGAGGGGACAAACCCGAGCCCAGGGAGGGGTTGGGTGCTGGGAACTCCGGGTTTGTGCCTGCTCTGCCCGTCCCCAGCACTCCCCCTCGGAGCAGAGCTGCAGCTTTGGGATTTCATCCCCAGGGACAAAACCGGGGGGTTCCTACAAATAACAAGGGCGTTCCCCGCTCCAGTGGGCTCCGGCCCACCTCTGGCACTCGTTTCCCGTGGGAAACTCAGGAATGCTCCTGTATCCAAGCCCTTTCTCATGCAGTGACCGCAGTGCAGGGCGGTGTGAGCGTGCGTGTGCAGGTATGGCATCAATATATAAATATATAAATATATAAATACACACCCAGTGCGGTCTGACAGACAAAGATACCCAAAATTACCCCACTGGATGTGGAATTCCACCTGTGTTTCAGGTGACCATTCCTGTTCCAAGTGCCCAGGAAGCCCTTTTTGTCCCTCTGTCCCCTCCAGAACTCTGAGGCTGCCCTATTTGCACCTCAGCCAGCCCCAGCCCTGTGTGCATTCCATGGATAATTTTGGGCCGGTGTCTGTCTTCTCCTGCAAGCCAGGGGCTGATTGATGCCTCAGCTGGAAATATTTGCTCTCCTGAATCTTCTCTGGCATAAACCTGTCAAAACCAGTAAAAACTCTTCAAGCTGCACCATTAGGGAAAAGGATGGAGCAATGAACCTGGGCTTTAATAACTGAGACTTCTGCACACGGGTCTTGCTTAAAACCACTCCTAACCAGGACTAGACCTGGTGTAAAGGGAGAAAATCTGGGAGGATGATTTAGAAATGTGCCCCACCCCTGGTATCCCCCCAAACCTGGCCCCCTGGCACAGCCTGGTGTTTGCAGCAGCAAAATCCATGTCCAGACCAGCCCTGAGCCCGCTGCTCGTGCTCCCTGCTCCTGTGGGATGGGGGATTTGTCTCCATCGTTTGTCATTCATTTATTTTGCATAAAGAGCCCAAGGAATGTGGATCCTCGGCCCAAATGAGGCTCACTTGGAAATGAAGTTTCCAATTTCAGCCTCATCAATAAATAAACACTGGAGAAAATTCCAGCGCAGCGTGCCTTTCTCTGGGTGTGCAGTGTCAGGGTCCTGTGGGTCACTCATGTGGGGTTTTTTTGGGAATTCTTTGTGTCCCCATAGTGGGATAATCCATACACAGCTGGTTTTTCATGACTGCTCTCCAGGTTTGTGGGTGTTTGTCCTTTGGCTTCTCTGTCATCATCTTTGATACACTCCCTGTTCATAAATAACTCCTCTGGTCGAGTTATACAACTCTCAGCTCACACAGCAGCTCTGCTTCTCTGCCAAACACTCTCTGCTATTAATAGAAAAAAAATGTGTTAATTTATCCACAATTCTGTTTATTCCTGTCCTTTAAACCCCATGACTTTTACAAATTATAAGCAAAATCCAGACTTTGGCTGGTGGCCTTCCTAAAGTTCCCACTTCTTGCATCAAGCCCTGGACAGAGCTCAGTTTTTTCCCCAGTTCTTTAAACAAAAGTTGCCTTTTTTTTAGTCTTTATTTGCACAGTGTTCAACAGAGGAGTTTCTAGACCCGTTGAGGGCTCCCAGGTGCTGCCACCGGACACAAGGATGAATTAATTTCGGTGTCCAGAGTGAACCTGCTCAGGAAAAAATGATGGACACGATGCTCGGCACAGGACGGGAAGAAGAACAGGGCAAATTTTTCCCTTGCCACGTGATCGTGTCCCCGTCCAGGGGCAGAGCTGGGGCCAGGCAGGGCTTCAGGGGGCTGCAGGTCTGGCCAGCAGCACCAGCACCTCTCCCCACGCCGTGAGCACTGAGGTGCCCGGGTCGTTAATCCCGCTTCCCCTTGGTGGCCCAGGGGTGTTCCATTCCCGGCCACAAAAGGGGCTCCGCGGGGATGATCGAGCTCCCGGAGTCGCTCGGAGCTGCCTGAAAGCAGAGCCAGGCCCTGGCGGGCAGGGAGGGCAGGTCAGAGGGGCAGGTCATCACCTTCCTCTCAGGATTAATCAAGGGGAGAGAATCGGGACACGTTTGCCATGGAACGGGGAGTCAACAGAGCATCGCCGACCGGAGCATCCCGGTGTGGTCCCGCTCACTTGGAAATGAAGTTTAGCGAGGAAGGCTTGAGGAAAGTCTGAGGAAGACTTGGGGAAAGTCCAAGGACGGAGAGCAAACCCCTTGGTTTCCGGGGAAAAAGGGAGAGAGAAGGATTGGTTCAGAAGAGCTACAGAAAGTGAAATTATTGCCAGGTCTCCCTGCGACTCTGACCTTCCGTGAGGTCAGCAAAGGTTTTAAATCTCCTGGGGGGAGTTGGGAAAGGAGAGAAATAAATATCAGGAAGGGAAATCAGGCAGGAGCATCCTCACACCCCTGCTCTGCTCTGGTGGCCACTGCATTCCTGGGAAGCCCGACAGGGCAGGAGAAATCCCCTGGGAGTGTCTGGTGTGCAGGAAAGAGGAAACCTGAGAGGGTTGATGGGAGACTTTTCCCTCACTCCCTCTTTCCCCGTGGCTGGCCATGCTTAGATCCATTCCCAGGGGGGATTTGCAGGCACAGCCTGGCTCCTGTGCCTGTCACAGTCCCTTCCCAGGGGGGTCACCGAGCCTGCTCCCATCCCAGTCCCTAAAACCCTGACCAGGAGCCGAGCTGGGCCGCTCAGGTTTGCAAAAACGATGCTTTTCCTTCCTTGGTCGGCGTCCAGGAAACTTTGAAGCATTAAAGGGATGTACAAAAATACATAAACCACTTTCTTTTCACTCCCTGCTGGCTCCTTCCCCCTTTCTCGCCAGGAGAGACCCCGATTTGTTCGTGCCGGTCCAGGATGGACAAATCCTGGGTGGGCAAACCCCAGTCAGTCCCTGGTGCTGCTGCAAGCACAGGCAGAGATCTCACTGTGCCAGGCAGGACACCTCCAGAGGATGGTGCCCCTGGGGAAATGCGTTCAGCAAGAGGCTTCATTTTTAATGTGAAACGGAGGAACAAAACAGGGAATTGAGGCTTTTTGGTGAAGCTTGCACGGGGCCCACGGCCCTGCTCCCTCTGCCCTCAGCCTCTTTGCAGCCTTTTGCCATTATCCGTGGCCCAGATTTGCTTTTTCTCAATGGGTTTCCCGAGATGAAAATGTGCATTGTGAAAGCAAAAAAAAAGGAAATTGAGAAAAAAAAAAATGTATATTTCTGCTTTGTAACCACCCAGGCTCCCTTGGAAGTCTCTTTTTTTAGAGTGAGCAGCAGATTTCAGGTGTACACCTGCATTTCCTGATTCCCAAAGCTGCCTGTCAGAATCGTCAAGGTGATGGCAGCAGGCCCAGTTCCAGTAATTTGATTTTTAGACAAGCACGCAAAAGTCTCGGTGTTTTCCTCCCCTTTTAAAAACGAATTGTGCAAGAATCTCCTACTGCTGCATCTGATGAACTCTGGCTGAGGCTCAGGGCTCTGAGCAGCTTTCCTGCAGCACCAGACTGCTTCCAGAAAAGCAAAGGCAGGGAAACGTGAGGAAAAGCTCTCTTTGAAATGAGGCCACGTCTTGATTGCACCCGGTGGCTGAAGGGAAAGGAACTCGGACAAAAACTCCATCTGGGAGCTGTTCAGTCTGGATTTTCAGGCAGGCTTGCACGTTGCTTGAATTTCTTTATTCCTGCCCTGACCCCACCGTAAAACCCCGGCAGATCCATGCGGGAGATTAGTGTGGAATGGAGCCTGGAGCCTGGAAAGCTCCCGAATGAAACAAAGATGTTGGAGCAGCAAGGAAATGCCCGGGCCTGGGGTTCTGGGGAGGGCTGGGGCTGCGCGCTCCCGTGGAGCTCAGCTGACGCATTCCTCAGGGAACACACACACACACAGGGGCCGTGCAGGAAAATGCCTCCTTCCATGCACTCAGGTGCTTTCAGCTGACCGAGGATTCAGCCTCTCGAGCTGCCCAGTTCTACCTCCGCTCCACGCCAGGCAGCAGCTTTGCCACTTCCCGGTGGTGTCCTTGGCCGTGAAACCCGCAGTGAGGAGAGGTGGGGAGCAGTAAAATATTAAAATAGGGGTTTTTTTAGGCATTTCTGGTGAGAGGATGTGCAGAGCTCTGTGCTGTCACAGCTGGAGCCCACCCTCAGCAGCAGCGGGAGCTGCCCTGGCTCTCCTGGCTCCCGGCACATGTGGGCACAGGAACAGCAGGGATCAAAGGGCTCTCCCAGCCCAGAAATCAGGCACCAGCCCTCGGGAGAAAAGCTCCAAACCCACCCAAACTCGGTGTGGACGAGGACTGAGCCTAAATCTTGGCTCGTGGCTTTTCCTGCTGGAGTTGGAGAGAAATTCTTGGGGTCTTACCCTGGGATCAGGACACCAAAGGGGGACCAGACCTCACCAGCCGCCCCCAGGACTGTCAGGGAGGGCTCTGTGTTTGCTTTCCCCCTGGGAATCTCTGGCAGTTCTGCATTTGGAGACTCTGCTGAGCCCCCAGCCAGGACATTTGGCCCGTGGTGGTGTGAGTGGGATAATTGATTGTGCCGGGGCTCGGCACAGACACGCCGCTGAGCACCAGGATAAATGGGAATCCAGAGAACGTGTTTACCAGACACACAGCCCCTGAACGCTGCTCCTCCTGTTGCCATGGTTACTACCCTTGTCTGACAATATTAGGAGGAAAATGTTCACATTGATTCCCCCCCCCACACCTTGTTTTCCCTCTGAAATAAAATATGATACCTGGGAATTGAATTAATCCCTGGTCCAGCTGCAGCTCGGTTTCCAGCACGGTGCCTGGGATGCACACACGCACACTGATGGATTTTTCCCCTTTGGACTTCTCCAGCCCCAAAGCATTACCTCAAATTCCCCATTTGCCACCGCTCCTCTCCCCTTAACCCTTTGCCTGTTGTGCTTTCCACAGGAAGGATCACTCCAGGTGTGGGGGAGGAAGGATTATCTGAGGGATTGCTCTTTTTCTGTGGACTGGAAGGTGGGCACGATTTATTTCAAGGCAGAATTTCCAAGCAGAGCTGTTTCATTGCTGCTCAAAGGGGCGTGGGTGCTCCCATTTCACTCTGTAACTCCCATTCCAGCCAAGTCAGCCGGGAATCAATTTAGAGAACGGTGTTAGGCTGAATTTCCCGTGTCGTAAGGACAGGAATAACCACAGGAAATGGAGCTTGCCCGTGCTGACCTTGTTAATGCAACGCTCACTCGGGTCTCTGATGGCCCGGACGAGGAGGATCCCACATCTACAGCCACTCCTCAGCCTCTGTCCCTGGTGCTGCTTGAAAACTGATTTAAGCCACACTGGTACAGAATTCCTCAGGTGTGAGGCACTGGAGGAAAGATGGAGAGGGACTTTTCCCAAGGATGTGTGGTGACAGGACAAGGGGGAATGGCTCCAAACCGGCAGAGTGGGGCTTTGGATGGGATATGAGGAAAAAGCCCTTCTCTGTGAGGGGCGGAGGAGGGAAGGGTGATGCTGCTCTGGCATAGAGCAGAAAGAATCACAGGGGAAGCTTAATTTCTCCACTTAGCAATTAAAATCAACCTTTCCCTTCCTTTTGGAATCTGCTAATCCTAAAAGCTTCCAGAACCGAGGAGGAAAACTCGCTGAGTGCCAGAGGCTCTCAACCCATCCCATCAGCTGCCACTTGCAGCCCCCCCTTCAAAACCACCAAAGCAACATTTGTGCTTCCTTGATCCTCTCCCTAAATCAGGAGTTTCATCTTTGCAGCTTATCCTGGAAGGGGCTAAGTGATACTAAGAAGCCACGAAGCTGAGGATGGGGTTGCTTAGCAATCCAGCACGAAGATTCCTTGGAATCACTGCTAAGCTCCAGCACTCGGGCTCGGATGAACGTAATGTTCCTGTCACAAACTGGCACAGAACTCCTGCAAGCATCACTTTATTGTTACATTTAAATGCTAAACACTGAGAGGCAAACTTCTCACAATTCCCAGGCATTTTTAAGCTTAATCTTTGTCCTTTAACACTTCGTGTTCCACGGTTTATTCCTGAGGCAGCGACACGAGGTGACAAACACATCGGTGTCGTTTTTACCTTTGCTGGCTGCTGCAGCAGATTAAAGTCACCTGCTGGTGCTAATCCCCCTGACTGGGGCCTTAATGATGCCATGAACTCTGCAAGGGCAGTTTCTGGTGTTTGATCCAATTATCCGGCGCTAAAGATGATCCGGGGAGGAGAGCGGGATGACGCCAGGGTTCTGTGTCATTGTGTGATCACTCGGAGGAGGCTTTGAACGGGATGGATCACAGACTTTTACTGCAAAATGTGATTCAGGCAGACAAAACTAAAGGTTGGGGGGGAAGAATTTCTCATTCCCTCGTCCCACCAACGGCGAGATGAGGCGCAGTGATGCAAAAGGCCCTTCCCGAGCCACTGCAGAGCCGAGCTCAGCTGGAGGACTCTGGGACGGCCGATTCCAGCGCTGCCTGCGGAGAGACGCTTTCTCCTGTCTCAGCGCCTTCTGCTCTTCCTTCCTGCTTTCAATTTACACGGCACAATTCCAGCGTTACCCCTCGGGCCGCCTGTCGGTGGAGAACAAAGGCTGAACGGGAGCGCCGTGCGCGGGAGCCGGGGCGGCGCGGGGACGCTCCCTGCTGCTCTCCTGCCGCGCCGCAAACCTGGGCCCCGCTCTGCCTGGGGACCCGGAACAAACAGAACAGGTTGCCCAGAGGAGCTGGGGCTGCCCCGTCCCCGGAATTGTCCGAGGCCGGGTTGGAATGAGACGGTCCAGGTAGTGCGAGGTGGCCGGGTTGGAATGAGATAATTTTAAGGTCCCTCCCGACCCAAACCATTCCATGACATCCAAAAGCTGTTTGCAATTTCCCCTTCTGGCGTATCTGAGAAGAATTAATGCGAGATTCCCCCCTCCCTGTGATGTTTAAGCCAATAACACCTCTTGAGGCAAAGAGAGAGGGACTTTAATGGGCCCTGCTCAGCAGATGGGGTGGCAGTGCCTCTGCCTGATCTAATTGCTCTCCATCCCACGGCAGACTGCGCAGCCCTACACGTTTCTTGTAGATTTGGTGGTTTTACGGCCCTGAGAAGTGAACCAATAACGTTAATTGATTTGGAGAGCTGCCCACTGACTGCACTAATAAAGGTGCAAGCAGCTCGTGGGGTCTGCCAACGAGTCCTGAGCAGAATAAGGAGAATTAAAGCCCTTAATTCCAGTGGCAGCCCCTAACTCTGGTGACATCAGCACCAACCCTCCTGCATCTGGCCAAAACCCTAGAACCCAAAGATCCAAACCCTCCAGCTGGGTCATTCCAGGAGAGAATTCTAAAACGTGCAATTTTTGTACTTTTTTCCTCCGAAAACAACAGATGCCAGCAGAGAACACAAAGGGGGAAGCAAAGCTCTGTTTTGATGAGTAGGCTGAGAGAATTCAGAGCGAATTCTGAGTGGGATCACTTGGCCCATGTGCCCAGAACAGAGCATCACTCGCAGCCTGGGTTGGTTACACGTCCCACGAGACCGTTTTCCCTGTGCTTTCCATCAGCTTTGTCTTTTCTCCTTTAGCTGAGCAGGAGCAGGAGTGTCTGTGCTGTAACCAGGGCTGGGTGGGAGCTCTGGGCTCTGCCAGTGACCAAACCAAAGCTGCTTTGTGCAGAAATCCAACAACAACCAACACGGATCCACGTCAGCATCCCTGGGGATGGGGCCGGCAGCGTCCCAGCTCCGTTTGCAGTGGGGTGACACCACCACACCACTGGGGCCTTTTATCCCAAGGGAAGCTGTCAGCAGCCAGCCAGGAGCGTGAGTGAGTCCTTGTGAGCGCCAGCACCGCTCCGGGAGACCTTTCCCAGCCCTTTCCCAGCCCGGGCCGTGGAGAGCAGCTCGTGCTGTCTTTGGGGCAGCTGCTGGGGAGCAGGGGCAGCTGCTGGGCTCCATAATTGATTCTTTTCTCCTCAGCGGGTCGTGGGGAGGCTCCCAGAGCAGCCCTGGGTGGTGAGGGGAGGCTGCTGGCCCCCTTGACAAGTGACATGATGGAGAAAATTGCCGTGTCACCCCCGATTAGGGACAGCGTTTTCCCTCTCCGCTCGGAGAGGACCCGGCCCGAGCCTGAGAAGGTCCCGGGCGCAGGAGCTGGGAATCACCTGGAGCTGGTGGCCCTGGGCTGGGTGGGTGTTGGGAAAGGCACCCAGGGGAGGCTGCTGGGGGGGTTGGGGCCCATTTTCACGCTTGACCCGCTCCTCACCCCTCCCTGTGCCCAGGGACACGAGGACAATGCGCTCCTTTCTCAGCCAGGATGCCTTGGTGGTTTTGGCTGCGTCCTGGGGATGAGATCACGGAGGGAACTCATGGAAAACAATTCCTTTTCTTCCTAATTAGAAAGTATCACGGCCTCTCACTCCCTCTAGGTCTATTCAAAACCATTTGCTGGCTCTTGCAAAGCCCCTTCCCAAAATCCTGGGTTTGGACACACAAGGCTGGCTCCACACTGGCTCCAGCTGCAGCCTCTGCCGCTGTTTTGGGTGACTCTGAGGGCATCCTCTCTGTTTATCAGCTCTGTTTAACCCTCCACAACCTCCTTTCACTGCCTCCTAATGCCTCCACACACTCTTCCCTCCATCACACAGGAAGAACTTTGGAAAAGGGGGAGTGGGGGGCAAATTGCTCCCTGAAATCTGCATCCCAACCACGCCCAGGAAGCATTTTTATAACAATAAATTCACTTCCCACCTGACAGGTACCACAAGCAGCTGCCACACCGATCCCTGCCAGCACGGAAGGCTCCTTGGACAGGTTTTGGTTGCCTGATTTCCCCACATTGTTTCCCTGGGAGCCTGGAGTGAGGTTTGTGTCTGTCCCGAGGAAAAGCAAGCATCTCCCACCAAAAGTGGGAGTGAAAGTCCTACCTGGGACACGTGCTTGGATACCCACATTGTTCCTCCTCCAGGGAGGTGGAGGGAATATTCTTGCTGCTGGATTTCATTGGGAATACCCGTTGTTCTTCCAAATTGTTTTAACTCAGTTTATCACAGCCTTTTAATGCTGGTGCTTAGCAAAACTGATGAAGAATCTCATAGGATTGAGAGAAAGGGAAGGAAGCATGTCCCAAATTTCCTGTTTATCTCAGTTTTCGTGGTTTTTCCCAGGGCCCACTCACTTGACTTGCAAATAAATTTGTCAGGAGCCAGGACTTGGCTCAGCTGAAAGCGTCACAGTTCTGCCGGAGAGCTCATCCCAACCCCTCCCACGGGAGCAGGTCCCACGCTGCAGCCACGATGTGTTGGGCACCCTCTCACGAGGATTTTCTTTGCCATCAAACCTGACAGGGAATTTCAGCTGCAGTTTGGACCTAAAAAGAAGCAGCACTTCTGTTAAGGGACGGGGACAAGGGGGAGAAGGGGAGGGCTGGGATGATTCCCAGGGCAGGAATCCTTGAAGGATCTGCTCTCCTCTGCTCCCACAGCCCACGGAGACCCTGAGGATCCTCAGCACCCACCAAACCGCAGAGAACCTGAGCAAAAGAGCAGCTGGAAAACGTTTGTAATACCCAAATACGGAACCCTGTGGGAAAGAACAACCAATTTCCTCATTCCTGTGGGCCCAGCCTGAGGACAGGAATCATCCCCATCCCAGACCAAACAGATTTAAAAGCAATTTTAATGTCTGGAAGTGACAGCAACAACCCCCACCACAAGCGAAGGATGCTCCAGGCAGACCGGCAGCCGCCTGGACATTGTATTTTTGTGGGGAAAAGAGAACTTTGCGTGCACGGATCGCCCCGGGAAGGAAGATTTGCATGAATATTTTACCTTGAGCCGATATCACATCTCCCCCAGCCCAGCCCTGCCCGGGAAACGAGGCGAGGGGGGTTTTTTGCATGCTCTGCATGGCCGAGGTAATGGGAGATCTTGTGCTGTAAATGGAGATAGCAGAGTCACTTTGGGCAGGTGAGAAATTGCCTCTCCCTTCCCTGCAACAACCGTGGCAGGGAGGGAGGGTGTGCAGGGAAATTATCTCGCCAGGAAAATAAAACAGCCTTTAAAATACCAGCCCTGGGGGAACAGGTAACTCCAGCGTAGGAGCAGTGCCGTACAAGAGGAAATCCAGATTAATATTAAGCAGAAGCAACAAACTCTCAACACCACATTTCCCCCCAGAACATTCTTTTCTCCACTTTATTGTTCTTTCCCTTTGGCTCAGCGTGAATCCTTTGAAAACAGCTCAGATGATTGCAGGTGATTCTTTGCAGGCTGAAGCAGTGATAAGACTTTATTTTTTGGTGCTTATATTTTTCATGTACATCTGACAGAGCAGATTGTCCTGTTGGCACAGGTGCAGCACAAAAACCCTTCCAGGTAATTGCGATTTTTTTTTGAAGGAGCCATTATGGAATTTCCCATTCCTATTCCATATTTGTTGAGGTTTTGGTTCTTCTCTCCTTTCCAAGGTTGGGAGGTTTTTTAATGGGTTTTTTTAGCCATTTCAAAATTTTTGGTTTCGATTTCAATATGGTTTTAATTAAAGCGAAAATGTTAATGGCACACCTGATGTTCATGAACACAGCAGCAACGCTTCCCCGGTGACTCGCTTAAAGGAAGTGCATCAGGTTGTGCCTTTATGCTGAAATATTCCGTATGTGGTGTTTTCCCAATTCATTCCTTCGTGCCCGTGGAATGGAAATTCCAAACAAAAATCTTGAAATGGCTGAAAACCCGTGAAATTTCAGTTCCCCCCCTTTTCTCAGCTGGCAAAGCCCGTCATCTGTGGGGAAAAATAATTGGGAGTTCTGATCACCACGTGATTGCCCAGTGGTGTATAGATGTGCCGGGGAAATCCAGGGAAGCCGCTATCAATATTCCAATGCACCTCTTGCCACGTGGGGCTGCCCAGCCTGGGTTTGTCCTTCTGCTCAGCCACTCTGAATTCTCCTCTCATTGCCAGTCCCCACTCCGCTGGCATCAGTAACATATTAATGTATTCCTGTGTCCCGAGCAGCTCTTAATAATTACCTCACCCCTTAATTTGCTGAGCCTCGGTTACCCCAGCAGCTCCTTGACATTGCTCAGGTTAATAACTGAGCGACTCAGGGGACAGGACACGTTACAAATCACTCTGATTGTAGCAATTGTTGCAGCAAACCGGAGGAACAATGGGCAAAATGTAATTTAGGCAACAACTTTCCCTCCAGTCAGGTCCCTTGGGAGAGCTGCGGTGGGCCATGGATGGTCCTGGCGGGGAAATTCCAGCACGTTTGGGCTGGGAGGGTCTTGCCTGAATCCTGGGGAATTTCTCGCCGTGCTGGAAGAGCCAGATTTTGGATCCAGTACAGGCAGTGCTGGTGGGCTGGTAATGAACGGCGAATTTCTCACCCCAATAATCCCTCTGGACCACAGCCCTTCCACAGCAAACTCCTCGTGGGAAAAACCCCGTGGATTATTGCCCCAGGAGTGCTCCGACCCTTTCCTCTCAAATATTTCTGCTTTTCCACCTTCAGAGTTGGAGCAAGGCGGGACCACCCCTCTCCTTCCTTGCCTCCCCCATCACCGAGCCAAGGAGTGATGGTTTAATGGATGTGGTGAAGTGACTTCTCAAATGAATCTTAATCACACGGGCTAATTAGAGGCTGTGTTTGTTAATCAGATGTGAATAGCAGGCTGATTTCTCTATTTAGGCAAAACGTCTGCTGGAAAACCTCTTGGCAGATGGGCCAATGTTTGCTCCCCCCAGCCTAAGTGGGCATTTTAGCAGGTTGCAAACACAATTCCGTAGCTAATTAGGGACGAATGAAAACAGCAATTCCCGTGTCCACCACAGGCTCCCAGACTCTTCCCCGTGATGGGAGGCAAGGGAGTGTTGTGGGTTGGAATCTGCATTTGGAATTCCAGTTCTTCCTTGGGGTAGTTGTCGTGAATTGTGCTAAGCTGATGCCCAGGACTGCTCAGCTCTCTGTCCCACAGCATAAATCAGAGTGGGATTCACTTGCAGGCTTTACAGGCTGATAGGAACCGAGGGAAGTTCTTGGGGTGTCTGTGCAGGGCCAGGAGCTGGGCTGGGATGATCCTTGTGGGTCCCTTCCAACTGTGATTCCATGGTTCTAAACAAAGCTAAAACCTCGAGAGAGCAGCTGCAGCTGATCTTGTGTCTAATCCAACTTTAATCCAAGTTTATGATGCCCTCAAGTCCTGAAACCAAGAAAAACAGGTGAATTTAGCCTTAAAAGGTCCTCCAGGCTCTGTTCCTTTTGTCAGCTCTCCCCTCCTCAGCTCCCTGTGGATCCCATACAGCGTGGTGGGATGGCTCTGCCTGGGGCATCCCCACCCTACAGCCAACAGCCGACGCTAAAATGAGATTTTCAGTGCGTCTGGGTTCCCTTGCACTCTCAAGAATTACCCTGAAGAGTATTTAAATATCTCTCCCAATAATTACACCGAGTTCCCCGCTACCAATATTCCCAACAGCTCCTCTGCCCGTGGAAGTGGTGAGTTATCCCGGTTTTACCGTGCCTGCCTGTGGATTACAGATAGATCTTGTTAACGGCTCCGGGCTGACACATCCATTGGAATAAAGGGGCTCATTTCTTCCCGGGCAGCGGCACAATCTCCCTGTCCCGCTAATAAATACGGGAATTTGCATAAATGTAATCAGATGGGAGCTCCCTGTGCAGCCCAGCGCTGTGTGCTGCGCTCCCGGGGGCTGGAGAGAGCTGCTCCTGCCAGGGAATGATGGAAAATCGCCACCACCGCTTGGAACCGGGCAGGGGCTGGGAGAGAAGGAGGTGAGGGCTTGTCTTTCCCCCCGGGGAAGACAAGGACCATCTCTCTTCCACAGGGATGGTGTCAGACACCCCACAGCGGGGTTTACAGCCTGCTGCACTGTGCCTTGTGTACCTTCTGTGCTGTGCTGGAGATAAGAAAAGGCAATTTGCTCCCAGCTCTGATCGTGCTGGACCCTCCCTCGGGGTGAGTCACGAGCCTTGGGGCGCCTCTGCTCTGTGCTTTGGCAGGGTGGCAAAGGCAGCACCCCAAAAACCCCGGGGCTGCTGTGGGTTTGTGGCCTCAGCCTTACAAACCCTTTTTGCTGCGGAGGTGAAGAACCACTTCCCCTCCAACCCCAGCCACGTAAAGAAACCAGCAAAATATCCCACAGATTTGGGGGGAGAAGCTGCTCGGATGCCGGGGCCGCTTGTGATGCCCGTGACCTTGTGTAGGATTTTGTGTCTCGGGCAGCTCTGCAGCAGACTGGGCTGAAACAGGGCGTTTTATGGGGCAGAAAGGGCCAGTTTCTGCAGCCTCCTCCCTTTTTGAGCTGGTTTCATGCCGTCAGCGCTAGAAAACGCAGCTTTTTTTCCCTGCTGCAATGTATTAGTGACAAACACATCCATCCCTGCCCATCCCTGCTGCTGCTCCCCTCCTGCTTTATCCTCCAACATTCCCGGGTGTGCTTTTGGAGGGCCGGGCGGCGCCGCCTTGCCTCTCCCCACGCGTGCAGGTGCCCAGCAGGTGCGCGCTGCCCCGGGCGAAGCCTCCCCGGGCCTGGCACCGGCGCGGGCTGCGCTGCAGCGGGGGAGCTCCTTTCCCGGCACGCGCTCAGGGAGCTGCCGGGGGGATTCGAGGAGCGTTTTCCAGACAAAACCAGACGCGCCCTTCGCGCACGGAGCCTTGAGCCGCGTCTCCGGCGCCGCTTCTGCCTCAGATCCCATCTGGGCTCCTGGCTGGGAGTGTTGCTGATGAGTCCGGTCCTTCCCACCCCGAGGAGGGGCTTGGAACGCGGGGCCCGTGGGAAGCGAGCGTGCGGCTCTCCGGGAAAAACAGCCCGGCAGCTTGGAGTTATTCCCGTGGAAAAGGCTTTTCGTGCACCTCTAAACACTCCCGGAGCAAAAAGCTGCTCCAGCTCCTCTGGGGTAATATCTGGGGACTCTCCTTGCGAGGTGGGGATGCTCCCAGGGCAGAGTGGGGTAATTGGTCCTGTGAGTGGCAGGAATCCCACCCGAGATCAGGCAGGAGAGGCCACCCCGGCGCTCACACGGGGCAGGGACACCTTCCACTGCGTCCCACCGCTCAGAGCTCCATCCAGCCTCGGACACTGCCGAGAGTGGGGCAGCCACAGCTCCTTTGGGAATCTGTGCCGCCCTCCCAGGGAAGAAAAGCAGTGACCCCTCTCCCGAGCTGCAGATCCACTTCTCCATCGTGTCCTNTATATATATATATAAGAAAATGTGATAAACATCTATAAACCAGAGCCCATAAAACCGGGAGTCTGACAACAGAGGTGGGAAGCGCTGCCAGGGGGAGAGCAAACCTGGATTTTTTGGGTAGGGATACAAAGGTTGCTGCTGCTGTGCTGCTTTTCCACAGCATTTTTTGCAGTATTTACTCTTTTTGGAGGCTCACACCGGCGGTGACGAACAAGAGAAAACCCCACAGCGCAGAAGGGGCTCATTTGTCATAAAGCTGCNGGCAGCCACAGCTCCTTTGGGAATCTGTGCCGCCCTCCCAGGGAAGAAAAGCAGTGACCCCTCTCCCGAGCTGCAGATCCACTTCTCCATCGTGTCCTCTTTCAGGCTCAGTGCTTCCTCCAGCTGGTTTTTCCCACTCATCCTCCCGAAAGTGGCATGGCCACAGACCTCCTGCTTCCCCTCACAGGAAGGTTTTCTAATAAATGTCTTTTTTTACTCATGGGTGTCTTTCCCTTTTCCATTTACAGTGAATTCCCACCTCTGTCACCTCTGGGAGGGTTTCACCAGCACGCTCTGATAACACAGCCTGGCCTGGGGGTGGGCTTTTCTCTTTTTTTCTCTTTTTTTTCTCTTTTTTTCTCTTTTTTCCTCTTTTTTTCCTCTTTTTTTCCCTTTTTTTATCTTTTTTTATCTTTTTTTTCCTCTTTTAGGTGCCAGGAGCTTCCTTTCCTTTTGGCCTGGAGCAGGTGCCCAGAGCTCAGGGAGCACAGACACCCTCTGCCAGTCGCTCGTGGAGAATCCCTGGCATTCAGTTGAGCAGCCAGTGGCTCCATCCAGGGCTTTGGCTCCCAGCCACGCCTGGGAGGCTCTGGAGCTGCCCCTGCCTGGGTGAATTCGTGGCTGTGTTTAGGTGGATAGAGCCCTCTGCTTCCTTATTTTCCATATGTTGGGTATGGAAACATATCCCAACGTACGTTGGGATGCAGGGACATGGGGTTTTGTGGCTTGTTGGCTGAAGACAGTGAGAGCAGCATTAAGGCAGTGAAATAAAAGCAATCCTGGTCAGCCCAGCCCTGCCGGACCCACCCCGCACCCGGGGGGTGATTTATCCCAGGAGTGACGGCTGAAGGTTTGGCCGTTTGGTGGGAATCCGAGAGGCTCACGGAACATTTGGCTCGGGATTAATGCAGGGAAGGACTTTCAGGCGTTTTAGCAGGGCAGGAGCCTCGGAGGAACCGGGAGGTTTTCCCGGGAACGTTCAATGTCGCCTTAAATTAGGCCATAAAAAGTAAGTGCTTTTTAAAAGCAATCTCGCCCGGTAGGGTCTGCATTGTCAGAGCTTCCCGGTGATTTAAAGGTTCTCCTTCCTTGTGGCTCCTGCGAAAAATCCAACAAATGGGAGCCTGGCTGCCGTGAAAAATATCCTTGCCTGTAAATCTCGAGGAAAATATATATATTTT
>VZRJ01004872.1:253887-280085 GCA_013397565.1 Ptilonorhynchus violaceus | reverse complement strand
TTTTTTTTTCCCTCCCCTTTTTCTTTCTGTGACATCATCTGAGTCACCCTCACTCAGAGCTGCCGCTTGCTTTCCAGCTTCTGAGCATTTGATTTTCTACATTTTCCTGCCGGATTTTATTTTCTAAATCTTCCTGCGGGAGAGAACGTGATGGGGCTTTGTTCAAATGTATTTTAATAAGAATGTTATTATAGTATATTAATTCTATTATATTTATTATATTTAATTAGCCCCTGGATGTAGTGCCAGCTGCCCTCCAAGGCCAGCATCTCTGTCCCCCAGTGCCTCTTACACAGTTTTCTTACCCCCTGCACCCCTCTGTCACTTAGTCCCCCCCCGGCCATCACCTTCAATCAGCTTTTGCCTCGCTGGTGTCCGGGTCAGCCTCTTTTGGCTCCAGAGCCACGTCCCTGGCAGCTCCCGGGATCCCGGTGGCCGGGACGGGCTGGGGCTCGGCAGAGGGTTAAGCAAACAATGCGGGCGGGAATTAGCGCGGGGCAGGGGGAGCCTGGCCTTTCCCAGAGCCTCCTGAAAAGCCCTTTCAGAGCCATTTAACGTCCCCTGTCAGCGGCCGGGGCGGTGACCCGGGGGACAGGAGCCCTCTGAGCCCCGCCGGCCGCTCCGGGTCACCCTACGGGGTTTGGGCTGTTGTGATGTGCGCACGGACCAAACAGCGGGGAGTGGGGAGGGGGAATCGGCTTGGGAAACATTCCCTTCCCCATGGAGGGCTCAGCGAGAGCCAAGCCCAGCTCCCAAAGCCTGGTCCTAATCCCTGCTGACACGTGGAGCCGGGCACGGGCCGAGGAGCAGCTCTGGAGCACAGCGCAGGCGGGAGCAGAGGGAGCGGAGCGGGTCCCTCCGCAGTGCCCGTGCCGTGTGTGCCAGGGCAGCTCCGAGCCGGGCCGGGCCAGCCGGGCCTGGCAGCTCGGCCACTGCTCCTCGGCCTCTCCTGACTTGGTTTTTAAGTCCCAGGTCTGTGCGAGGGCACAGAATCGGCGCAGACTGGAAGGGCACCCAAAAGGGTGAGCGGGAAATCTCCCAGCTAATTCAGTGCTTCCCAAAGCTCTGCCTTGCTTATCCTATCTCCTGTCCCCCTGCCGGGCGATCAGCAGCGGGAGCAGCCCCGAAATGGCCAAACCCTGGTGGAAAATGCCCAAAGCACACCCAGAGAGGGAGAGTTGTGGGTGCTGGTGCTGCTCAGGGTGCTCTGGCTGCATCTGCCCTGGGTGCTTGATTAAACCCCTGCACTGGGGAAGAGAAACGATCCGACAGCAGCAACCCTTGCAAGGGACAGGCAGCAGAACCAGGGCAGGCTGTGCTCCCCTCTGGGGTAGGAAGGGTCCCTGGTGAGGAGGAACTTCAGAGGGAAAGCCACGAAGCCAGAGAGCATCCAGACTCTGCTGGGAACAGAGGTGGGCACCCAGCTGCCCTCGGATCCTGCTCACTTCCACCAGGAAAAGCACAGGATTGGGAAGGTGCTTGGACAAAGTGGTGGAGAGCGGGCAGGAACTCAGTGATTTGCATACAAAGGGTTGAGATAATGAAAAAGTCAAATTAAAACCATAAATCAGGCTCCTCATGGTTTAATCATGGGCATTGGCAGGGGTAGAACGTCCCTTACAACAGGAGGTGGCTCTGCAGTGACAGGAGCTTTTTGCTGGAGGAATCCAGGTGGATTCTGACACCCAGGAGAAATCTGCACAGGGCTTTTCCATTTCCATTTGGCTTTTGCAACACCTGACATCAGAACGAGCTCTTGTTTCCACACCAGGAACGAGTCCAAGGATGGTGTCATGATGTGCCTTGTGCCAGCTCCGCAATGTCTTGATAGCAAAACCCGCTCTGTTCCCAGGTTCCTAAATCTTCCTTTCTGGAGGTTTTAATTGGAGGTGAGCAGAGTAATCATCTGTCAGCCATGCAGCCCTTCCTCTACTCATCTTGCCAAAAAGGAAGAAGAATGAATGAAAGGAGAAAAGAATGATCTGGGAGGTTTTCTCCAGGCTCAGTGATGCTGCAGTGCTGCGGTGTGTGGCTGCAGCTCAGGGCTGACCTGGGTGTCCCCAGCCAGGGCCAGGGCTGACCTGGGTGTCCCCAGCCAGCTCAGGGGTGACCTGGGTGTCCCCACTGGGCTTTTTCTCCCCACTCAGGGAGAAAAGCAATGTTTTATCCCAGGGAGGAGCTTTCTGTACAGCACCCTCGCAGAAGTTCTTTTATCCCTATTATTTATGATGCTGTCATTCAATGGGGAAGGCCACTCCAGCCCTGGGCTCTGGCAATCAGGCACTGCCACGTGCAGCTCACGCTGATGTGCTGCCTGCCAGGGCTGGGCCTGCTCACCCCTCCCGAGCTGCCACATCCCTGCAAACACGGCCAGGTTTTCCCCCTGCTCCGCACACAGGCAGAGCTGAGCTCCAGAGAACATTTATTTATTTGATATAGTAAATAAGGCTAATCCATCGTGCTTCTCACACTGCCCTGCCTGGCAGCTC
This sequence comes from Ptilonorhynchus violaceus, assembly GCA_013397565.1. Classification (NCBI taxonomy): domain Eukaryota; kingdom Metazoa; phylum Chordata; class Aves; order Passeriformes; family Ptilonorhynchidae; genus Ptilonorhynchus; species Ptilonorhynchus violaceus. The sequence continues at coordinate 277,596 of VZRJ01004872.1, read as the reverse complement.
AGGCTCTGGCCGTGCTGAGCTCTGGGGAGCGCAGAAAAAAATATTCCAGGTGCTAAAAAATACCCTGGGTGTGAGCAGGACAGGCTGTGGGACGCCTGGAAAAGGGAAGGAGCGCTCACCGCTGCGGATGCTTGGGGTGCCCCGTGAAATACGGTGTCTGCCCTGATCCAGGATTTCATGTCAGCCCTGTTCTGTCCAGAGGAGGAGTCTGGGCTCTACTTGGTCTTGCCCAGCAGTAGGGCAAGGGGCCACGGGCAGAAAGTGATGCCCAGGGAGTTCCACCTGAATATGAGGGAGAACTTCCCTAAGCAGTGACACAGGAACGGATTCCCCAGGGAGGGTGTGGAGTCTCCCTCCCTGGGGATAATCCAGAACCACCCAGACACAGCCCTGTGCTCTGGGATGACCCTGCTTGGAGCAGGTGACCCACTGTGGTCCCTTCCAGCCTGGCCCATCCTGGGATTCTCTTCTTGCATCGAGAAGAAGAAAATAACTTCATTTCCTAAGCGCTCCCTTCTTCCCTTCCCGTCCCCCTGATGCTTCCTGCTGTCCCAGCGACCAGATGCCTTCAGGAAGGAGCCAGCTGAGTGGGAAGGAGCCAGTTTGAGGTGGGAAGGAGGCAGTCTGAGGTGGGAAGCAGGGGTGATGCAGGGGCAGAGCAGCGAGGGCTGTGCTGTCGTGCTCAGCGGGCGCTGAGGGAGCAGGAGCAGCCACACCGGGGGCTGACTGTTGAGGGCAGTTTCAAGTGCCTGTTTCTCCTCAGTGATTACATTAAGCCTCCTAAATGAGGCTGAGATAACGAGGCAGCATCTCCTCAGCGAGGGTGCCTGGATCTGTGCTCGTGCCAGGGGTACCAGGACATCCCTGCTGCTGTCACCAGCGAGCGTCCCCTGCTCTGCCATGCCCCTCTGAGGGGCACTGGGCCAGCTCAGCTTCCAGCAGAACCACCTGGAAACAACTTCTGGACACCAGGCTCTTTCCCTCGGCTTTGTATGGGATTTGTTGCATTCCCAAAAGCTTCTGTAGGTGAGGAAATCACTGCACAAAGTGCCAGAGCCGCCCTCCCTGTCAGGGAAAGGTCTCCAGGGCTTCAGGGTGCCCAGGGTGAGAAAAAACGAACAGCAACTGCCTGGAAGTGTTTCCTCCGTTGGCTGGCACTGAAAGGCTCTTTCCCAGCTCCCCTCGGACCCTCTGGCTGCTCTGTCTGGAGTGACAAACCCCTGCGTGGGAACTCCGAGCGGAGAAAGGAACAAAGGCGAGGCCGCAGATCCCTCCTGGCCCGGGACACGCGGCCCCGAGCGGGCAGCAGCTCCGGGGGTGTTCCCAGGCTGGAGCACACCTTCCTGCTGGCAGCGTCCAGCAGCCGGGCACTGCCCGCCCAGCCGCAATTCCCGCCAGGAACAAAGGGAGCAGGGCTTTGTTTGCCACGCTGGGGGACCCGGGAGGAGCTGAGGGAGGATTTGCCTCTGACACATCCCCTGGGGACCAGGATTGCCTGAATTCCGCTTTTCAGGGCAAACGCCTTCGTTTTGGGGTCCAGCAGGGTCTTGTTGTGCGGTGTGGGGTCGCAGGTGGCGTGGGTTTGGATGGGAGAGACCGAGCACTTCGGACATCCATAAATCAGTGGCTCCTGGAGCGACTGGAGGGATGCCCTGGAGCTGTCATGGAGGCAGAATCCAAGGATAGGACCTGCAAGAGGAAATTCTTTTCCCTGATTGTTTTCTCATCACAAAACCAGCTGCTTGCTCTGTTGTTGGCTCACAAAATAGAGACACGTCAGGTTTGTAGATCACCCTTAAAATATCTCATTTATGCAGAGATAACCAGAAGAAGAATTGGGGTGGTTTTTTTTCCATTTCAGTTTGACCAAAATCTCTCTCTGCTTCCATTGCTCCCCTCTCATCACCTGGATTCGTTGGGATAACCCCAGTTCCTGCACCTGCCACGGCAAAACCCCACGGTCCCACTTCTGGGAATGGTGGTGTCCTTTTCCCATAAACAAGGGTATCTCATCCCCACAGGACACAGGGCAGTACCTCTCCTGCTTTCCCGAAGATAACATGGTTTCTCTCTCACAGGAAGTAATTTGGGAATTGCACAGATCATTTAATTTTCTTGCTGTTTTGTCCAGGACCTGCTCTTCTCTCTCACAAATAGCCCTCTACAGAGGAAACATAATAGAAAACAGCCTAGGGAAAAAAGCAGAATATTAAGTGATTCAGGAATCCTCGGGGGAGAGCTCTGCTTTTACTGCAGAGTCACCACCAGAAAAAATTGTAAATCACTTGTTCTCTGCCTTCCTCTCAAGGCCTCCCTATTTAAAAATGTAATTAGATCTGCATGTTCCTTGTTTTTAATTTTAATTGTGTGTCTGCAACTGTGTTGTGAAGGTTGTTTGATGTCAGTTTCTAAGTGAAAATAAATCTGCTCCATCCTGAATATCACTGCACTTGATTCCATTTGAGATCAGGGAAATGGATTATTTTAAAATAATAATTACCAAAAAAAACCTTTTGAAGGCATTTAATACATATTTCCCAGGATTCTTCCTAAGGATTTCCAGCTAGACTAAAGAGGCTGATTTTATTTACAGAGTTTGATAACAGACAGACTTCCATGAAAAATTCCCTGCACTCTTCTCAGTTTTTTATTCGGATGTTGGTGGGAACATCAGGAGTTACCAACAGAGGGAAGGTGGATTTATGCAACCTGAAACTTTAAATGTTTTAAACATGAGCAAAACTATGGCTGCCCCATCCCTGGAAGTGTCCAAGGCCAGGCTGGACGGGGCTTGGAGCAGCCCGGGACTGTGGGAGGGGTCCCTGAACCAAAGGGGGGACACTCCCTGTCACCAGGGCAGCCCTAATTCCGTGTGGAACACCATCCATCCATCCACCCATCCAGAGCCTCTGGAAGGGGCACCCTCTCAGCTTCCTGGCCACGTGGCCGCTGCTGGCCGGGGCTGTTAAATGACACAATCAGCAGATTTAAGATAAAAGAAGTGTAAGCACACAGCAAAATACTCCGGGATTTGCCCCTGGAACATTCAGGAATTAGGAGGTCCTGGGCTCTTTGGGAAAACGCAGTTTTTCGGTGCGTTGCTCTCAGGTAATCACTTTAAAATAACCAGGCTGATGAACAAAATAAAAATAAAAAATGGAACCCGCAGACCCGCCTGGTCAGTCCTGCACCCCCCCCGCTCCCGGTCCAAGCAGTCAGCTCCCAGCTCCCCCAGCCCTCTCCGTGCAGCTGGCACACCCAGGTTATTGAGCAGGTGCTTTGTCCCTGGCGCTGGGACCTGCTCCCCCTGCTCATCTCCAGGAGTTCCCCCTCTGGAGCACGTCCGTGATCTCCAGGCAGAGAGGTGGCTATTAATAACTGTTAATTTAATGAGCTTATTCCAAGATCACCCAAGCAAGGGAAAAATTACTTCTCTCACCTCGTGGGAACCTGAGGAACTGAGGTGATTTGGGCCTCTGCTCAAACAAAAGGGGTTTTACCCCGGGTTTTATCAATTTTTGAAGAGACTGCTTTAGAACAAAGGCTGAAACGAAGGAGCTGTAAAGGAACTGCACTGCACGCTCCAGGATCTTTTCTCCTTTGCTGCTGGCAGTGGTGCAGGGGTTTGTTTGGTTGGCTTTGTTTATTGATTTATTTTTTCTGTAAACAACCAGCAGTGAAATAGGCGGCAAATATTCGGGGAGATGGACGTCAGCCACGCACTGGAAGTGCTGGCCCAGCCTTTCCTTGGCTGGCACGAGTGGTTGGTCCCCAGGGGCCCGTTCTGCTCCCTTTGTTTCCTCGTGCAAGGAGCAGGAATGCCGGTCGTGCACTGGGAGCTTTCAGGACCAAAGCAAACCCATTAAAAACCTGTTTTTTCAGCCCTGTAGGAGAAAGAACACAGGATTCCGGGGTGGTCTTTCTGCAGAGTTGCAAGTTTTGGGTCCGTGTTAAGCAACAACAACAACAACAACAACAACTACAACAACAACAACAACAACAACAACTTCTCCAAGGCTTCACAAAAAGTGAAGATATTTGGCAAGACTCCAAAGGGCGCTTGATGATGCTCCTAGTTTAGGTATTTATGGTCTGCAGAGATAAAAGGATCAATTGCCACCTCTCAGCACTTCCTCTCGGACCCTCTGGACGGGCCGGGCAGAGCCTGAGGTCCTCGTGCTCTGCTCTGGGTCCTGTGCCCACTCCTATAACCTCTCAGAGCTGTCTCCTGTCTCCCAGGATTAAATTTCTCATTATCTGCCTGCTCAGAGACCAAGGCTCTCAGGGCCGGGGCTGCCTGACTCAGATTTTGTTCAACAACTCCCAAAAGGAGGCTTTGGTCTGCTTGGGCTTCTCTGGGTAACGAATTTCTGTGGACTTGGAGAGGGGCGCTGGTGGAAAGGTTTAACTGAGATTCTATCAACTGAGATGGCACCCGATTGGAAGCAGCTCTGGGAAGCCAATCCACGAACATTCGGCTGCAAAGGCAGCTGCAGTTTCCCTGAAATGTTCTCATCTCATTGGGGCAAGAAGGAAATGGGAGAGAGAAATTCCTTTTGGTTCAGGTGCCACCTATTCTTAGTAAGTGGGAAATTAATACTGAAGCATTTGCAGGGCTGCTTTTCTCCTGGAAGGGATGAAATTTTCCTAAGTGACAATTAACATAAAAAACCTGGCAGTTTTCTCTGCAGAGTGACAGACAGGACGTTCCCAGCCCCAGCCAGCCAAGGAACTTTCCTCTTCCCCCTCTGGCCATGTCACAGCAGCTGAATAATTTGGTGTGTCTTTTGTAAAGATTCTTCCCCTGGTTTGTTCCTCCTCCTCTCTCACTCCCCTGGCACTGAAGGCAAGATTTGTTCCTTTTTGTGATGAAAACAGTCAGGAACAGAGCCCAGCGAGAAAAATCCAAAGTTTTCCCGAGCAAGGCCAAACCATGTAAAGCAAAACATTTTTCTCACACGAGGAGCAATCCTTCAAGAGCCAGGTACTTCCAGCTCCATCAATTTTGGTGCCAGCAAAGCAGTGACATGTGAAAGATCAACTCCAAAGCAGCTCCAGCAGTGAGAGACATGGAAATGTTCCTGCAGTGCCCATTCATCTCGCCCAGAAAGCCAAACAGAACATTCCTCTCTCCCGTCGCTGCTCCTGGAGAGCTCAGTGAGGAAGGGACTCAATCCTGTGATGGAAAAAGAGATCACAGTCCTGCCACTGGAATTTTTAGCTCAGCTGTTCTCCTGGAGCATCCAAAGGCAGCTCAGTGGGGCAGCTGCTGCTTTGCATTACGAGTGTCTGGGAATCATTAGCGCGCGCCTCAGAGAGCTGCGGGACCCAAATCCTGCTGGGAAGTCCTTCCCCACCCCCTCCTGTTGTGTGGAATTCATTCTCCTTGGCTTCTTGGCTTACAGATCCAAGAGCATTTCCCTGCGTCCCGAGCAGCCCCTCCCTGGCGAGGGCCCTTCTACCTGAGCGTGCAGCGTTCCAGAGCTCTGCAGATTCCCTGGAAAAGAAGATGAGGACCAGGTGTTGCCATGGAATAGCTGTGCCAGTCTGCTCCCAAAACACAGGCTGGAGCTGCAGGGTTGGCCCCAAAACAACACCAAGCAGGAGGCTGGGAGAGGAGGATGCTGCAAACAACATCCACCAAAGGAGAAAATCCTGATTTCTTGATGCTCCCCTCCCAGTTTTCTGTAACACAAGGGCAGGGAAGAAGGAGATACAAGATATTCACGCCTAACTCTGACTTTTTTTACATATTTACATTGTGCCTTTGTTTTAGTTTACCAAACACTGCCTGGCTGCTCCCATTTATCAGCCCCATCTCAGCTGCAGCGGATGCTGGCAAAGGCCTTGTCATTTAATTTCGCTAACATCCCTCATTTCTAATTTATAAACCCAGCTCTATGACAAATCGAATTTGTGTAGCACAGTAAACAAAAGGCCTCCTAACTCCGGTTTCCTGTAATGGACTAACCTTGTTGGGAACACACATTAAGTGGAACAGGCAGACCTGGGGAAAGGGCTCAGCTTCCCCGTAATTCACTGAGGGTCCAACCTGGTTATTTTACAACGATGCCAAGAGGAATTTGCAGCTGGTGCAATTATTCCTGATGATGTTAATCACCTCCCAAGCTTTCTGCAGCCCTCTGGAAGGAAATTGGTGGAAAACCTCTGCATGTGGTGATAAACTGAGACGTGATCCAGCGTCGTTCTGCAGGGAGGTGGTTTGAGGAGTTGGGTTTGACTGCAGAGCCGCTGCTCTGGCTGTCCCTGTCCCCCAGACTCTTTGTCCACGGGGCTGGGGTTTTCACAGCCCACTCAGGACGTGGCACTGGCCACTGGGCAAACACTCGAATACCTCGGCAGGGTTTGCTGGAGGTGCCAGGGGAGGAGGCAACCACAGCCTGATCCTTCCCACTGGAAGAGAAACCTGGGATCGCTTCCCCAGGAAAAGGCCACTGAAGGAAATCCCTGGTGGGGCTCTTGTCCCTGAACTAGACATGGCTGTGGAACTGCACCAGACGCCTCTGGCCCTGAAGAGGCAGCTCCTCACCAGCCCAGCTGAACGGAGGGAGAGCCAGGGAGGAGATCAAAGGCTGCCAGGAGCTCCTCCCCAGGGTGCCCACGGCTGTCAGATCCAACCCGTGCCCGGATCCCTCCTGACACCCAGATCTGCCTGGCCTCAGGCTCAGGTTCCCGAGCTCAGGCACTTGGTGAGGAGTGGATTTGCTGCAGGCTCTGCCGGGCTCCTGGGGAGCACAGCTTGGGCTCAGAGGGGCTGAGGAAAGTCAAGGCATGTCCACAGTTGGTGGAGATCAAACAGAATTCCAGAATCTCCATGAAAAACCTCCCTGCACTCCCCTCTGTCCATCCGTGCTCCCTCCACGCTCTTCCCTCAGCAGTTCCTGCTGCTGCCCCATTTGTCTTCCCTCCCCAGCACGTTTCCACCCTCCTCCCGTGCTCAGCCTTTCTGTAATCCCTGTGTTTATTATGATTGTCCCCCTCGGGAGCAGCCTGGCGGTGGCTGAGCTCCCTGGGAGTGAACGGGAGTAGCTCCCCTGCCCTCCTGCCTCAGCCCCTGGGAGCAGGTTCTGGCTCACAGCCCATGGCACAGCCCCTGCTGCTGCTGGAGCTGCCAGCTGGGACATCAGGACTCATTTTTTTCCCCTTTTTTTTCCTCCCATTTCCGTCGAAAACCTGAGCTGCTCCCACCCCCTGACCGTGGATTACACAGAAAACAGAGAGAGCAGCTCTCGTCACTCCTTCGCATCCAAACACAGAATCCAGGGAGACAAAGTCTAATTTTAGAGCACATCAGAGGCAGCAGGCTCTGGGTAAACTCGCTGCTGCCTCTCCAGCACTGGCCCCTGGGGAGGCTGCGTGGTACCTGCAAGGAGCTGATAATGAATAACATGGGAGGGCGCAAACAAAAATAAGCAAGGGATTCTTTCCTCTGCGTGCCCAGGAACAGCTTCTCCCGAGGTGGTCCCACCCTCAGGGGGTTTGGTGGAGGGAGACAGGGCACGGTTGATGCTCTTGAGGTGATATTTGAAGAAGTAAAAGCCTCTGTGTTGCCTGCAGGTAGAAAGGGCAGCGTTTTGGTGGCACATTCCTGCAGCAGAGCAGCGCCACAAATGGTGCTCCCCTCGGAAATTTGTCTCTTCTGGATTTTCTCCTCCGTTGGAGGCTCTGGTTTCAAAGCTTTAGGGGGAAAAATAATCCTGACAACAGAGAAGAAATAGTTAGCCTTCCCAAATATCTGAGAAACGAGGTTTTACCATCTGGGGGTTGCACACGAAAATGATAAATACACGCATTTGGGGATGGACAGTCGGGACAAGGGGAGGCTTTTGACCCAGCTGGGTTTGCCCCTGAGGCAGCAGTGCCACCGGGCAGGGTGGGATAACTCCTTGGAATAACATCCGGGTGGGCTGAAAATCCACAGGCATCCCAGGTGGGCTGAAAATCCCGAAGCATCCCGGTCAAAACAAGGGAATGCTTTTCTGACGGAGCCCGGTGTACAAACCCCACCCCTCGGATATTCACCCTGTCAACATCAGTTCCAAGACAGAGCAAATAAATCCTCCTGTTTCCTACCTTTCCATATAATTTTCCCCTTGAGTTGCCAACAGCAAGAGCAGAGCAATATTTTAGCACACGAGACGATGCCGGTAAATATCCCCCTCGTCTCAAAGCAGCCAGGAAGTTCTCAGGAATTGCCAGGAGAGCAGAAAGCCTGGAAACAGCTTTTTGTCTCAGGAGGCAGAGGCTCTCCCGTGCAGCATTCCCCGCTCGTCCCCATCCCATCTTTACCTGGGGGAGCTGCTGGGAACATCAAAGGGATCCAAGGGGCACAGCCAGGCCTTTCCAGAGGTGCCAGGGGCTGTTATCAGCAAGGGAGCTCTGCAAACAGAAACTCTGGGCAAACAAGAGCAAAAAGGGGTCTTTTATCCAGAATCCCCGGTCCAGCTCCCAGGGGTTAAGAGCAGACCCTTCCCCAGCTTTGAAGTTGCTCTCCCTGCGCTTGTTTTAGAGCCCAAGCGGGCTTTGAGTGGCCACAAAAGTGTCTTGAAGAGGTCAGGCACTTCCCACAAATTCCATTTTCTGCTCTCCATGCGCTGTTCAGTTTCCATTTTGTGGGGAAATGAATTATACACAAAATTTCATCCTTTCAGGAGGAAAATGGTCCGTGGGTCTGACTTGCAGCTCGTGTGCTGTCAGCACACAAAGGGGGCTATTTAATGCCAGTGCTGGCAGATGAACAAACGGCTTGTCTGGTGTTCTCTGGGATGTCACAGCCCTGTCAGGGAAATGCTAAAATGTTGTCTTTAGCAGAAGCTGGAAATGGGCTGCCCTTTGGATTACAGGGCAATTTAAGCCAAAAAAAAAAAAGTAGGATAAATGTTAGGGTTTTTTGTTATGCCAGGTAATAGATTCAGAAGCTCCACTTGCTGCTGGAGGATGCTGGAGCATCCCATCATCCAGCCGAGCCCTGGGCATGGAAAACCACAGCAGCAGGAGCTGCTAGGGGTCCAAACTTGAATTTCAGCTTTAAAAGTGTCACCCACACTAGAAGGGGGCAAAAGAAGGGGGCGGGGGGGTACAGTGTATTTAGTGAAAACTCGCAGAGACAGGGGCACAAGTGTGGCTGGATAAATCCAATTGTTGTAGCCAGGCACAGGTAGTTGAAACCCTCCAGTGTGCCCTCCAAATCCCTGTTTTCCCTGGCAAATGGGCTGACGTCAGCCCCTAATCCAATCTCCCCCCAGCACAGCCTCGCCCTCCAGGGGAGATAAGGGCCTAACCAAGTTATGCCCGAGAGCTCCCTGATGGAATTACTGACGTGACGTGGCTGCCCGGAGCCAGCCAGACACGATTTGTGCCCCCCTCGCCCCTCTGGGCTTGGCACAATCCCCCTGGCAGCGGAGCCAGGAGCCCAGCCCCGGGTTTGGGGTGCCCCGGGCTGGGGGATGCTCCGCGGTTCCTCCTGTGCCGCACGGAGCGGGCTCGTCGGAGCGCCCTGAGAGCCACAGATCGCAGCAGTCTGATCCGCTCCTGATCCACCCAGAGAAACCAGGAGCCGGCTGCTCCGTTCTGCCAGCCTTTCCCCATCCTCCTCGGAAAACCTCCCCCTGAAGCTGCTCCCTGAGCTCTCAGCCAGGGGAAACCCACCCCAGGGGCAGAGTGGCCCCGCAAGGCTGAGGCTGCTGGGGCAGAATTTCCATCAGGAAGCAGCGGGAGGGTTTGTTCCAGTGACTGGGAAGCAGCTGGGAGCTGTTGGACCCTGATCCTGCCCCTCATTCCTGGCAGGAGGATGAGCCACAGCCCCCCTGGCGCTGCCACCCCACAGCCCAGCCCTGCCATCGCCCACTGGGGCTGCCTGGGGTCCCCAGGAGCCAGCACAGCAAAGTGCAGGGACTCTGCAGTGACCCAGGGCTCGTCCTGCAGTGACCCAGGGCTCGTCCTGCAGTGACAGACTCACAGCCCAGCCCCAGTGGCACACCCAGTCCTACCTGCAGGGAAAACATGCTTGAGGTGTGCTGGGTGATTTCAAACAGGAGTGGGTTTTTACCTGTGTTATCCCTCTGGATGACACTCGAAGGAGATGACGTTCGAGGGAGGTTTTGCTCTTAAGACAGGGAGGAGGAATTTCCATTATTGGACATTTCAAGGAATGTGCTGCTTGGAAGGGATCTGGCTGGGCAGAGCCTCTGCACTGCTTCCCCTCTGGCTGCTCCAGAGGCTCCTGGGGCTCTTAAAACACTCCCTGGAATGAACTTTATTCTCTCCAGCCGCTCGTGGAAAAGCCTCGGTGTTCCTGAACTCTTGTTCCCGACAACCTGGAAGGTTTATTTTCCATCAGGGGCCCCTGAGAAACAGGATTCCGTGAGTTAATAAACACCTCTGCTGTTCCAGCTGAAAGTCAAATGGATACAGATCAAGAAGTCAGAGAGGAACCTCATTACCCCGGCCAGGAATTCCTCTCTTTTCTTTCTGTCCATGGACACCTCCCACTACCCCAGGTTGATCCAACCCGGCCTTGGACACTTCCAGGGATGGGAAAATTTCCATGCTGTGTTTTAGCAGCTTCCCCTGATCCAACCCTTATTTTCTAATGCCTTTTATGAAACCAAGCACAGACACCAGGACAGGAATAGGTTTCCAGAAATAGCTTTGGGAAGAGGTTATTACAGATCTGCTTCTCACTGTTTTCTTTTCCCGGAGAACCTGTTTGGGGGAAGTGCTGGAACATCTCAGCCTGGTACTTTCAAGGTTCTCCAAACACTTTGAGGAATTGAAGAAAAAAGTGCCCCTGGCAAGTTCAAGGAAGTTCTGCTGAGCATCAGGAACCAGAAGGAAAGCAGCAGCTCTGCACATTTGCTCCTTTTCCCTCATTTCCATCTCCCCTGAGGAGCAGGGCCAGGGGCTGGTGGGAGCTGCTGGCAGTGGCGGGTCCTGCAGGGTGACATTGTCATCTGCCTGCCTTGTGAACGCTCGAGTTCGGACATAATCCCTTTGTTTCCCTCCGGCTCTGTCCCTCTCGCTCCACGTTTAGGAACACTCCGGAATATCTTTGGCGCTCCGCATCCACCGGCCCCTGGCAGAAGGAGGGACCGAGCGGGGTCCCCCACACCCCAGAGCCCGGCGGGCGCCACTGGATCCTGGATCCCGCAGCAGCACGGGGGCGGCTGGGCTCAAGCCGTGGACAGAACGAGCAGCCCCGTGCGGGGCCGTGGCTGCTCTTAGCGGCAGAGATTCGCCACGTGCCTCTGGGACAGCTGCCCCAGACGTTTCCTGCCCAGGAAATCAGGGAACCTCCGCAGCCTCGCCTGGCTGAGCGGCAGAGCCGTTCCCGCTGCGGACCTCAGCCTGCCCCCCCTTCCACTGGGGCCATAAACACGTAATTTACTGATCAATTTCGTGACTCTGGCTGCTGGCTGAGTGTTCTCCTGTGAGTTTTCCCTCTCCCTGCCCGGTTTACTCCTCTACAGCAAAGCGCTCGACTGCAAGCCAGAGCCGTTCCCAGCCGAAGGTCTGTGCGGTTCGGCCACCCCCAGCCCATAAATACCCACCAGAACCCAGCTTAAACCTTCAGCTTGTTAGAAAAACAAATAAAAGGAGATCAATCCCTGCCCTTCGGCTTTAAAACAGTCGGTGCAGACTGTTCTGCTCCACACGACCCAGCACCCAGCAGGAGACGGAGCCAAATTGTGCTCTCGGAGGTTTCCCACAGGTTTGTGCTGTGCCTGCACCTCCTTCCCGTGGTCCTTGGGAAGTCTGGAGCGTCTTTAAAACCTCAGCCCGAGCCACTTTTGGAGTTTGCAGTTCTGGCAGAGCCTTTCTCTCCTTATTCTGTTATTCACCGCGCATCTGGGAACCCAGATTTTGTTGTCATGTGGAATCAAGGAGTGCAAAGAGAAAAACATTAAAAATATATATATATATAAAGCTTATAGCAAGGGGATCTGGCTGTCCATTACGTGGGTAAGGAGTAAATAGAGTTGTTCTCTCATTCTGCCACCTTCACTCCTGCCCATGCTTTGCTGGTTTTCTCTCATTCTCAGTTTTTCCCCTCTCATATCCAATTTACTTGTTCAAATGGGCTTGTCCGAGCTGAGTTATAAAATCTCCACTTTTTTGAGGGTTCCCAGGTGTTTGCAGACTCTGAGCTCTGCAATATTTTCTGCTCCACTTGCCCGGGGCTGCAAACCCCTGGTCCACCCTGTTAGGCCTTATCAGTGCAGAGCAATCTCTCAAAACATTCATTTAATCCAATATTTATTTCGCTGCCCCTATTTTCCTGCTCTTTTAAACCTTAGACAGCGAGAGGGCTGCCAAGAAATGTGTTCATTCCTCCTGTGCCTGTACTTGTTAAATGGTTTTGGGGTTGTTTGGGGTTTTTTCGCGGTTTTCTGTGCCCACCAGTGGCAGATTCGGCAGAGAATTGGAAGAAATTTAAAGTTTTATCTGCTGAAGACAAAAGCTGCCATCACAGCAGCTCCACCAGGAAGGTGCCATGGTCCACATCCCTTATCCAAGTGGAGTGTTTTAATCTCTGGGATTGATTAATCCATCCCCCAACCCCCCTGAATTTCTGCTAATGAGAGGGAATCAAAGCAGCAATTAACCAGCGGAACAGGTGCAAAGCCAGGAAGTGCCTTTTGCCACGCTCATCAAAGTGTGAGCCTCGAGTTTGTGTTTGAACTAAACAAAATAAACACTCTTCACCCACAAACACTCAGGGAAAAATGCCAGGAGACTCCCAAACCCAGAGCTGCAGTGTTTGCATGGATAATTTTAAACTGGCACTTCCCGGGGTGGCATTCCCTCCCCGTGCTCCAGGCAAAAAAAAAATCCATCCCCAAGTTGGGAAACATTAAAGGAAAAAATGGATTTCGGTAAAACGGGGCACAGAAGGAAGGAGTGACTGTAAACAGAGCTGAGAGCAAACAGCAAAAGATCCAGAGTGGGCTTTTCCTTTCTGTCCCACTAACTGTAGCTGCAGTGTATTTGTAGTTATTCCCTAAGGATTTATTGCTTATGGAATATTCAGGGGTCCTGTGGTCACAGGCATTTACCTGGTCACTCCCATATCTCCTAAAAATTAATCAGGAGCTGCTATTAAATATTCCTCTTTTCTGATCCACCAAAATCAGAATTAACAGTGGGCTTGGGCAACTGAGGTTGAGCTTGGAGAGGGCTCCAGGCCCAGGTCCCAAAGCATTCCAGCCAGGCTCCACAGAGGAGTTTTCTTCCTGTCTTTCCTTGCTGTATTTGACTTCCCAAGGCTCATTAAGCACGAGCCCGCACCTTGTTCCCACATCCATCCCGGGGAGTTATTTTTCGGCTGCAGTTACGCTTCAATTTGGAGTATTAATTTCCTTTAACACTTGCCCTATTAATCACTTTAACAATCAAATTAAGACAATTATTTTAATGAGCTAATGGGTTCGACAGAGCAGACGCTGCACATTCATAACCAGGGCACTTCCACCGCCGTCAGCCCCGTCAATAATAAATGGGATCATAAATGTGCTCCTGTAGGGCTGGGCTGGGCTGCCAGAGGCTGCTGTTCGACTGATTTACACCCGCCTGCCTCAGCTCTGGGGGAGCTTTTATGTGCTCTGGGCCTGTCCAAATCGAGTGGCAGGCGCTGAGAGGCAGAGCTGTTATTTTTTCCCGGGATATGAATGCTGGATGGCAAGGTGTTCTCTTTTAGGTTGCCTCCAACGCGGCTGCTCTGGATGTGTCATCAAAATGAAGTTTTTTTCCACCACTTTTTTTTCATATATTTCTCTCAAGAAGGTGCTGCATCACAAAGTTCCACCATCTCACAGCTCTCTGCTCCTCAGGCGGGGATTTTGGCCTGAGGAATTTCGGGAATTCTTCAAGTGCTGAGTCCTGACAGCTTTCCTATTTCCCTGACTTAAAGCATGATTTCTGCTGGGATCCTGGGCAATTTAGACTGACATTTCCAGGAGATGGAAACATGAAGAGTAGAGGGACCAAACCCTGCCCGGGCAAGAATTCCTGGACATGTTTTCCCCCCATGGGTGGGGCTGGATAGGCTGAGTTCTTGTCATTGATGAGGCTGAAGGGCTTTAGATAAAAATGTTCTGGCTGTGATCAATTAAAGACTTCAGAATCAGTTGGGGATGAACAGAGAATGAACAGAAAAGGAGGAAATAGCACCCAGTAGTACCTGAGGGGAGCCTAAAGGAAGAGGGACAGGGACATTTTACAGTTCAGGACGAGGGGGAATGGCTTCAGATTGACAGAGAGGAGGTTTAGATGGGATATTGGGAAGAAATTCCTCCCTGTGAGGGTGGGGAGGCCCTGGCACAGGTTGCCCAGAGAAGCTGTGGCTGCCCCTGGATCCCTGGAAGTGCCCAAGGCCAGGTTGGATGAAGCTGAAACAATGAGGGGACTCAAACTGAAGGACTTTATCTCATTTGGACCGATTTTTGGGCCCAGATCTTCTCCCTACAGACAGCAGGTGCCTAATAACGGGGAAAACCCCACCTGATAACAGGGAAACCCCTTCCCTGGGTGAGCACATCGGCACAGAGAGCCCTTTGGCCCCTTGAGCCCCCAACTCCCCGAGCCAGGAAAACCCTTCCCCCTGGATTTCCAGCCTCCTGACACCCAGGATAGAGAGCAACTGTGTAAAATGTCTTTCTAATGGCACAGATCCATCAGCAGGGCTTTGCTTCCCGCAGCCCGGCCCCGTGATGGATCAGACAATTCCATTGCACGGAAATCCATCCATATTCCCGCAGCAGTCCGTGCTAGGATAATACCTCAGTGATGTGCCCATCTATACCAATAAAGTGCAGGGCTTACAGGTCTATTGGAATCTCTGCGAGGGATGTGCTGGGGAAATAAATGGCTTCTTCCCAGTTCAGAGCATCGGTTTCCAGAGCGAAGGGATGAGCTCGTGGGTGGGACAGGGAAATACATCAGGGAGATGGGTATGAAAACACTAAACGACCAGGAATGAGCTGGGAGGAGCCAAAAGAGGTGCGGATTTGACCACATAACCCTGTGGTGAGTGGGAGCTGAGGAACAGAAACCAATAAACTGATTTGGCAGGGAAAGGATGCCCATGGGGGATCACTAAAGATTCATCCCCTTCAAATATTTGTACATGCTGGGTGATTTGCACACTGGAAGCACAGGATTGAGCCACGGATCCAGCAGCAAAGGTGCAGATGTGGTCGTTGTTTGCCCACAGCAGCACAGCTCCCCCGTTAACAGTGAGCGGTGCTGTTCGGGCCCTGCAGGGCTGGGCTCTCAGGGAGGCGATGGGGTGAGGAGAGGGAAGAGCCAGGCCCTGAATCTGCCCATTTTTTGTATAAAAAAGGCAAAGGCAGCACTGGTGACGCTCAGTGCTGCTCCAGCACACCCCTGGTTATTCCCACGAGCCGGCCAAGAACCCACAGCTGGGAAGGGAAGGCACTGCTGCCGCATTTGGGAAAAGCAGAATTAATTCCCAGCTCCTCCATGGCCCTGTGTGTTTTTCCCACTTCTCCCTCCCCTGTGTCACCCACCCGTGTCACTCCAGGGGCTGGGAGCAGCCTGGCCCCTCTTCTCCCCTTCCCTGAGCGCCTTCCTGGCGGGGCTGGGATCCCTTGGGATTTGGTTAGCATCCGTGTGAACGGTTACTGGGAGAGGTTGTGTCCCGGATTTCACTGTCAGCTCGTGAGCACGGCAGTTCTATTCATTAAATATCCTGCTCCAAGACAAGGATCCCTTTCAGGATGGGCCTGGGAAGCGCATCTTTCGGAGCTGCTGCATCCAGCACAGGATTTAAGCTCTAATCTAAACCCATAACATGATCACGTCCAGGTACATTTTATTTCCAGCTTTGGCCCTTCACACCTCTGGCTGTTTTAAATCCCGGGTACTTCAGGGTAACTTTTTGATGGGAAAGTCAATTTTATCCGAGTAAAATTTCATGAGTGTGGAATTCTCACTAAAAAGGTGCCTGATGCTAAAAAGGAGAGGATGGGGAGGAGTAAAGTGCAGATCACGGCTGAACCTTTCTCCCAGGTCGGTTTGCACCCTGGAGAGGCACTCAGCACTCGCCATGGCACAAGAAACAGTGGCCAGCACCTCACAGAGAATTTTGGGCACCAAATTAAAATGAGAAGGGTAAAACATGCATTAAACACTGCACTTTCCACTTCCCATCCCAAAAGCTGCCCCGTTTCCTGCCACGCCCGGCTGCTCAAAGGCACCACCGCCGTGATTTATTTGGTTTTTGTTTTTACTGACACTTGTGCAGAGCTCCTCGCTGAAGGAAACAAGACAATGAAAAAAAATCACTGCCACCTTTATCACAGGTTTGATGTAAAACCTCAGTTGTGACTTTGGGCTACCCAGAAGAGCCAAACCGATGCTCTCTCCCTCTCAGAGCTTTATCTGTTTGATGTTTGAGGTTCACCATCAGCGTGGTTTTCTTCAGCTCTTTCTAGGGCCGAGGCAAGGCCAAAATAATTCCTCTTACATTTGAATCTCAGCCTGGTCTCGCAGGAGAGAAGTGGACAAAGTCAAATGCTGTGATCTCATGGTTTTACTTCACTTAAAAAGCAATTAAATTGCAGTTTATGCCATGCACAGGCAGAGCTGACTTGAGGGGGGTGCCAACGGATGAAGGGACAATTTATGAAAAATCAAAAATTACCCAGGGTTTGGAATTGGTGTCAGAGAGCAGGAACAGACCATGGAGAAAGGAAAATGCTGCTCCCAGGGATATCCTGGAGGAGCAGGATGGCTTTCCGTGCTTTCCATGGAAGCAAAGTCCCTCAGCCCACATTCCACATGACCTGCGTTTCTTCGCCAAAGCTTTTCACGAGGGGTCCTGTTCTTCAGAAATCCTCCCCATCAGAACCCTCCAATAAAATAAAATAAAATACAACAAACCACCCCCCTGAGGTAAATGATCAGCACGCTCTGACTCCCCCACGACAAACTCTCCACTAAGCAGATGAAACAGAGACCTCCAGGCTCTCTCCCTCTTTTTTTTTTCCCTTCCCTGTGATTAACTGCACAATAAAAAAAGATATTAAGTGGGCATAAATTTGATACAGGCCCCTCTAAATGGGAAACCATTACAGCTACAACAATAAACAGGAGTCATTTCGCTGGTGGAGTGTTTCAGTGCAGTTGTGACCATTCCAGCTCCGGTTTCCTCCCGGAAAAATGAGCTGCCAGGAGAACTGGACACCCCCAGCTCCCAGTCTGGGCGTGGATTTAGGGCTGGCAGCTCCCTGCGCGGGATCCAGCCCCTCTCACTTTGCATTTGCAGGTTTCAGCGTCCCCAGGCACCCAAATTAAAAGCAGCACCACAAACAAAGCCCCAGCCAGGGAATGTCGGTCCCGATCCCGCGGCAAAACGGGGATTGGTTTTTGCTTCTGGTCTCACTTCTGCTCCCGTGACCTGCTTCCATTTTTGCTGGGAATTGGGACAGTTCAGCCAAGTGAACAACATTTGCAAGGTCAATTCTTTTACAATCCCAGCATTGCTTTTAAAAAATGATAAATGCGGGTCCAGAGGATTCCATGTCTGGAGAGCAAAGGTGAAAGCAGGCGCCTGTCACCCCAGGGCTGCCAGGAAACACAAGTTTGCACTCAGGAAATAAAATCCCAGGGCCTTGGGTTTATAAGGGCACATCAGAGCCCCATCCCCAGAGCTCCATCCAGCCCAGGGACTGAGAATCCCTGATGGCACGGGCTGGGCTCTGGGCACACGGGCCATGGAAATTCAGTGAGGTTTTTGCCTTTTTCATAAAGCCATAAATAAATCATTATCAGATCCCAGACAGTTAAGACCGACTCCTTTGCAAATGCAGACCTCAGGGATTTTAAAGTAACTGCTGAGTCCAGGAATAAATTTGGGAGGGAGAAGTCACGGACCTTTAGAACAAAATTCAACTCCTACATCTGCTGAATTCCATTCTTTGCCTGGAAATTAAGGAGAACGGAAAAGTTTTATTGCGCTAATGAGCATCTGCCCCCTCTGCACACAAAGATTGGCGTGCAGGAAGCAGCACTGGAAATAAGGAGGAATTCATCCAGAAGTCCTTCAAAATAGAAGCATCTTTTGCTGTTATCCCTGGTGTTGCTCCAGCCTGCAGGCGCACTGCTGACCCGTGCTAGCCAGCCCATAAAAATAAACTTGTGGTCTGAAAAGGTGCCAAATCCCCCCCGAGCCTGCCCCAGCAGGGACCGTGGCTGTTGTGCTTGGAGTCACATCCATACATCGCTCCCTGCCTCGTTATCAGCCCCTCATTCGGAGCAATTTGCAGACAAACATCAGTTTGAGGCTACGAGCGAGGCAAGAACTTTTTTTTTCCCTCTGTTCTTTTTCTTGGGAGCTTTCCAGCGAGAGCTGTTTGAGTGCCCCCTCATCCGTGACACAGCAGCTGCTGAGGAGCTCATCCCAGCGGGGAAAAGCTTCCCAGAAAGGCCCTGCTGGAGACACCCGTTCATAGGAATCACCCCAAAAGGTCCTCTTGGCTCATAAACTAAAACTATAATCGTCCCACACCACCCTATATATGGAATTAGGGATCCATGGAACGAGGAGGTTTCTTTCCCTTTCTTTTATGGGCTCAGCCTGAGGCTCTTCATACAAAGTTTGGCTTTTCAGGGAATCTTAAGATGGTTCAGATCCTCTTGGAAAGGGCTGTGCTGCAAGCAAAGGTTAATTTTATACTCGGGGTAGAGGAAAAGAAAAAAAACCCCAAACATAAATGGGACTTATCAAGATTCCTGCTTCTTACGGCGTTTACAGGAGATACTTTGCAGTCTGCTCAGACAAAAGTTTGGGGTTTAAAGAATAAAAGAGAGCTTTAGGATGCCTTAATGCATCTTGCAAAGCACTGAAAGTGTCCTGGTGACTCTGACAGAGTCAGGTGTTAACACGGAACTGACACACGACAAGCATGTTGTTCCTGCACTTGGAGTCAGCTGTTCCGTTTTGGTTGTGAGTCCTCCTTTTTGGGTAACTTAGAATTCCTCTGCTTCCAGCAAAATCCCGGAATGGCTTGTCTGGAAAAGCACAGCCTGACTAAGCAAATGTTCTCCCTGCTGGGACGGCAGCAGCCACAACAAATTTGGGGGGAAAAAAATACAATAATCACAAGCAAAGCAAACTCCAGGGTCTCTGCAAAAGCTGTTTTCTAATAAAACATCATCCCCTCAGGAAATTAATTTGTATGCTTAATTGGTTCAGAGAAATAATCTTCAGCATGATCCCTTAAGGACTTTGCCTTAATCTTCTTTTATTATCCCATGCTGGCTGGTAGGACCTGGAACACTTCCTGCTGAATTTTGGGATCAATCTACAGCAGAACTCCTGCTTCTTTTGTATCAAATCGCCCCAGAGTCGAAGGGGATCTTTTTTCAGGGGTGTTTTTTTTCAGCCACCTGAGTTACTGCCCCAGCTCCGGCCACCGGGCTCCAGCCGTGCCCAGAGCGGGGCTGGCTGAACGCTGGGAAGGCTTTGCAGAGGGAGGGTTTGACAGGATTTTGGTATTGTTCGGAATTTTGATAGCAATTTCCATGGGTGAAATGAAATGATTCCAAGTGAGCTGAGACCCTGCAGGGTTTTGCTCTGCGCAGAGCTGCTCCCCTTTTCCTGAAGCGACCCGGAGCACTGAACCACCTTTGCAGGTGATCCAGACCCGACTGAGGCTGGACCGGGAGTGCTGGCCCTGGTAACACACAGACCTGCCCCAAACCCAAGCTTTCCTCAGCAGGCTGCGGAGTTGGGCTCAGTTTTGGCTCCTTTGGCCCCTGTGGGGTGTCAAACTTCCCGGCAGGAGCTTTGCTGCCGCCGGGAGCTGGGAGGGGAACAGAGGAAGCAGCAGGAAACCAAAGGCACCGTGGAGCTCGGAAGCATTCTTCCAGAGGAATTCCGGGTCTGCAGGCTGCCAAACGCTCCTCCAGCCTGGTGACAGCACCTCCCATCAGCCTGGGTTTTCAGGAAGCAATTGTGTGTCCGCGATGTCCCGATAAACTTGCGGAATGCGTCCTTCCGAGGGAATCCCTGGTTTCTGGCCCCGCTCCATCCCCTGTAGGAGCTGGCACAGGGTCAGCCCTTGCTGCGGAGCCAGCCCAGGTCTGTCGGGGCCGTGTTTCCAGCTGGGAGCAGCTGCCAAGCTCCTGTGCCCTTTCTCCCCTTGCCAGAACAACGTCGGGCTCGGATGGGATCATCCCCGGGCGCGGCTCACAGGGAATTCCAGCCTGGCAGCCATGGGGATGCTTTGCCCTGCTGGATTTGCCTCCATTTCTGTGCTTAGAGATCAGAAACCTCCTCAAAGCTGCTGCAGCCCCCACAGCTGGGCTCTCCTGTGGATAAACCCCGTCCTGGTGAAATTCCAGAGCTCCAGTTGGGCTGGGAGCTGGCCCAGGGAGGGCGTGGGGTGAGCAGCAGGTATCACATCATTCCTCAGGGGTAAATCCCTTTGTTGCTTGGGATTCTGGAAGCTTAGACCCCATTAGAGGAGCCTCTGTGCTAAGTCCTGGCTTTTCCCAGCTCTTTTAGGATGAGTTTTACTTCGGGAATTGCTGAAAACAAGACACAAAAGCAGATTTTGTTGCAAACTCCACACAGTCCTTTCCGAATCGTGTTAGCACCGGAACACCTCCCTCCTCCTCACATCCAGGTGTTCTCAGGCTGTTTTGTCTTACTGCCTTCTCCAGAACACAGCCCCACTGCACCTGGACCAGAGCAGCCAGGCTGGCTTTTAGTAAGCTACGTAAAAGTTATTAAGGTGTATAAAAACAAGAAGCTTTTATTTTGCTTTATTTTGTCAGAGGACTGCGCGTGGCCCACACAGCACCTGCTTGAGAGTGGGATGAGGTCCCAGTGACACCCAATCCCCGGGAGATCGGGTGCTGCTCACCAGGGAATAAAGCTCACACCGGGAAAAGTGACTGACAAAAGCTGTTCCTTGGGTTTCTGCCCTGCTGGAATGACAGGAGGAGGAATCATTGCCAGGTGGCATCAAACGCCGGGTTTGACAGAGCCGTGCCTGGAGTGCAGGTTCCCGGAGCTCCTCACGTGATGATGACAGAATTCCACTCTTTAAAAAAAAAAAGTGGAAAAGGGAGGAGAGAGACACAAGTTGATTCCAGCTCCCAGGACTTGGGAGAGAATCCCAGACCAATGCAGACATTTCATCTGCATTACAGCTGGCCTCTTTTTCCTATTTATAGGTCAAGAAAATAACATTTTGGAATCCAGGAGCTCAGGCAGTTGCCAGGGGAAACTCGATATTCTAGGGGGAGAATTGTTCTTACATTTGCAAAACTTGGGATTTTCTGTAACAAGCAAATGTAAACCAAATGTGACACAAGGAGGAGGAGAGAGTGGGTGGGAAAATGCGAGGATGGAGTAGAAAGTCAGACCAGGGTTTGGTGTGGAGTCCTGGAGTCGGTTTTACCCCTTCACACGGAGAATTTCCAGCCCTGAGCTCACAGGGAGGGCTCCCGAGGCAGGGTCTGGGTTAGTGTGGGGATAAAATAACCCCAAGGCTGAGAAGAGGGGCTATTCCAGGTCGGAGTTCTCCAGCTGGGGCGAGTTCCCGAATTCCCAGAGCACATTCCCCCAGCTCTGCAGGCACACAGAGCCTGCCCAAGCTGAGCTGCTGCATCGTGTTCAGTCCCTGTCCTGCAAACCAGCCCGGGCAATGCTGGCACTGCTATTTATGGCATCACTCTTGGGGTTTTTTATTTCCAAACAGGAAGAAAAATGGGTGTTCTGCAAAGAACTGATGAGGAGCAGGTAATGCTCGTGCCCCCACACAGCGCACAGGCACCGAGCTGCTCTGGGCAGGGGAAAGGGATGGAAAATACACCTAAAAATACAGCAATGTGCTCCTCTCTCCGGGGGTGTGCCAAACCCAGAGCCAGCACCCAGGCAGGGAGCAGCCGTGCCCTGAGCGGCCTCCCAGGAGCTGGGGCAGCTCCAAAGGATGGGCCAGCCCTGCTGGAGCAGCTCCAAAGGATGGGCCAGCCCTGCCTGGCTGTCCCCAGCCCCTCACCCAGGGCTGCTTTCAGCACCAGAGCAGCCCTGGTGTGGCTCTGCAGGACCAACCCCTGCCCAGGGATGGGGTTCTGTGGCCCAAAGCTGGGGTTCTGTGGCCCAAGGCTGGGGTTCTGTGGCCCTGGGCTGGGGTTCTGTGGCCCAGAGCCCGGGGCTGGCCCAGCCTCCCCCCAAGGGCAGGGCAGGATTTTCCATCGTGTCCCACGGCCCCATTGATGTGTGCCCGGGCACAAGCGCTGGGCTGTGGGGTCGGAATTGAGGGATTGATTGGGAGCGTGGGGGTGGTGAGGGGTCAGCTGGTGCCGTCCCAGGGCTCTGCCTCTGCCCTGCTCACATGGATCTGGAGCTGTGCCCTGCTTATCCTGGGCTGGGCTGTCACTGTGACCTCCCTGGCCGAGGGACTGTCCCCACAGCCTCAGCTCCCTGGCAGGGGCTGGTCAGTGTTTGGGAGGTGTGGACATTCATCCTGGCAGGGTTGGGGGATGCAGCATGCCAGGCCCTGCCGCTGTGTCCCTGCTGCTCTCCTGCCATGGGCTGGGTGTCAGCCTGGGACACGCTGAGGGGGCTTTTTGTCCCCATTTCACTGTGTGCTCTCAACAAACGCTTCCCTCCCTGCTGGAATTGATGTGTTGTAGGAATTGGTGTCAATTCTGACAACGTTCCCCATGCCCACACGGAGGTGAAGCGCCTCAAGTGTCAAAACATCCTGTTGTGATGTTTGCAGAGCAGAGTGAGGGGCTCCTCTCAGGAGCTCGTCTCAAAATGGGATTTGTTTCCTCAACATCGCAATCACCTGGAAAATCTGACAGCCTGAAGTTTGCTGTGGCAGGTTTTGAAAACTTCTTCCTTCCCTTTATGCACGAAAATGTGAAGGTTTTAATTGCTGGCGTTTCTAAAGAAAGGGAGAATCAGCCTCCCTCACCTCCTTCCCCTCCCATCTGGAGGTAAAAAAAAACGTTTCTCGCTCAAAATCTGTTTGCTGTCCTCTCCTGCTAATGATGTTTTCCTCCCTGTGTCTCACACCACAGACAACACCATTTATGTGAACAAATTAATCTCTGGGGCCTCCAGAACACACCAAAAAAATAATTGACAGCAGAGAACCAGAGAGATGAAGGAGGAGAGTTTGGTACCTAAAGCCAGGTGAGGGTTGGTGCTGTTTGTGGGAACACCAAGGTCGCAAAGATTGCATCTTCGGGGGTCAGGACAGCTCTGAAATCCACCTGTGACTTGCACAGAAATCCATGGTCAGGCTGAAAGCAGATCTGAGGTGAAACAGTGGCTGCTCCTGGCAGCTGCATAAAACCTTTCCCCCGTGGAGCTGCGGCGGATGAGGAGAGCGAGGAGCGGAGCCCCGGAGTCTCTCCCTCAAGTTTCAGGCTCCCAGTGACCTGGCACGCGTGGGCAGAGGCGTTTGCTGACACTGATGAATATTTGCAATATAAAATCCCAGCTTGAGCCCTCCACTAGCTGTGTGGACTGAGCTGGAACAATCCAACCTGTAGGAAAATCTGCTTCAAGCCATATTTTTGAGGCCAGCTCCCTGGATTCCCTGGAGGATCCACGCTGGGCCGTGCTAAACTGACAGCTCTGAGGCAAGGAGACATTCGTGTGTGCCAGGAACAGGCCCAGTGACACAGCCTGTGCCCACCCTG
>VZRJ01004872.1:213940-253749 GCA_013397565.1 Ptilonorhynchus violaceus | reverse complement strand
ATCCCCCTGTGCCCACCCCGAGCATCCCCCTGTGTGCACAGGCTCAGCTCTTCTGCCCAGGGCTCAGCCCTGGCAAAGCCTGGAGGGACGGAGCACTTCCGTGGCGGGAACACTAAAAGCTTCCTGGAGAAAGAGACTGTAAAACAATAGCTAAAAAAATTTTAAAAATCCCATAAAGTTTCAGTGTTTTTGATACAACGGGTGGTAAGCTCGAAGGAATTAATGCGTGGTTTTAGGTAAGAAATACAGGCCGGGCGATCCTGCCCCATAAACCCTCCGGCTGGGCACTGGCAGAACATTAATTTTCATGATCCTTCATAGCCCAGGACAGCAGAGTAATCGCCGGAGTCGTGTATGATGAAATCCAGCGCTGGGGGATAATTCCTGCCCATCGATCGGGCCCGGCCTCTGCGGGCTGATTTATGGCCAGCAGTGGGACAGGAGCTCGCCGTGGCCGGGGCAGGGTGAGTTTATGTGCTGTGCGATGTTCAGAGTTAATAGGTTTGAAATTATGGGCTGTGGAGTGGTTCCTGCCGGCGCAGGTTCACCCCGAGGCTCTGAGCAGGGCAGGTGGGTGGCGCAGCAGCTGGCACAGCTGGCACAGCTGGCAGGAGCCGCAGCGGGGGCGCTTGGATCACTGGGGGGGGCTCGTTGGCAGCAGGAGAGCAGAACCCTCCGAGCAGCTTCTGGTCATGTAAAAAAAAAAATATATTAAAAAATAGCTGCAGCTGGAGGGTGTAAATCAGAGCTCAGCATGGATGGGGTGGCAGTGATCCGTGCTGCTGAGGGGCTGGGCCGGGAACCCGGGGACAGAGAGGGCAGAATTCCCTTCCTTCAGCACGGGGATGAAATGCAGAGCCAGTGTGCGGTGTCCAGAGGATCCAAGCTGGTGTGAACACAGCAGAAAGATGGCACAGGGGTCCCAGGCACTGCCACCCCCACGTTCCTGCTGTGCAGCTGCTCCCCAGCCAGGAGGTCCCTGTTCCTCGGGGATGGACCTGCACACCAAATATTTTTGATTTAGAAGCAGCAGAGCCTTTCCCCGATTCCCTGGAAACTGCGGTAGGGGAAAGGGGATATTCTGCACCAGGATGATCCAAAGATCAGCTCCTTTGGGGTGGGAGCGCAGTGTGAGGTGCTGGGAAGGAGCCACAACCCTTTGGGTTTCCCGGGACAAAGAGCTTTCCCTCGCAGTGGCTCTCTCCGGGGGATGACGCCACGGACTGTTCATCCCCGAGAGGATCCAACCACTCAAAGCCCTGGGTGAGTTATGGGGGAAAGCAGCCCTCGAGCCTGGCTGGAGGAGGAAACGACCGTAAATCCACAGAAATTCCTGCTGTTTCCACCAGGCATTGCCCTCGGGCAGGGATGGCAGCAATCCCAGCATTCCCAGGCCGTGTGATTGAGGTGGGACTCTCTGCTTGGAGTTCGGGGGGTCCCACCTACCAAGGTGGGTGCTGAGCACCTGTGGGGACCCCCTGTGCTTTATTAGGGTCATGCAAGGCCTTTTGCAGCCTCCAAACACACAGAAACCACCTCCAGCCCCTGGTAAAGGGCTTGGGAAGGCAGAGAGCTGAATCACCCTCCATTTCCCAATTAGCACTTTAATTTTGAGCAGTAATTAGGGCGCTGCTGTTCGGCTCTCACTGACCCACTTCCCCTGTTCAGGGCAGGCCCTAAGAGACCCTGAAGTTTGCAAATAAATCAGTAGGGCAAAAATGAAAAGTCAGTCCCAGCCCCCGAGTTGAATATTGGTGACCTGGGAAATGCTTCATAAAAACCAGATTTGCTTCCTCGAGGAGGGGAAGAGGAAATATTTCAGTTGTAATCCTGGGGTACTGTAGAAATACAGGCACACTGAGGGATTCAGGATGGGCTGCAGGTGGGAATGGACGAATATTTCCCCTAGGAGCCCTTACATTTACACTCTCAAGCTCTATCATCCTTTGGAAACAACATCATTCTTGTGCAAGAGGAAATATGTTCCTTTTTCGGAGGTGTAAACACAATAACTAAAGCCAAAGGCTGTAAACAGGCTTGGATGTGAATTCATTATTAATACACCGGGGTGAGAGATGAGATTTACTGGCTCTCCTTTATGTGAGGAAGTGGAGTGAAATCCGGGAATAAAAGCCGGTGGAGATCAGCACATCCCGCCAGAACACAAACAGCAGCAGCCACAGGTGAAGCAGCAGAAATATTTATCCCAAAGAATGAAAACACTGAAAATCCCACTGCTTCCCAGGCAGGTAGAAGCCAAGTGGAGGTAATTCCTCCCAAGCCACGGACAAAATCAGTGAAACTGCAAAGAATTCGGCTGAAAAAAATCCACCTCCCTCATGGCAGCGGCAGAGCTGATCCTGTCTGAGAACAGCCCAGCCAGAGGGGAGCAGGGACATCCATCCCTGCAGCAGGAGCAGCCGGAGCAGGGACATCCATCCCTGCAGCAGGAGCAGCCGGAGCAGGGACATCCATCCCTGCAGCAGGAGCAGCCGGAGCAGGGCTGGGAACACGGATGGTGCTGGAGTTTTGAATGGGGGTTTTAGGGAGCAGGGAGGGCTTCCTGAGGTCACGCTTCCCGCAGCCCTTCTGGCTGTAAATGAGGATTTCCCCCTCTCAAGGGTCTCATTTCACTCCTTCTTTTTTTCTGGAAGAGCTCAAACCCTGAGAATTTCCACTGGAAAACGCAGCCGGCTGGAGACTTGCACAAATGGAATTTATTTTGCTTTGTGCAGGAAGCAGCCCAAGTGCTGTGGGGAGCTGGGAGCCTTCGCTCAGCCCTCTTTGTGGGGCTGGGCTCGGCTGAAGAGGCACAAACCCCAGTGAGGGCTCTGACCAGGCAGAACGGAGCAGCTCAGCCCGGGGGGGAGCAACACTGGTCTGATCAAAGCCAATGGAACGGGATTCCCTTCCCTCAGGGACCCAGGAGTGAAGAGGGAGCGGCAGAGGGAAGACAGCGAGGACACAGCTGGATTATTCCTCTGGAAAACCGCCCTGTGTTGGAAAACATCTGCCCAGCCCCGCAGATGGGAAGGGTGAACTGCCGGGGGGGCTGGGGGAGAAATGGGAAAGCTCCATCCAACCTGGGCTCCCACAGGAGCAAATCCACCCGTTTCTGAGGGTTATTCCAGAGCAAAAGGACTCAGATGAAAATCTTAGGGGCATCATCCTGGATCCTGGTCATTCATGGAGGCAAAATCCTGCAGTGTGCAAGGCTTCTGCTTGAAAAGGCTTTTTGAAAACGTGTATTTTATACATAACCTGTGAAGTTTTAGCGTTGACCCTGCACAATGACACATTCCAGAGGGTGTGCAGGACAATAATGTGCAGGTAGAGGAAGGCTTTCGATGCTGAATCCATCTAGCTG
The DNA here is from genome assembly GCA_013397565.1 of Ptilonorhynchus violaceus. Taxonomy (NCBI): domain Eukaryota; kingdom Metazoa; phylum Chordata; class Aves; order Passeriformes; family Ptilonorhynchidae; genus Ptilonorhynchus; species Ptilonorhynchus violaceus. Next base: position 250,382 of record VZRJ01004872.1, on the reverse strand, counting down.
GGGTGGGGATGAGGTTGGTGTGGAAAAACGGGTTTTATGGAGCTGGCCCCAGTGACTGGGGCAGGGAAAGCCACAGCTGAGGGCAATGGGGAGCGTTTATTTCTATTTGCCAGGAGGCACCACGGTGACCATCCCCCAAAATCTGTGTCCTCTGCTCCTCCTGGGAGTTTATCCATGGCAGGACCAGGCAGCCACGGTGCTCAGACCTGTGGGGTGTGGTGGGGGATAATCCCAGAGCTGACAGGATCCCAATGTCTGGCTCTGGGGCCGCTGCCTCTGCTGGAAATTTGGAGGTTTGAAACCCCAAAGAGCCTTTGGGGAATGATGAGAGGGGGAAAACACGGGGTTGGGAGGGTGAGCATCAGCCAGGGGGAACTGGGAGCACCAGGCAGCTCCCAGAGCTGTGGCATCGCTGGGAGAAGTGGGAAAAGGTTTTATTCTGTTCCTGAAAGTTTTGCATGAACTTGTTGTGGGCAGGGAGAGCTGAGGAGAGCAGCATCTGATTTAGAGTCTCCAGGAGCCCAGATAACAATGTCAACAGCCCTGTTTGTTTTACAAGGGCCTGTACACACAATATTAAAATCAAATATTGGTTCTGCAGCAGGGACTCATAATGGGAGAGGGGTTTTTTTTCTGCTTGATAAATAGCCGGGGTTGTGTGGGGATTCATATCGGGCTCCACACAAACAAACCCAAACTCAATATTTGCCCATCTGGGGCAGGATGGCCCCGGCTGGGGCCCAGGTGGCCACCAGGGCTGCTCCACCCGCCCCTCCCGGCAGGACAGGGGACAGAGAATGCAGAGGAAGGGGAGGGGAGGGCAGGGGGAGATCCCCCACCGATTCCTGTCACCGGCCAAACAGGCTCCGCTCCGGGAAAATTAATTTAATTTATTACCAATCCAATCAGAGAAACAAAACCTTATCTTAAAACACCTTCCCTTCTCCCCAGGCTCGATTTTAATCTCATTCTTTCTCTACCTCCTCTCCCCCAGCAGCACAGGGGGACAGGGAGTGGGGGTTGGGCTCAGTTTTTCACAATTTGCTTCTTTAGGAGTCCCTGTTTTTCTTTTATCTAAATTTACAAAACCCAACAGATACCCAGAACAGTGGAAGGCCTGCACCGAAATGGGCTGGGGTTTAACAGCAAGGCGCTGCCAAGGGAACCTTTTGCCGCCCTAGAACTGAATCCCTGCCTCTCCCTTCCCCAAGATCCCCATCCTTGGGCTCCCTCCTCGCTCCCTGCCCGGACACGCGGACTCAGCTCCTCTGTCCCTGCCCCTTGCACACAATCGCTGCCAAGGCAGGCACAAAGCCCCGACATTCCTGCCCGTCCGCATCCCTGCCTGCTGGCAGCGCCCCGCTGCTCCGCCTGGAGCTGGGCCACCTTCTGCCTCTGTGCCTCAGCAGAACGGGGCTGAAAAGGCCGTTTTTGGGGCTTTTCTGAGATGGACACCCGGGCCGCTGTTGTCACAAATGCCGGAAAAAACCCGGAGCGTGGAGGTTGTCCTGGTGAGCCAGCCCACGCTGGAGCATTTCCCCCCAAACCCCGGGAAGAGCAGGGCCCGTTCTCCCTCCCCCTGTTTATTTTGGGAGCAATAATGGCAATTTTCGAGCTGAGTTTAGCATATGTCTGAATGTGGCCTGCCTGCCCCCAGCCAAACGTCGCAGTTGGCAGCTCCTGTTCCTGGCAGGGCTGGGTCCAGGGTGGACTCTCTGTGCAGATCCAAATGGGATGCGTTTGTTCCCAAATACGTGCCCAAATATTTGGTGTTTAATTGCCACAGAGGTCAGGGAAGTGTGGAAGGAGGACATTCTGCTCCATATTTACTGGGAAGTGAGAAATAACCCTCGAGTTTGTGCCATTGCTGGATAAAAATAGGAATTTAACGGGAGATTTAATCTGTGGGAGCTGATATTTAAATCCATCCAACTTTAACACCCCCACATCAATTAAAATATAAAATAAAATATCTTTCCTTAAAAAGGATTCTCTCAGGTCAGCATCACTCACAGAGAGCTCGTGCTGGGCCGTGAAGGGGAAGTTTTCCTGCCTGGTTTGTCCATTGGAGGAATAAATGGAGCTGAACACTCGCAGAACTCTCCAAGGGGCATTTTTAAACCAGGAGAGGAGGGAAAATTAAACAGAAACCACAAACTGGAGGACAAACAGTAAAAAAGTTAATGAAGCATGAGCAGCCACACGGTGAGAGGGGATCCTTGGGGAAAAAAACCCAAAATATTTAAAATAAGAACGTTGGTGACCTGTTCTAGAAATTTCTCCACGCCAAAATTCATATTTTCTCATGAGCTGAGTGAGCCCCTTGTGCTTTCCTGGAGCCACCGAATTCAAGGGGAACGGAAAGTCCTGGATGGTGAATTTTGCCCTCTCCCTCAGGAGGTCCCTTGGATATGTGAGGGCTTTCAAATTTCGAAATAAATGTGCCCTTTGGAAGTCAAAAATTTCCTTCTCTCTGCGGCGTTAATCAGGAGGTATCTCACAATTAATCACATTTTATTTTATATTCGTGCAGAGGCACAATTTGGAAGCTGCTTGGAGAAAGGCAGAGTTGCATGAGGGGAAAAAGGGGGAAATCTGTAAATCCATGAGGATTCCTGAGGGCAGGGAACCCAGGGACAACCTCTGTGAGTGCATGAATGCCCCGTCTGTGACGGGAAATAAAACCCCTTTAAAAAAAAAAAAAATGAATGTACGAGGCACTGAAAACTCGGGTTTTGTTCCGTTCTACTCTGCATTATTTGGAAAGCACAAAAATGAGGTTGCACACAATGTGCCATTTATTGGGAGAGTTTTTCCTGACGGTGCAGTTTGGAACGGGGGGCAATGATGTGGGAATGAGGGACAATAATGTGGGAATGAGGGGACAACAATGTGGGAATGAGGGGGACTGGCAGCTTGGAGAGGGGGAAAGAAAACAAACTCCCTTTTCTCTTCACCCCGCTGGTGAGCAGGGCACAGCAACTCCTCTCTTTGCCCAAAACCTGTTAAAATTTTGGGGCTGAAAGCCTGATAAAAGCCTGTGCTATAATTTTATGCCCCAGGTAGGGCAGAAAATGAAGTTATTTTTACTATAAAAGCCCCTGCCAACTCTTTGTGTGGGCACAGCACACGAGAGGCTCTCCCTGCTGCTCTGCACGTGCATATTGATTATTATCCATTATTGATGTGCCACCAGGAGTGCACGTGGAGCTTCAGACACATAAAACAGGCTGGCACCTCCTGTCTTTGAGCCAAGGAATTTGGAAATCCAGCGTTTTCACCACGCATGTGCTGATCCAATAGGAATAATTTGTTTTCCCACTGGAATTTGTGTGGTGGATGAGCAGATTTCAGCATAAAGGATTCCACGGGAGTTTTCTTTATAGGACAAACTTTTTCTCTGCCCTTTTTCCTGTTCATGAAATGGTTTATTTGTGCTGCCAGAGGCCTTGAAAAGCCAAACCCAGAGCTGGGTTCCTGCAGAACCACATCCCAAAGGTGCAAAAAAATTCCCAGGAGGACGTTCCTGCTGCACATGCAACAGGAATGACACCAACCACCAGCCTTGGAGGCTCTTCCAGCAGCTCCTGCTGCAATCCCTGCTTTTATTCCCTCCAGGTTCTGCCTGGAAGTCTAAAAGAGGGGCTGGAAGGTGATGGATCCAGCCCCAGGTGCTGCTGGAGGTGCTCAGAGCTTGGGAAGAGCAGCCTGGAAAAGCTCCAGGACACGGAAAGGAGAGGAATGGGCACTGGTGGGTTTTTCCCAGGAGGGTTTCAGGGGATGTTGCAGCAGCAGAGCAGCAGAGGAGGCTCAAGGAGATTTTCAATTCCCGGAGCTGGAAGAAAAGGGATTTCCAGTGCATCCAGCAGACACTGCCCTGCTCCCACTGGCAGCTCCTGTCACTGGGGCCCTTTGCTGTGGCTCCCTGAGCGTTGGCCACTGGTCCAACTCAGGGAAAACCTTTTGTATCCACACTGCTGAGAATTCTTTAATTAACTCTTCTCTTTAGACAAGAACTTGCCCCAATTTGGAGTTCTTTCAGGAGGTGAAAAAATTAAACCAGCCTCCCCACGGCCCGAAGAGAGATTGAGCTCTCATTCTTATAACTGAGAAATATTGAATAATTTTTAAAAGGCAAAATTACGCGAAAACAGAAGTCGATTTTGATGTTCAACCTGGCCCAGAGAGGCACAACCCAAAGCCTGGGAGTCCAAGTGGGAATGGCTGATTTTGTGTGTGCCACAGGGCTCAGGAGGCTCCAGGGCCGGGTCAGGCTGAGGGAGGCTCCAGGGAGGAGCTGTTTGCAGTGGGATTCCAGCACAGCTCCCTGCTCCTACAGCCACGGGCTGGGCAGGGGCTCAGCACACGGAACAGCCCCACACCGACGGGAATAGCCCTGCTCCAGACTGGCCTGGGCTCTGGGAAGGCCTTGGGACAAAAACCTGCACCGAGGGAAGGAAAATTCTTCACTTGCCCACCCGGCACAGCACAGAAAATATTCTGTGATGTGGATGGGAGACAGGAAGGGTCCCAGGATGGAAATAATAACTTGAACTCGAAATAATACAAACCTTCTACTGATTTTTTAAAATATTTTGATGCATTTGATGCCAAGGATTTCTCCCTGTGCAGAATTCTAAAGGCTGTTCCAAATGGCCCATGGAGAAGTAGCTGCAATAACCCCTTTGGTTTCCCTCCCCTGCTCTCCCGTCACGTTCTGGTTGTTTTCTGGAGTGACTCAGCTGCTGCAGAATCTGTCAGCACCCAGACCTCATTCGGGAGGCTTTAGAAGGGATCAGGCAGGCTGACATTTCCCTGGATCAGTCACAGCAAACCCAGCCTGGGCTGGGCCATAATCAGGGGAAGACTCTGCCCCTAAAAATCCACAGGAAGCCATCGGGAAAACTAAAATGTTCTGCAGTCTCTTCCAGCTGAGGAGCTGAGATGGCCAGGGGTTAAAGCCTGCTGCAGGAATGTCACAGATTCATGGGGTTTTGGTGGGCTGGAGTTCTTTTCCTGGTCCTGGCAGTGATTTCCCACCCAGGGAGGGACCTGGCACTGTTGTCCCAGCCTGGCACTGCTGCAGTCCCCGTTCTCACGTGGCTTTTTCATCACCTCCCTCTGCTGCTCCCCTGCCCTGTCATGAACTGCCACACTCAGTTCTGTCACCTCCCAGCAGCCCAAGCCCAAACACAGCCCCACTCCTCAGGAAAACGAGGAGGGATTGATCCCAAGGCCTGGCTCAGAGGAACGTTCACCACCAGGCTGATCCCTGCAGCCCAGCTGGGATCCTCCCAGCACTGGGGCTACACACAGAGGCCCCAAAACCCCTGAGTGGAGTCGCTGGTGCTGCTTTGGGCAGGGCCAGCCCTAGCCAGCGCTCCCAGCCCCAGCAGCTGCTCCCTGGGCTCACAAAGGCACGGACAGAGTGGCCTTCATCACTGATGCTGCTTAATTACGTGCCCCCGTTCTAGCCCCGAGGCTGGAAATAAATATTTTTCCGTGCCTGGCAAGGCTAAACATAGCATTATGCTCCACTCCCGGCTGATTCCCGTTTCCATTTCCCCTTCAGCACTGCCCTGCTGTTCCATCTGCCTGTAAACACCCAGCCCTGCACAGCACTGTGCACGGGAGCTTGGATGATGCTGGAAGGACCCTCCTCCCCTCTGCCTCCTTTTCCCAGGGCATCCAGCGGGGCTCCAGGGCAAGCTCTGGATGTGTCGATTAGTCTGGGTGACAGAGGAAGGTGTTGGGGATATCCAGGGTGTGTGGCACGTGTGGGAGAAAAAACTGAATATTGAACAGCCTGTTCAACACTTCCCTTGCCCTCTTTTCTCTTCTTTTTCCTTTCTTCTGCCTTTCTTTGTCTTTTCTTTTTTTCCCCTTTTTTTCTTTCTCTTCTCTTCTCTTCTCTTCTCTTCTCTGCTCTTCTCTTCTCTTCTCTTCTCTTCTCTTCTCTTCTCTTCTCTTCTCTTCTCTTCTCTTCTCTTCTCTTCTCTTCTCTTCTCTTCTCTCTTCTCTTCCAACGCCCATACAAAGCACAGCCACCATCAGGAGATAACTCGATGAGATAAGATCAGCTCTGGGAGCTCCTAAATCGCTAAAGGAGCTGTGCCAGCCCCCAGCAGGGCCGGCTGATCACGGATCGATACAGGAGCTGTGCCAGCCCCCAGCAGGGCCGGCTGAGCGGGCAGCCCCTGCCCTGGCGAGGAGCTGGAGCCCACGTCCCTCTGCGAGCCCCCGCTGTGACACCCGGGCTGGGCAGCCCTTCCCCGGGCCGGGGGTCCCTGTGCCAGCCCCAGCGCCCCCCGGAGCACCCCGGCCTGCCCAGCTGGAGCCGCTGGCCCCTCGTCCCCCCCAGCGGCCGCTTTGCTCCCCTGCGAGCGGCGTTTGTCTCCGGAGGGTGTCCAAGGCTGTTGGATCCCTGCAGGGGCTCAGCTCCAGCCCAAGGACAGGGGTCCTGGGTGGGGGGAGAAGAGGAATTTCCATCTGTTCCCGGTGGCTACAGCCAGGAGAAGCAGGAATCAGTGCTGCTCCTGGAAAGCTTTGGAAAGCCAGGCCTGCTGGGGCTGCTTTTACGGAACAAACCCGGGGCTGGGTCGGTTTCGAGGCAGCACAGGAGCGAGGGGAGCTCACAGCAGCGTTTGTGCTTTTGACCTGCATTTACATCTCAGTGTCTCTCACCCGCTGCAAAATGCACCTGACTGGGCTTCAGTGGCTGGAAAATGTCCAAGAAATACAGAATACCCTGGCTGGGAAACAGCAGAGCACAAAATGCAGGTGCACGGCTGGGGCTGCCTTTCCCCGGGATGAGACACAAAGAACTCCAGCCACTCTTGCATGACCCAGAGAAGCTGTGGCTGCCCCATCCCTGGAAGTGCCCAAGGTTGGATGGGGCTCGGAGCAGCCTGGGATAGTGGAAGTGTCCCCCGAAGGACTGGGTTCAGCCACAAGGATGGGGAAGTGACTGGAGCGTCCCCTGAGTGAGGAGAGGCTGAGCCTGGGAAGAGAAGACTCAGGGAACGCTGAGCAAGGATTTATTGTTGTTCCCAGGGTGGGTGTTTCCCCCAGCCTCAGCTCCACGCACACAGCCAGGTGTTTGCACACATTCTGCCCAAATATTTCAGTTTTCAATGGATGCGAAAGGCTCAGCAGGTCTGGAGAATGGTGGCACCAGAACTGCAGGGATAGGATGCACAGGATGGGATAATTCGAGTGTTTCCATCCATCCTGAGCTCCTGGACCTGCAGACTGTGACCCCAAAGCGTTTTAAGTCCCATTTTAACCGGTTTGAATTGCCCAGGCCCAGCCTCCTTCCAGCGGCTCCCTCCAGTGGCTGGCTCCAGGAGCTGTTTTCCTGCAAAACCCCTCATTTTTGGGAAACCTCTGTTCATGATTCTGTGGTAAACATCAAACCCGGGCAAACAGCACCCACGGTGTCCCAGGCACACCTGGGAACTCTGCATTCCCAAGGTGCCGCTTGCCAGGAGACAGAATCCCCGAGCATGTGAGCTCGGGAAGCAGCGGTGAGCGGAGCTGTTTAATTGAGCCTCTGCGGGCTGAAAGGGGAGGTGAAAGTGCTGCAAGACAAGAGAATCTCTCACCAAAAGCTCGCATGGAAACGTTAATGGGAACCTGTTGCCTTGACAAGTTTCCGGGATCAACCCACCCACATTTCTCTTTCAGCCTGGATTAAAGTCCCTAGAACAGGTGAAAGCTGAATCCAGGGGAAACGACACCCCTGCCTTTGCTCTGTGCAGTTCCCACCCTTTCCCAGGCTGCAGTTTGGAGGGATGGAGCTGATTCCTCAGCTGGAGGACAAGGGCCACGGCTGCAACATTTCAGCTGGAAGCAGGATGCCCTTATCCAGCAGCCTGTTCCGTGGGCACAGGAGCTGCCAGTGTCGATTCATTCAGCTCAGGTCGAAATCAATCACGTCAAAAATCCATCACCTGCATTCAATGTGTTTCTTTAAAAGGGAATGAGAGATCCAGGCTGCAGGAATAAATCACGGCAGAGTGGGGGCTCGCTCGGAAACAAACCCATCATTTGCTCTGAAAGGATAAATATGTTGTTTGCTCCGAACATTTCCGCAATGTTTAACAGACGACTTGGCAAGGAGACAGGGCTTGGCTTGGAAAGGGACGTGTCTCCTGCTCAAAGAACTGGGATTGAGGAGCAGAACCTCTCCTTTTCCAGACTTACAGTTCCCTCCCAATGCCCAGAGAATGGCACCTTCCCCTTGGGCAAGGCTTGAAATCGGGAAAAGGAGGATTTTTCCCTCCAGCACTGCATGGAAAATATTCATATAAAGATCTCAGCCTGAGCCCCAAACCTCCTGCCCCTAGGATGCATCCCCAGCGTGTCTCCCACCAGGATCAGCTTTGAGGGCAGTGGGAATCACCTCTCCCTGTCTCCCTGGCTCGGGAGGCTGCCGGGAATGGAAGCCAAGCGTGTTCAGCTGAAAAAGCAGCGGCTGCAGGACCCTGCAGCAGACAGGGAGCTGTGAGTTATTGGAGCTGCTCATGTCTGGCCACAGTAAATCACCCCACTGCTGACAGCGCTGCAGCTCATCCAGCGCTGCAAAATCACCCCCTTTTCAGCAGCTACACACAACATGGGGGAACCTCTGGGGGGAAAAAAGCAACGGAGACAGGGCTGCAGTGGAAAGCATCAGGCTGAGGCAGAAGGGTTAAAAGGAAAGGGTGAGAAGTGAGACAGGATTGTAGGAATGGTATCACGCCTTCCATCAGCTCCTCATACACGGGTTTTGTTTTATTTGGGGTATTTGAAGGAGGAAAAGAGAAGAACAAACACTGAAAGAGCAAACATTTCTTCCAAGAGTTAAACTTCCAGAGCAGCAGCTCACCGGGGAGCTGTGCCCCGGTTCAGGCGTGGGAGCCTCGTGGTCAGGTACGGATTTCACAGGGATTCGATCCACAGGCTCTGGGAAGGAGCGTTTCCCACCTCGGCATTGCTGCGAGCCCAGGGAGAGGCGGGGAGCCCCGGCGAGAGGAGCTCCGATGTTCCCAATGTCCCAGAGCGAGGATGGACCAGCAGAGCCTGCTCTGCCACCCCAGCCCTGCCAGGGCTTGTGCCTCCCTTCCCATCCCGCTCAACTGCGGGGAAAACCTGGGAATAAACAGCACCTGCAGTTGCAAGAGAAAGATGATGACTTATAAGTCACACCCCACTCGCTCTCCATTCTGACTTTTTCATCCTGAGGGATATTTCTTTTGCCTCGCTGCTGCCAAGTTTCTGTTTTTAAACAGCTTTCCCGAATCATCAATGAAAAATGAATCACGGAGCTGAGTCAGCCCGGCGCCCGGGCGGCTGATGTCAGGATCAGCCCGGGATCCAAGCGCCTGCAGGGAGCAGCGCCACACATTCCGTGTTTCCCATGGGAACGGCCTGGGTCCGACCCGCCAGAGATCCCAGCGGTGATGTCGGGCATTCCCTTGGAGCGGCACAGCAGCTCCCATCCCGAGGGAACGCAGCCCTCGCACGCGAGGACGAGCCCTTGCAGGATTTGCGGGAAGTTTCCCGGTTCCCGATTTACGGGCGGGAGCCGGGTCCCGGCTCGGTTTCGCACGGGTCGCTGGTGACTCACGCTGGTTTCTGGCACGCCGAGGATGAGCTGGCACGGGGCCCTCCGGGGACAAAGAGCGGTTCTGTTGTGTGCGAGCGGCTCCCGGTTGCCCCGAGCCCTCCGGCCGTCCCGGCGGGAGCAAATGGCCGAGCGGTTCCAACGGCATTCCTTCCAAAGCCGAGCTCGGGAAAGGGAAGAGCAGGTGGCTGCGACAGATGCTCGGTGGGTTAAGAACACTTCGGTGCAGAGGAGGTGCGGGGAACCGCCCGGAGCCCTCGCTGGGGAGATCCCCGAGGGTGTTCAGGTAACCTAAATTCTGCCTTGGCTCTGTGTCCGCCGTACAAAGAGAATTATTGGGAGCGTTTCTCTCCCACTTTTGGGCAGGAAATCAGAAGCACTGAGCAGGGAAGGAAGCCAAAACTGAAACCTTGGCTATCCCAACAAACAAACCGAAACCTTCCTGCAACCTCTGAATTCCTTCTCTTCGTCCCCGGGGCTGTCACTTGTGATGAAGTGACCAATATGAGGCAGGCACTGAGCAGCACAGACAGCAGGGCACGGGTGGCATTCCCGGATGGAGCAAACACCGCGAGCGAGGCACAGGAAAATGCCCTGATCGGGGCTGTTCGACCCGCAGAGTTCAGCCCAGATATTAAAAAGAAACGTGTTGGTTGCTTTAGGCCAGGAAAGAGAGATCAGGAAGATGCTCTGAACACGGAGCCTCATTTATCACAGGGACAGAAGCACAGGTCACCCTGGCAGGGAGCCCTCCCCTGGGCCAGGGAATGTGAGCTGGATTAACATTCTGCCCGTGGAGCAGGGAAGGCACCAACTCTGCAGACTCGGTGCAAAACAAGAGCCCCGGCCAGTGCGGGGAAAGGAGCCAACCCCACACCTCTCCCGGCTGCAGGGTTCCCTCTCCATCTGCGCAGCAGGAAGGATTGGGATTGCACGTCCTGGTGATAATCCAGAGAGGCAGGAGCATGGATTTTCACAGGAAGCAGAAGGATAAGGAAACGGTGACGTTGGTGAGGAGAGGCTGCAGCGGCTCTGGCAGGTGCGAGGGCGGCACGAGGGAGGAGTTCAGGGTTCCACAACCCATGGATCTGCTGGGGGGTTCCTTCCACATCCAGCGAGCCCAGACAGAGCTGGGGCAGGCAACAAACACTGGACAAAGCGGGACTCCTGCCCCTTCTCTCCGTTCATTAAACTGGCACGTTTGCAATTACGGAGCTGAATTAACCCCAGCAGAGTTCAGATGGTCTTTGTGGCTGGGCAGCATCAGCTTTTTACTTCCAGAACTAAACCTTGCACACCCACATGGGCCAGAACCTTCGGCATTGCCTCCCTGGGGGCAAATCCAGTGGGATCCTTTCTCTTTTCCCAGCTCCCAGTCTGTGTTTTCTCTTCTCTTTCTCTGCCTTGTGCCAGACGTCGGGTGTCTCCACCTGCAAGAGGGGTCTCGCTGCAGAATATTCCTCATGAGCAGTGCCTCAATCCCCCCTCAGCCCTGCATTCCCACAAAGGGGGGCAGCTGGAGCTCCTGCCCTGCCCTCAGCCCAGCATTCCCACAAACCAGGGGAGCTGGAGCTCCTGTCCTGCCCTCAGCCCAGCACTGACATGCCTGTGGCCCGGGCAGCTGCTGCCCACCTGGCACGAGGTGCCACATCCTGCCGTTCTCCTCGGCAGCGCTGGCTGGTGGCACTTTGGAATCCTTTCCAGGCTCTCCAGGCTCCTGCTGCCTGTCTGGATCCCGCTGCACTGACAGCCAAGCAGCCAGGAATTGTGAATAAGCATCATCCTTACAAATGATGTCTACAGGCACCTTCAGCACGGGATGTCCCAAGAACACAAACCCTCGCCTAAAACCTTTCCTTAAATATTCTGGAGCTGCTGAAACATCGTCCTGTGTCAGGACAGGAGGGCAACAACTGGCCCAGGGCTTCAGTGCCCGCAGCAGCTGCTGGGGAGTTTCACATCTGACCCCGAAAGCAGCTAAACCCAAACCTGTCCATTAAAATCAAGTTGTCCCCGTGCTCTGACAGGACTCTCTGCTCTCCGTGTTTTCCAAAGCTTTCGTTGCACGAAGAAACACAAATATTATGAGGCATAAATTGCTACATTTTTGAGCAGTATTCAGGTGGGAAATGTGTGGGGTTTCTCCCATTTGCGGTGTGACTATTTTAATCGGCAATTTGCATTGCCGAAGGCAGCCCCAAGCTGTAAAAACAGGAGCATTTTGAGGCGGTTGTAGCAAAACCTTCTGTCAAAGGAAGAAATTCTTCCCTTGTGTGAGTTTGTCCTTAACTCAAAATAGATTTTGACTGGGGAGTTTTTAGAAGAGGTTCGTGTTTTTCCTTTCGGTGCCTCTGCCTGTGCTGTGACTGATTGGTTTGGGCAGCCTGGCTGCAGCACTCGGGCACTCCAGAATATTGGAGTTCCAAATGCTGCCACGCTTCTGTCACCTCATGCATAATTCACAGGGTCTGACACAGCACCGGGGCCGAATGATGGGCTCTGCCCCACAAATCCAGGGAAGAAACCGTGTGGGAATGCGGGCACATCTTTTCCTGGAGATTGTAACATTTCCAGTTTTTCCTCTTTGAAATTTTTTTTTTACTTTTACAGCCAAGTGAAGAAATTTGGTCTTTTTAGCAATGCCACGTTGGGATGAAAATTAAAAAATTTAAAATAATAAAAGAAGATCCAGATCTGTGTTTCCTGCTGTGGTCTTATGGCAAATCCATAACTAATCCAGGGAAAAACTGGAAGCACAGCAGAGCGAAACCTCCAGGAACATCTTGGCACAGCTGCAGCTGGGATTTCTCTGCCCATCCGGCAGATATTTGATACCCAGGGCTGAGGGAGCTCCCGCTCCTCACAGAAATCAAATCTCTGCTTACCCAACTTCAAACACCGTGACCTTTTCCAGGGAATTACCCGCAAAGCCCCCGTGCCCAGCTCGGGGAGGGAGGCTGCAAAGAGCTGGGCTCCTTTATTTGCTGTGGATAAGATTTTCTTTAGCCATGAAGAGACTGAGGAAAAGAAAACTCTGTGGCCTAACCCGGGCATGAGTGGGGCGTGATTCCCAGAGCGTGCAGGGATTGAAAGCAATCAGCAGCACAGGTTCTGTGACATGAAACCTGATGTTTCCTCCTAACCGAGACACTGGGGGGTTTAAATCACATTGTGTTGCCTTCGAGCACCTGCTTGTGACTGGGCACCTTTCATCTTCCACCAGGGATGTGTTTTCCATGGGGCGGGGAACTCCAGGCTGCAGGAGCCCTGACCCTGGGACACGGATCCCGTCCCCAGCTGCCTGACAAGCGGGCACCAAAGCCAGCAGGGGCACGGGTATTTGCTTTAATGCTGCCCTTCGAGCACTTAAGGAATCTTTCAGGCAGCTTTGCAATTTTAAAAGGTTCTCGGTGATGCAAACACCTTCCCCCTGCCTGAACTCTCTGCTCGGGCTGCAGAGGATCCAGAGCCGTCTCTGCCTGACCTCATTTGAAATGCAAGAGGTTTTGAATCCCAAAATACACCGAGAGAAGCCCCAGCGGTGCTCTAGTGATGCGCAGCCCCGGGTGGATCCCCCTTCCCAGGCTTGGCTGGCTCTTCCCAGAGCCCGGAGCCGTGGGATGGAGTGTCCCGGCTGCTCGGACAGTGCCAGCCAGCGCTGCCCCCATCACTGCTCCCCAGGGCCTCAGAGCAGGGAAGACATGAACTCTGCTTCCTCCAGGCAGGGAAGGCGTGAACCGGGAGTGGGAGCCACCTGGAGCCGCCCGGAGCTGCGGGAAGGCAGGAACAGCAATGCCATTGGAAGGTTACTCAGTGGCGGGGCCACGCTCCCACTGGAACGGCAGAAGGCAAAGAAAAAGCCCCAAAAAACCAAAGGTAACCTGGAAAAGCTGTGTTTGTGTCCTGGCAATTGTTAGAACCCTCCCGGGTGGGGCTGGTTCTGCGCAAGGTGAGCCTTCCACGAGCGTTCCTGGGACAGCAGAGAGCAGTGGCTGAGCAGCATCAATAATGCAGATTTGTGGGACTTATCCTGCCCCTTTCCCAGAGCCTTTCATCACATGGGCAACAGCCGCAGTGCCATCGGCTCCAGGGCTGGGTCCAGCCAGCCCCGGCTGTGTCTCCGCTCCCAGATCCCTCCTGGAGCACAGTTTGTGTTTACAGCAGGGAGATGAAAAGCTGGGGGTGGTTTTCATCTCTGTTCTGCCTGTCAGTAACATCATTAATTGGGGCTCCAGCCCTAAATAATCCCCCTAATCTGTCAGATCACAGATTATCGACATGAAAGCAGGAGCCTGAAGCTCCCCGGAAGCAAATCAATGCCTGGGCTGAAGGAGTCCCCAATTAAAGGCAGGGAAAGCTGAGGCACGGGGGGGTTGGGTTGGGACGGGACTGACAGCGCTGTCAGAAAGGTCCTGACTTCCCAGACTGGAAACGGGCAGTTCCTGCCGTGTTTTGGGTTTTTTTTTTCCTCGTGGCAGAAGGCAGGATTTTTCCTCTCAGCAGCAGAGTTGTGGGGCTGTACGTTCAGGGCAGGAAAGGCTTCCCAGTGCCTTGTGGCTCCTTTTCTCCCCCGTCCCTGTCCGTGTGCCTCAGCACTCTGTTGTAGGTGATCCGCAGCTCCTTGGGTGATTCACAAGGTTGCTGAAGCCTGGTGTTGGTGTCCCAGGGATGGAGGTGACACCGGATGGAAATTCCTCTTCTCCCCACACTTGTAACTATTAAAAAAATATATAAATCCCCCCTTCTCCACCCAGAGACTTTCAGGACCTACAGGAAGCCCAAAGGATCGATTAATGCACTTCATTTGTCCTTAGGGAACAGATCAGATTTGATTTCCTCCCTCAGAAAGGAGTGACTCCAACTCTCCCAGTGTTCTGACGGAATGGCACCTTGGAAGACGCTGTGTGCAAACAGCTTTGCTCTGGTTTCCAGGTATATCCTGACAGGTCTGTTTGGGCACTTCCTGCCTGTGTTGAAGGTGTGTTGTTTGAAATCGCTGTTTGGGGGTAGCATCTCATCCTGGACTCTCCCCAGGGACCTGCAGGTGGTTTGGAGCATTCCTGCTGCAGGGATCACCTCCCAGCCCGCTCCTGGTTTCCCAAGATCTCTCTCACAGACTGTAGGATCTTGCCTTCCTTTATGCCTGAAACAATTCCAGGCTTCACCCTTATCACTTTGTATATTCCTCCTCCTTTTTATTTCATTTATTTTTGTAATAACCGGGCAATGAGAGACTCGAATCCCGCTTTTTCCCTCCTTGTTCCTGCCTTTCTGCTGTTCCCGAGGTGCTGCCTGGCCGGGCTGGATGCAGCCAGTCCCTGTCACCGCTGGAGATAAGGAACATTTCCCCTCCCTGAGAGCTCATTTCAAAGGCCTTTCAAACGCTCTTTAGTCCAGATGAGGCTTGAAGGGTGAGGAGGCAACAAAAAGCAGCTAATCCACTTAACTGCCGGGGGAAACTTCACAGCCAAAAGAGCAAGTGGTTTTTTTGGGATGACTTCTCCCCAGCCAGATTCTGGGGATTTCCAGCAGCTGCACAATCCTCTCTGCCCGTGTTCGCTGGTAATGAATACTAACGATCCTTCACTTCTGTTTTAATTGCCTGCCCATCAAGCTTTGTTAATCTTCCCTATTTTCCTTAATCTTTCATCGTGTCACTTTTTTTTTTTCCACCTCCCCGTGTTTCTTCTGTGTTGACAAGGCATTTAAACATTTCACCAAGCGGAAAAGAAAAATAAAGGAAGAAAAGAAAGAATTAAAGAAGGGGAGAAAGAAATCATCCCCTTTTGCATCTGGAATGCTCATTTTCCAACGCTGTGGTACCTAATTAAAACTAATGGGTTAATTAGTGAATATTTAGATCCCCATCCCTCTAAACCAGGAAGATTGGGGGCTGCTTCAAAGTCAGGCTGTTCCTAATCCAAACAATCCCTGCAGCTCAGACAGGTTTGCTTCCAGAGGGAAGCTCTAACAGCATTTTAGGAGGAATTTCACCTGTGCTTTGAGTGAGAAAGGTTTTGCCCAGAATCGCTGCCGAGGTAAACGCTGCCAGCTCCTCCCGGTGTTTGTTGTTTTTACCCAGGAAGCAGCCTGGGAAGAGCAGCTCTCCCTGTGGATTTACCATTCCAGCGGGCACGCTGGAGCGTGGTCAGCTCCATTTAGCTTGGACTCAACGTAAAATGAGTTAGCGCAGGAAAAATCCCTCCGAGCTGAGCGTACCTGGTGCTGACCCCTCTCTCCCATCCCTGGATGCAGGAGCTGGAAAATCCACCCGAGGATGTCTCTGGGAGGGTTCTCCCGGCCCCGGCTCTGTCTGGTGTCATCGGCTCCCAGTCCCCCTTGCCCTGGAGCGTCTCCTTTCCTGAGCAGCTCCATCAAGGGGATGCTCCCTTCTTAAAAACAAAAACAAAGTGATAGAAGAAACGCAGCTTTTCTTCTGAGGCCTGAAGTCTGCTTCTGGCATGTTGTTTTCCTGTAACATTCGGATCATGTCAGCTTCCCACCTCTCAGAAATGGGGTTTTTCCCTCTGGGATACTGGGTTTTTCCCATACTGGGGTACAACTTCCTTGGCAATGATCGTGCTGCCGGTGTGGCAGGTTAAGTGATCCCTAAAAATTAACTTTGCACAGAGCTGGGCAGTGGATTCAGTGCTGATCTGTCAGTCCATGCCATCAGTGGGGCTTTTCCTACAAAAGAAAAATAATATTATTGAAGTAAACGAAGTAGATTTTTGTTTGAGGGAAAGGTGGGATGGTGGTCTCAAACCAAGACCCTCTGAAGCCATCCCAGGCCGTGTCCTCTGTCCATGGAAAAGGACAAAAATCCCCATTTTAGAGGGATGTGAGAAAACAGACGCTGCATGAGGAGTCTGCTCAGAGTTGCTGGAAGTCAGACGCTGTTTTTAAACAGGCCCCTAAATACCTCAAATGTGGGATTATCTCAGCTCCCTTGCCAAATTTGCCGTGTTCTGGACTCGCTGTCAGGAGTTCCACAGCTCATTTCCATATTGTGTGAAAGCAACGTTTCCATCTCCAGCTCAGGCCTTGGAATTCCTTCACTTTGTGCTCTTCCAGGAGAAAAATAACAAAGATTCCTGGGACCCTCTGCACTGGCAGTGGTCGGTTGGCAGTGGTCAGTTGGCAGTGGTCAGTGGGCAGTGGTCAGCGGGCAGCAGCGGGCAGGGGCACGGGGAGGGGCTGCGGGCGATGCCGTTGGGTCCCTCCATGCGGGAATCTGGGGAGTTTCCCAGCCCGTTCCCGCTCGGGCAGCCCGGGAGGAGCTCAGCACACGAGCGAGGAGCGGGAGCGCATCAAAGCTCTCCGAAGGCTGCACGTTTAGCAGGAGATGTCCTTTTCTTCCTTCCAGGACAATCCGAAGGAGCGTTTGTGGCCGGGTCCTTCCCGGAGCGTGCCGGCTGCTGGCGGGATGGGCGCTCGGAGCGATGCTGGCGGGGCTCTGCTCTCCGGAGGAGCTCCAGGGTGGGAGGGAAGCGCAGGAAAAACCCCAGCACCGCCTCAGCTCCCTGTGGGGCAGGACTTCCGTGGGGAGCAGCGTTGTTTTCTTGTCCGCTGTGCCCCGAGAGGCCCCCGGCTCCCAGGGATGTGTTCCCAGGTCCCAAGGATGTGTTCCGGGGTCCCAAGGATGTGTTCCCAGGTCCCAGGGATGTGTTCCCAGCTCCCAGGGATGTGTTCCCAGGTCCCAGGGATGTGTTCCCGGCTCCCAGGGATGTGTTCCCAGCTCCCAGTGCCCGTTGGCTGCTGCTGCCTCGGCTGGAGCTCCCCGGGCAGCTCCTCAGCGAAGGGTTTAAGGCAGTGGCATTGATGAGCTCCTAATCCAGCCCAACGTGGGAGTGCAGGAGCGTTGGCTCTCGAAAATAGTGCCGCAAACTGGGCCACAAAGCTGGGAAAGGGAATCCTGGGAAGAGCAGGGAGTCCGAGGGGGGGATGAGGGTGCGGAGGGAGCGGAGAGGGGAGCGAGGCTGGGAGGCAGCAGGGACAGCTGCCTTGAGTGTTCAGCTGCCGTGGGTCAGCAGAGCCCAGAGCACAGGCTGGAACCATCCATCAGCCCATAAATGACATTTATCAAGTGCATGAACTGCCAAGGCCTGTGACGCTGCTGAAGCAAGGGTTGAATGTTTACAGGAAAGATTTAATTGCAGAATTTACTCTCCTTGTCTCTTCCCAGTTTTTGGCAGCCCGGTTTGTCTGCTGCCCTCCCACCTTTCCATCATGGATACACAACAAATCTGATGTCACCCACGGGCAGGACCCTTGTGTTCCCCAGGGGACAACGTCTGATGGCAGCAGCTGGGAGCTTTTCCGAGGCTCTGAAGGCAGGAGGAATTATTTGCTCTGCAGTTTGTCCAACTTCTCCTCAGGACTGGAAAACACAGGCACAAGTGAATCTGTCAGACTTCAAACACACACAATCCTTCAGCAGGGACCCAGTTCTGAGCTGCCAGCGGAGGAGGAACCTCCTTCCGAGACAAGGAAGAAATTCAGGGCAGTTAAGGATGATTTTTGTAGTTTAGACATTTAGAAAACATCTAGAATGTGTTTGTACTGATATTTAAACGCTTTATCACCACAGACATTCCCAATCTTCCCTGGGCTGGGGGGAAGAGGATTTGGCTGCATGGAAACCTTAGTTTGGCATCTATAAAAACAGTGTTTCATTTTATCTTGTTGGTATGTTCCACTTTAATAGAGAAATGCAATCAAATAAACTGCAAAGCCAGTTCATATAAAAACTGAATTGATTGGTCTCTGTTGCACCCACGCTGAGGAGTAAGAGAAGGTCAATGCTCTTAAATCAGGGCATCCCGTCAGAGACCTCCATCTAATCCCCTAAAAGGAGTGGCCTTCCTCATTTCTGCCTCCCTACAGAAGCCAACCCTCAGATTTAATTCAAGACAGGGCTTGAGCAGTGGCTCTTGGTGCAATTGCAGCCCTGGATTTGGTGTCTCTCCGGTTTTAATGCCTCAAAGGGCAGTTCTGCTCCTTCTGCTGAATAGGAACGGAAAAAACAAAGGAGGGGGGATTCCCCCAAACTCACATCAAGGTTCAGGCAATGAAGCCCCTGGTTTGCTCCTTCCCAAAAGGCAGAAAATGGGCGCTTTGCTCCTGGCCCTGCACGGTCTGAATGCTCTCACACCTTCCCCGTGCTGAAGGATGAGTTCCTGCAGGCCTGGAGCCTCTGTGAGGGAGGATACATTGGAAAATGCCAGTTTTACTGCCAGTCCTTTGGTTTTTTCTCCCTGAATGGATTCTGTGAGCTTTGCATTTATCATGTGAGGGTAGAGGCAATTAAAATACAGCTCTGGAGAGGTGAATGTTGGTGCTGTAAAACACAGCTAAGGAGGAGACAAGATGGATCTCCCTGCTGCTTCCTCGGGCAGGAGGGGAAGAGGGATGCTCTGTACTCCCTGTCAGAAAATGGGATATCACTGCCAGCCAGGGGGTGAATGTCTGGGTGCATGGCAAGGATTTGGGTCCAGAAAAAGCTTTTCCAGTGGAAGGCTCCTCTCTGCCCCTGAGAACTGCCCAAAACTGCCGAGGGGGTTGAACTCCTTGCGCCCACCTCACCTTGCAGAAGGCAGCTGTGCTGTTTTCCCATGGAAACTCTCCACCAGACACAGGAAAACAAAGCTTTATCAAAGCAGCATCTCCCTGTGCACATGAAAAACAGTCCAAGCCCAAAAGGCGTGGGGGAGTCACTCGTCAAGTATTTGAAACGTTTAAGGTGTGGAGCATTAAGTGGGTCACACCACAAGGCTGAGCACTCCCGCCTCTCCATCTTCTCCGCGGATCTTGCTCCTGCTTCCTCAGGCATTTCCCACAAAGCTCGGCCGTGGTCAGCATCTCCCAGCTCAGTGATGTCCATTACAGCACCTGCAGCTCTGGGGGGATTGGCCAGAGCACTGGTGAGACACACACAGACACACAGACACAGACACACAGACACACAGACGCACAGACACACACACACGTTCCTCCAGGGCCTGCACAGCTCTGCTGGTTACCTCTGTGTTTATTGCCTGTAAACAGAGAGCTGCATTCCTTTGCTTCTGTAGAGCAGCAGTGATTTCTCCCCAACAGTGTTTTCCTCCCTCCCAGACACCTCTCCACTCCCCCGCGGCTGCTGCAGCTCTGGTGTCAGACTCCCATCCCCTCCCATCCCATCCCATCCCATCCCATCCCATCCCATCCCATCCCGTGTGTGTGTAAACAACTCCGTTCCCTCCGGACCTGCATCCCCACATCAGCAACCTGTGCTCTTCACCCCGAGCCCTGCCAGCTTCCCTGCTCCAAAATACCAGAGCTTTTCACTCCCCTCCGCTCCCCGTCTGGGATGTGTCCCTGTGGCTGTGGCCGCAGCGTTCCCGGGGCTGTCTCTGCTGCCCATCCCTGACAAACGCTCCCTGGGTCACAGGGACACTCCAGCCCGAGCTGTCCCTCCCTGGGAAGCCCAGCAGCTCCAAGGGGAGCCGGCTGCACTGCGGGTTTGCCCGGCGCGCCGGGAAAGCGTCTCAGACGCGGCAGGGAAGAGGAGCTTCAGAGCCTGGAGCTTGTTGTGCTTTGCTGGTGCTCTCCAAGGCTTTGCAAAGGGCTCCTGTGAGGACAGCAGGGCGTCCTGGGAGCTTCTGCTGCGGCTTTGGTGCTCTGCCCCCCAGGCTGGCGTGGGCAGGGAGCGGGTGACATCAGTGCTCGGCTGGCTGCGGGTGACACGGATGCTCCAGGAGCCTGGGTGGTGATGCTTGGGTCGGCACTCCCATTCCAGCCCTGCCACTGGCCTCTGGAACAGCATCCAGCCCCTCTGAGACTCCTCTGTGACACGGCACAGCTCGTTCTGTGCCTGCCCAGAGCTGGGGACAGGGCTGTCCCCGTGTCCCAGGAACAGGGGCCTCCCCTCCCCTCTGGCTGCCGAGGGGGGCTGTGACATGGGAAAGAGCTCCGAGCCTGCCTTTCTCCTGCCTGGGAACTCGCCGAGGGACAGCATCCCACTTGACACCCGGAGAAAAGAGGCACAGAAAGGAGATGGGATTTGCTCCAGGTCACACGGCAGAGCAGCGGCCAGGAACAGAAGCCAGCTCCCACTTCCCTTCCCAGAGCCCCGTCCCCTGCTCCCCGCGGGTCGCTCCAGCGCGTGCTTTAATCGCCAGACCGTGTTTGTTTTCGTGGCCGTGCATTCCTCACGCCCACTCGATATCGGATCCTCCTTGCCCCACCGGGCCAGGCGGGTGGACAGCAAGGAGAAAATTGCCTCTTCCCCGAGCCTTTTCCGGATTTCCTGCTTGACTCCAGCGCCGTGAATTCTTCAGGGGGTTTCTCATCTTTGTGACTCCTTGTCCCGCTCGCCCTCCCTTGTCCCGGGGCAGAGGAGACCTGCAGAGCATCTAAAGCCGAGCTGGCGGACGGGAGAGGCAGGGCACGGTCTGGGGGCGAGAAGGGGCTGAGATGTGCAGAGTCCTGGCGGGAGGGAGGGAGGAGAACAAGCCCCTGCTCCCGGCAGGAGGATGCGGCGCCGTGTCACTGTCACCCGGCGTGATGGGGGCTGCAGGGGCCCCGGCGCTCCTCTGCTGGCCCACGCCTGGCCTCTGGTGAGGAATGAGCTGGCAGCCTCCCTGGCTGGGAGTTTTTATCTGGAAGAGCAGCACCTTGTGCAAAAAAGGCTTCCCGCACCCCCGGCAGTGGGGACAGCAGGGGACGGAGCTCGGGTTGGACACGTGCAGGGCCAGAAGGCTCAAGAGGACAGAGCACAGGACCACTGGCTTCGGCCAGAGCAAGGAATGGTGTTTGGGAAGCAGGAAGCAGCAGGGGAGGCAGAGGGGTAAGAGAGCAGGGCAGTGTCAGGGGCTGACAGAGCCTCTGCTGCTTCCACTGGTGGCACTGATGGCCACGGCAAGGGGCAGAGTGTGCTGTGTCCCACTGGGCTCACTGGCAGGGAGACCAGACAATGCTTGGCTGTCATTTTTAAGCGTTTCAGGATTTGGCCCTCAAACACTCAGTTGTGTGAGTCAATACCTCTTCAATTCAGTGATTAGATGTTTTTATTAATATTAGATATTAGGGAAAAATCCTTCCCTGTGAGGGTGGGGAGGCCCTGGAATGGATTTCTCAGAGAAGCTGTGGCTGCTCCATCTCTGGAAGTGTCCAAAGCCAGGTTGGACAGGGCTTGGAGCAACCTGGGATAGTGGAAGGTGTCCCTGCCCATGGCAGGGTGTGGGATGTGATGATCTTTAAGGTCCTTTCCAACCCAAACCATTCCACGATTCCATGATAATGAATCCTGTCTGGTTTCCTGTCCGTATTTTCATCTCTCCTCCATTTATTGTGCAACTCTGAGGGCTGGGTTACCCTCCCAGCCACACCACCAGCTCCTGCAGCACTGCCAGGGCACAGATGCCTCCCCACAGTCAGGGAAGAAATCCAGCCCCAGCCACCCTCCCACCGCGGTTCGCTGCTCAGGGGCTGTGGGAAGGAGGAAGCCGCTCCCCGGGAGTCACGGATCAGCAGGAGCCGTGCCACGACCGCCTCTGCAAGGGCGGCTGTGCCCGTGGAAATCAGGAATTCCGTGGTGCAGAGAGCGATGTGAAGTGGCACCGTCGGGTAGGCAGGAACCAGAGGCACAGGATGGTTTCATTCCGGCGCTGCAGGGGAGCCTGGGGTCGGTGTTTCGTGCTCACGCAGGGTTCATCTCCACATGGGGGAAGTTCAGCTTCACCTCCCTCCTGCATCCCTGTCACATCCTTGTGCTCCGCACAGCCCAACAGCGCGGGGAACCCGCAGGGAAACCTCCGATCCACAGTGCTCCCTGAGCTGAGAGACCTCAGGGAGGGCAGGAGATGTGCTCAGCAGGGCTGAGAACCCTTTCCCAAAAGGTGCTTTGAATCAACAGCCTGCCCAGGGCAGTGGTGGGTCCCCATCCCTGGAGGGGTTTAAAAGGATGGGAATGTGTCACTTGGAGACATTGGCAGGGAGAACTCGGTGATCTCAGGGGTCTTTTCCTACTTAAACGATCCCAGGATGCTAAATCACCGGCACGGCACACAGTGGAGTCACAGCCCAGCAACAGGAATATGGGAGAGCACTGGAACAGCAAGGAAAGGTGCTGCTGGGATTTTCCTGCTTTGCCAAACAAAAGCAACAACGGAATTACCAGAAGGTGCTCTTGAAAAGCACCAAATTAATGAGTTACAGGTACAGGAGCTGCAGCGTCGCCCCGGAGAGGGGGAGGATGCCCTGGGAGTGCCGCTGTCCCCGGCCGTGGGCGCCCTTCCTGGCCCTCCGTGGCGAGCAGCCGCCCCAGCCGGGCCGGTCCCGGGGGCTCTGTCCCCCGTGGATCCCGATGAGAACAAAGAAAACCCAGATTTAGCTCCAGCGAGCCCAGGGCCGCATCGCCATGGCAACAGCCGGGCCGGTGCTGGGGAGGGCCGGGCTGCTCTCCGGCCTCCATCCCTCGTGGGTAAACCGTCCCTTTTCCACGGAATCACAGCACCACCGAGCTTGGAAAAGACCTGCGGGATCACCAAGCCTGAGATGTGCCCAATCCCCACCTGGGACACCTCCGGGGATGGCGACTCCAAACCTCCCTGGGCCATTTTCACCGAACCCCAAACTTTCCGTGCCAACGAGATGGGATGGGGACATGGGGAGGGATATTTGGAGAGGCACTGAGGGAGTCCTGCACCCCTGTCCCTGAAAGATTTGGGCTTTATTTTAAAACCCTCCTGGTGTACCCCGTGCCTCCCTTCGGAGGGGCTGGGCAGGGACGGAGCTGCTGTCCCCGAATCCTGGTGCCTTTGTTGTGGCACAAGGAACAGGAATTGCAGCCAGCAGGCTTTGAAACTCCCTCAGAAGAGCGTGGATTCCCCAGGGACGGGCTCCTGCAGCTGTTCCCTTTGTGCCATCGGCTGCCACGCTCTGGAACCAAATCAAAGCCGGGACACTTCACAGAGCTCACTTTTGTGTCACCCACTGCCCCATCACAACCGGTTCCACTGGGAATTTGGGCCAGAATTGCTCTGTAACAGTAGGAAAGCTCCGTGTTTTCCTGAGAAAACCTCCACCGGTGGTGCTGTCAAAGGCAGTAAATGGGATTTGCCTCCTGGATGCAGATGCCAGCCGCCCCTGGCAGTTAATTCCGGGTTTTCCTCGCAGGCTGCAGGGGATGGAATCCGGCTACAAAAGAGATTTCTGCCGGAGGAGGCTCCGTAAATATTTGTGTTCTCTCGGTGCGGGAATGCCTCGCCGTCAGACGAACCGCACAAAGGCAAATGAACTCATCAAAAGAAACCACCGCTGAAATGCAAACATTATTGAAAAAAACAAGGGGCGGAGGAAAAGCCTCTCTTGTGAGAGAACCCAGAGCCCAGGTGGTGCTGGGGCTTTTCCTCAAGAGAGGATCTTTTTTTTTTTAATCTGCAGGTGCTTCCAGATGATGAACAGGATGGGAAATTCGGCCCAGACCACCTTAAATCTCGGGATTTGATGGAATTTCAGTGTTCTGTCAGGCACAAAATGGGAAAAAGGCAGCAATTACTGACCAGGACAGAATCACCACTCACACTCAAACACTACAACTTTAACTTGTGTCTTTTGTAAAGTTCAGACCTGCTCTGAACCAAATATTTTGCCTCCTAATCACAGTTTACAGCCTTTATTGCTAAACATTTGGTAGCAGCAGAAAGGGAAAGTCTGTGTTTTGTCAGTTAAGATTTCTTTATTTCAGCCTTGTTTTTTAACACTATCAGCAAATCCCCAGCACCAAAACAACATCAGAACTTTGTCAGGAGTTTGCTGCTGATACCAAGAAATATAATTGCATTTATTTATCTCCCACCTCCAAATTTGAACGGATTTTTTTTCGTTGCAGATAGCAACAAGGACACAATGGGCCATAGATACAGTCAGGCTGTAAATGTAAGGTTTTCTTCTTTCCCTTGAGCTCCTCTGGGGACAAACACAAGCAGCAGAGCAGGACCAGGGTGGCAGGAATGTCACAGGGAAGCTGATGTGGGAGCCCACAATCCTGTGTCCCTGCAGGAAACTGGATTCCACCCCAATGATGCAAATCAGGACTGCCCTTCCCTGCCAAGAGGCCTTGGAAACCATGGATTTTCCAGGGTGAAATACAAATGACCTTCACCAGACCACCTTCTCTCTCCCAGTTTAGGACCTTTACACAACATCACCCCACACATGTCAGAGTCCATTCCCTGCTGGAGCAGCCTGTGCTAAGGGGATTTGGAGCGTGCCAGGCCAGAGCTGTGGCTAGGAAAACACAAGGAATGTGCTCAGGAGCTCTGCAAATGGGTCTGTGCAGCAAAGCTGGGGGGGCACCAGCCAGAGGGGGTGGGGGAGCTCCCAGGAGCAGCAGGCAGAAGGTGGTGCTGAGGCTCTCCAGGGAGCCAAGGGCCTGGAACAACCAGGAACATCCCAAAAGCCCCCGGAGCTGGCAAACGCTGAAGCAAAGCTGTCCCCACCCTGCCTGGTGTGGGATGGCTCCAGCAAGACCTGGCTGGAGTTCCTGCCCTTCCTCCGGGAGCAGCCTGGCAGCGTTCCCTCAGGGATCACAATTCCCAAAGCTGCCGCATCCCAGCCCGAGGCAAGAGCTGAAATCTCAGAGGCACAGCCAGGACAAAGCCAGTAAACAGTGGGAATGTGTTTTCCTGCCACGTTCACCTCAAAACACACTTCAAACCACGCACCAGCTGAGGATGGAACGATCCAGAGGGTCTTGGATCGTTGCAGGGATCTGTCAGAGCCGTAGGAACCTTCCTCTCCCAGAGGAGGGGCACTAAACCAGGATCAGGGAAGAGAGGTGGCTCCCCAATTCCTGATCAAAGCCACGGCTGGAGATCCTGCCTGCAAAAGCAATCCCTGCTCCCTCTGTGGCCACCAGCACGCTCCAGGCAAGGATGGAGCTGGGAATGACAACGGGAATGGCTGCAGAGCAGCAGAACGTGGCTCAGAATGCTCAGCAGTGACTCTTCTCTGCCTCAGCCAGGAGAATCCCTTCATCCATGCAGTGTCCGTAGCGCACAAGCACCTTTCCTGCAGTTTTCCATGGATTCTTGGCTGCTTTTGCCACTGCCCTTCCTGCCAGGGAGCTCCAGATCACAAATGTGGAGATCCAACCCCTGAACCCTCGACCAGAGCTCCCCTGACCAGCCCATTTCAGGTGTGGGCTCACTGAGAGAGGGTGAATCGTGATTATTCCAAAGGGCTTTGAGCTGTTTTCCGGCAGAAAGCACCTGCCTGGGCATTCATGGACGTGCCAGGGCATTAATCAGCAAAAAACAGAGGGGAAAAGGCAAAAAACAGCGTGGAAAAGGCAAACCATGACTCCTCAAAAGGGCTCTGCAGCAGGCAGGAGGGAGGGGCAATTGTTCCAGTACCTTCAGAGGGGGACTCCAGCAGCAGCAATTCCCACTGTTCCCACAGCAGAGCATCCTGGCAGCTCCAGGTGGAGCCCGGAGCTCCACCGAGGCAGTGGGAATGTTCTGTTTGCCCTGGAGAACTCGAGCTGCCCCCACATCCAGTGCAGCTCTGAGGTTTGCACAGCCCCGAGAGCTGGGGGGGAGCTTGTCCCATCCCAGCTTAATGTGGGATACTGGAATGGCAGAAGGCTCGGTGCAGATGGTTTCAGCAACTGCGTGTGTGTCTGTGGTAAATCTGACAAATTCTCTCTTTGAGCACCCCCACAATAACACAGCAAAGCTCTGGCTCGGGCAGCTGTTTGGAACGGGGTTTTACTGCCAGGATGCAGCTTGCTTGTAACAAATCCTCAACTTTTCCAAGTTGGCCTCTGTCACTTTCTGCTGAGAGAGCGAAACCTTTCATTTTCAATTCCATTCTGGTTTTTTTTTTTTCACTGTGTTTTATTGGTTTCTCTGGAAAATAAGACAACTCAGTCAGGGAATGCTCAAATGGAAATTATCCTTCCAGAAAGTCTCGCAGATTTGCAAGAGGTTAAACCAAGGAAAATTGGGAGCCATTATCTTCCCAATGCCAGCAAATGTGTTGCCTGAATTAATGGCTGATTTCAGGAATACACGCAGCAACGCCATACATCATAAATGAGATGCTAAATTACCGGCAATATTCCCGTTCTTTATTAAACACTTTGCCTAATTAGTCTGGGAACATTTCACGGGCTGGGGCTCTGTGAAGAGCTGCAGAAGGTCACACCAGAAGGCAGCAGGCAATGGATTAGTGAACGCCAGGGCTCGGCAGGGCTGCTCAGCCTCTGCAATCCCGGCTCCCGAGCTCCACAGCCCCGTTCTTTCCACCTGTAAAAACATAAAATAAAAATGAATAATGATTACGGTGAGGAGACTGTGAAAATTGTTTTTTCTGAAGGGCCTTCCACGGCTGCCAATCTGAACCGAGCTGCCCTGGAGTTGGTGTGAGTTCCCAGGGAAGCCACGTTCCATGGAAACCCTGGAGCAGCACAGAACGTTTGTGAAATGCAGAGTTTTGAAATACAGGTGGTTTTTCTCCCTTGCCTCACCTGCAGTGCTCAGGTGATGCTGGCACAGGGCAGGAGAGTGACTTGGATAACCTGCATTTCCACGGGAATGAGGAGGGAGCACCTTCCCCAGCAGAAAGGGGGGAATCCACCCTTCCTGGATGTGCAGCGGGACAGGGAGCCCACACAGCACCCTCCTGCCCCCAGTAAACCAGGGGGGATGAAACGTCCATAATTTCACAGAATAAAGTGGGGATCCTCTCCGGAGAGGGTTCTGAGCTGTGGCTTGTCTCAGGTTGGAGCTCTCAGCAGCAGGAGGGGACCTTGCCCAGGCTGCAGAGCTTTGGGTGGGGGTGGCACTGCCGTGCTTTGTCCCCACGGGTGGCCCTGCTGTTGCAGTGAGGAGCACAAACCCCGTGCCCTTCCCTTCCCGAGCCAGCACCGTAAATTAACGCCATTACAGCTCCCAGGATGTTGTACATGACAAGCGTGGTGTCGATATAATTCCCTTGGCAGAGCCCCAAGCCAGGTAATTACCCTCTGCCTCCTCAATTTGCTGGTGGGCAGTGCCTTGCACACTCCCTGTGGTGACGCTGGGAGCCAGCAGAGCCCTCCCAACCCACCCCAAAGACAAACACCATCCCTTTAAGGGTTTCCCCCCTTTTCCTTTCATAAAAACATCTTGGATTTCGAGTGCCATCTTTGCTCCCAGATCAGTATTCCGGGGAGGGATGTGCTGGAGCCCTCATCTGGGATTGTTTACGTCCAGCTCTGCCCGGCCAGGGACAAGGGCTCTTTGTGGTGCTGGGGATGGGGGGACAGCAGGGACAGCCGTGCCTCTATTCATGGCTAAGCACCAATCTCCAACTGGGATTTTGCTCCAAGAAGGACAGAAATACAAAATTACTCCTCAGCTAAGAAAGTAGAAATCAGGTCTTGCTGCACAAGAAATTATTATGAAAAAAACTCCCAAACCCCAGGGCTGCATTACAAAAAAATAGAGTGAGTTGTACTTTTAGCTTAAATTTCACAGGAATCAGATATCAAGCTAAAATTCCAACAAAAAATCCGGGGACAAATTCCAGAAATTATTGCTGAAAATGATTTTTTTCTCATGAAGTTGGAAAAAAAGTGAGGAAAAAAAACCCCAACAGTCTCAGGTAACAATTTTGTCACTTGGCTGATCATAGATGTGATTATTCCCCAGTTCCAGAAAGGTGCCCAGTGTCACCACCCTAAGCCCGTGTATCCCCCAAATGAGCTGGAAACACCACAGCAACCTGAACCAGAATCTCCTGCTATTGTATTTTCCTTTCATTTGCTCCATTTGTTCCATGATTTATATGGAGAGCACACTTTGGGAGATTGCATTGTGCCAGCAGTGTGACCACACATTGACTCTCTCATGCCAACACAGATTATTTTGCAGCTTTTTCCGTGCTGTTAAATCATAAATGGGGGCAGTGGGCAGAAAATGATTAAACTGGATTTGCTTTTTCACACAGATTTCCAAATTCTGAAATATTTTTGATTCCATAATAGAAAGTACTTTAGGGGCAAAAAAAGTCTTTTCTAGCAGAGGGACCGGACCCAGCCCTGGAGGAGTCACCCAGCACAGAGGGACAATCCCTGCCCTGCTCCTGTGGCCGCTGTTTGGGATGGAGCATCTCTGCCAGGGAAGAGACTCCCTGGAGTGAGCGGTGCTGCAGCTGTTCCCGCAGAGGAGAAGGGAGCGAGTCACGCAGGATTTCAGATCCACCTTGGGTTTGAAGCCGTCGGGATCGCTGTCCACAGCTCGGGGAGAAGTGCCCCCCTCCCTGCCCTGGGCTGCCGAGCCGTTCCTCAGTGCCACAGCCCCGGACAGGCTCACCTGCCCCGGCTGGGGCTCCGTATTCCCGAGGTTTGTCCCGTTAAGGAGCTGCGATGGGCGGTGGAGAGGCTGAGGGAGGGATGGACAGGCTGGCTCTGGAGCAGCACCGTTCCCTTCCTGCCCCAAACAGAGCCAAGGCTTCACTGAGGGGCAAAAAAAGGAAAGGTTTTGGATGGATTTAAGTCCTCCAGAGCCTTGTCAAGCTGGACAAGCTGGCAAACCCTGGACCAAAAGCAAACCAGTGTAATACAAACTCTGGTTTATGGAATATTTCTCACTTCAGAGAGGTTTTTGACCCTCTGCCCCTATTGTTGTGTTTTGGCTTTTTGTATTTCCATCTTCAGTGGCATAAATAACTTCACACACACTGCACAGAGGTGAGGAAGAGTGGAAGAAGAGCCCCAGAGCAGAAGGAGTTAACGCAGTTTAGATGCTCAGCAAGCATCCTGGAGGAAGATGCACGTTCCGTGTGCGTTTTAAAGGTCCTACAAACAAACAGTTTTGCTCCCTCTGCTGAATATTTTGATCTCGGTAGGAAAAATAGGAAATACCAACCTGCCCCTAGGACAGTCCCCTCACTGCCTGCGGGGCCTGAAGGCTCTGGTGGGGTGGGATTGTTTCGCAAACGGATCTCGCTCAGGAGCACGAGGTGGGAATTTGCGGTGTGTTCCTGTTGGGATTTCCTTGCCCAGCGCAACAACCCTGAGAAGTGTTCGACCGTTTGAGAAGTTCGCGCAGATGTCAGACTGCGCCCCACACAAATGGCTGTATTTAAGGGCCCGGTTATTTGGGTTTATCTGCCTCTCAGCACTCCCGTGAAAGAAGCGCATTGTGGATATCGATCACCCCGGCGATCACGAGTCATTTCCTCCGATACAGCGCTGAGTGTGAGCGTGCCCAAGGGGCTGCTTTAGGCTTCAAAAAAAATGGGAAATACAAAGGGAGTGTGGGCTGGGGAATGGCAATGACTTTCACTCAGAAAACATCTTCGCAGAAGAGCTTGGCTTTGGGAAGAAAAATATTTACATCCCTTCTAATATGGAACCGGAATAACAAGAAACAAACCTTTAAATGGCAATAAAAAAGGGCAAGATCCCACAGTTCCAGAGGCCTCATACCATTAAATACACTTGAAAGAACAAATCACTGTTTAGATTTTAATGATTCACGTTATTGTAATGGAGCTTTTGGAGAAGTTCCTGAGGGAGAGGGGAAAGGATATTTTGTTGTTCTTGCATTTCATTCCATCCTGCTGCTTTCAGGATTGGCCTTTTGCTCCATGGTTCAAGCTGAGGCTCAGGAGCTGCTCTGTTTTCAGCTTCCTTGTGGCCACAGGTTTCCTGCAGGGAAGCACGAGCCACATCACCACATCTCACTCCTAAAAATGTTCAGCTAAGGTGACTTTGTTTTGCCTGTTGTGGCTGTGTCCCGAGCAAGGGCTGTTTCTCGCCGTGCTTTTGAAGTACACCGAGTTTGGGGTTACAAAAGAATAAGGACTTGGGGAAACCTGGTTTTGTAAAGCTAGAAGTATGGAATAATAAAGGAAGGTGCTGAATTCCAACATCCTGCCAGGGCTGCTGGTGCAGAGCTGTGTTTAGGGGCAATGATGTGCTTGTCTTCAGGAGATTCATCAAGAGGAGTTATAGCCCCCAGGGACACCCCTGACTGCCAAACGCGGTGCCTTTCCCTGATCGTCCTACCTGACCGGGATCAAAACGCCCTCAGAGGGGATGCCGACCGTCAGCAGGGGTTTTTTGGGTTGTTTTTTTTCCCTTCCATGACGAGCCCTTGTCCAGGAGAGGCTGGAGCAGCTGTGAGGGCGGCAGGCATCTGCCCGAGACGCGCCGCGTCCTCCGGCGCCTGGCACGGCTCCTGCCAGCGCGGAACCAGCGCTTGTCGGCCAACAGCTCCTCACCGGGGGGGAAACTCGAGCGAAGGGAGCTACAGCCACCGGCCAAGAGGCTGTCCTGGTCCCGTCTGCATGGGTTGATTGGCATTTATGGCCAGCCCAAGACCTACTAACCCACAGATGCAGGCGCAACCCCCCGCGTCTGTTGTTACGAAGTGCTGTCCACAGCGCTGCCGTGGAGAACCTGTCCACGGAGCAATGTTTTGTGTCCAGGAGACCATTTCACATCACATTAATGTGGATTGGAGCACAAGAACAGCAGCACTAAAAACTGATGTAACAATCAAGGGAAGATTCCCGAGACAGAGCTCTGAAAAGCCTGGTGAGGACTGCAGGGGCAGCAGCTGCACCGGGGCCTCCTGGCGATGCTCACGAGTGGATTTGGGCCCCCAGAGCGGTGATGGCAAAGATTGAAACACAAACGTGGTGCCCAGAGATTTCTTGGCTGAGCTTGAACACCCAGATGTGCCTGGGAAGTTGCCTCCAAACAACCTGGATAGTGTAAATCCCAGAGCTTTGGTAATAAAGTAGAGGATATATTCAGTTCCAGAAAAAATGATTTTTTTGCCCTAACAGCAAGAATTCTTCAGGATCTTTTCTTTCTCACTGCATTTCAGCACCATCTTAAGACCATTATGTAAAAATAGAAACACTTCTTTACTCATATTTTTATCCTCTCCACAATATTTTTAGAGAAATGTGAGGCTGACATAACACAGAATCAGATCTGAGGTTCTATTACAAGTTTTATTCTTCTGTGCCTTACATCCAGTCACAACCCAAAATGTTGGGGAAACAATGAGCTCTGCTCTGGGCTGATTTAGAAATGGAATTATTCCCTTTGCTGTGTGAGTGACTGTCTACCTGTTTCCCTTCAGGCACTCAGCATAATCCTGTTGAGCTGCCTCCAGCCAGGGGGAAGTTTCAAGCACAGCTCTGCTTCAGTGGATTCGTCTCCTGGAGCCTTCACTGGCAAAGAGCTCCCTGTGGTAAGGAAAAAGAGGAGCAAAGAGTTGTAAATGACTCCCTTTTTGTCATTTTTTGGATACCTCTACTTTTGGGGGATGGGGGAAGCTTCATTAAGATTCTAAGTAGAGTCCGCTGGTCATTTGTGCTCCAGATCCAATCCCGTGGAATAAATGTGCTGAGTTTGGGTCTGGCACTGGAGCTCCGTGTGGAGGGAATGTGGTTTCTCATGACTTTCATATGTGCTTGAGCATTCCTGCCAGGCATATTTATACTTTTTTAAATCAAAGCAGACTGGGGGATGGATTTTTTCAATTAAAATCGTCGTTTATTGCTTGCTACCAAGAGACACCCTCTTGTTTTAGTCTCTTCTGTTCTAATTTTGCACACGGTGGTTTGACACTTGTGTCACTCCACATGATGCGATGGTGAGTCTTGTAATTAATATTGGTATAAATAAAAGCAGCAACTCGAGCAGCTGCTCTTTTAAAATAGCCAGGTATTAGTGATGCTGGTGTGTTTTATTTACAGGCGCTGGGTGATGGAGGCGCTTTACATGCCTTGGCTGATCAGAATATTTTAAATTAAAATAAATACCAGAGACACCATGGGAAGAGTGGAAAAGAACAGTCAATTAATCCTGATATACTCTTTACACCCCCCTTAATTTCTGTGGTTCTGCTCAGCTCGGAGTCCTTTTCTCCTCTGAATTGAAGCATCAGAGCTGACTGGAGAGGTTAAAAATATTAAAATGAGACATTTACCGCACACTGTAAGGCGATGGTTTTATGCACGGAAGAATGCACATTAAATTTAAAATTTGAGCTTCAAAGATGGAAGATCTCTTTTATTCCCATAACTCCACGGAACAGAAGTGCCAGGTACCTTCCAGGAATGCCATCAGCTGGTGACATGTGAGCTGTGAGTCACACTCACAGACTCGCTCCCTGAAGTTCCTTTCCCTGGATATTTCCGTGACTAAGAGCTGTCACATTCACATTTCCTTAGCTCTGTGCGTGGAGCAATCACCTGTTTGTGGGAAGCAGAACCCCAGGACAAAGGCAGGATCAAGGCTGGGGTGGGCTCCAGGTGTGGAGAGAAAACACAGAGGCTTTGAATGCCAACATTCTGAATTTCTGTAATTTTACCCCTCAAATTCTGATGACTTCACCCTCATTCTCATGGTTCATGACGTCACCAGCAGAACCCGAATAGCTCTGGAAGCCTTGTTGTCTAAACAAGGAGAGGGAGATGCTCTGACTTTTCTTCTATATTAAGGCTTTCAAAAATAATCGGTGCCAAAG
The DNA here is from genome assembly GCA_013397565.1 of Ptilonorhynchus violaceus. Lineage (NCBI taxonomy): Eukaryota > Metazoa > Chordata > Aves > Passeriformes > Ptilonorhynchidae > Ptilonorhynchus > Ptilonorhynchus violaceus. Next base: position 217,253 of record VZRJ01004872.1, on the reverse strand, counting down.
AGGAGGATATTTCAGGGGACTATCTCTGCCTTTATTGCCTGTCTGTGAAGAATATTGATTTGAGGTCACTTTGCATCGTGTTATCCATCACCATAAATACCTACAGAGCACAGGACAAGCACCTCTGGCCAGGGAAAATTCTGTGGTGCATTCCCTAATTCTGCCTGTTTTCCATAGCCTACAAATAAGGAATAACTCTGCCTTGTGGCTCAGAAATCTGGGTCTAATACTTGTGAAGTGCCTGTATAGTTAAAATTCACTTGTATTATATTTGCATAGCAGAAGTGGAATTAATTTGACAGATACCATTGGTGCTGCATTTAAATGTGGCAGAAAACTTCAAATTTCGTGCTCATTTTTGTGCCAAGTACCCACTGAAGTCAATAACTGAAACTTGCAGTTCAGTTATTGATTGATGGGATTTTTTCTCCCCTTTTCATTTTATAGATTAACACAAAAAGAAATGCAGGGGCACGGCCCATAAACCTCTGATAATGGCCAAAGAAAGGGAAATGTGGCAGGTAAGGCACTTGGAGCACCTCATTCAATTTGGATATGCCTGGGACTCGTCTGCGTTGGATTTTCATCATAAAATCAATGATTTTGTTTTTAAATTGCTTGGAGGCTTAAATTCAGCAATTAGACAATTGCTGTCTTTGCTCTGTCAAGTATTTTAGAAATAAAAGTCTTTATTTCTGGAATTCTGCTACAGGTGAAATGGTGTCTCCAGATTCTCCTTTATTCTGCCCCATCCCTCTGTTAGAAGGGGTTGGGGTGATTTTTCTCTCCTGACTTCCATGTAATTCCCTTTATTCACCCTGAGAGTTAAAATATCCATTATCCCACACCATGGACTGAAGTGCTGTTTAATAGGAATAAAGATGTGCTGATATCTCTAACACCAACAACTGCTCCCTCGCTGTATATAATAATTCATGTTATTTGTTGTATGTAGTATTCTTTCTCTAAATATCCTTCTGTTCCAATTTTTTGGGATGTCAGCTTGCAGGGAAAAAGAGCTGCCTTAATTGATTCAATGTTCTGTACAAGACTATTGTTTACCACAGAGGAATACTGCTGCTTTGCAAGGAGTTTGCTGTTTTGTTGATTTTATTTGTGGAGAAAATGTCTAAATTTTCATGGAAACCTCTCAGTCTATAAAACTGGGCAGAAGTTGTGTCCATAACAACCTGTGCACCGCCACGATCTCTCATCCTGAGTGCTAGAAAGGTATTTTTGACAAGGTTACAGGGACACCTTCCAGTATCCCAGGGTGCCCCAACCTGGCCTTGGACACTTCCAGGGATGGGGCAGCCACAGCTTCTCTGGGCAACCCGTGCCAGCCCTCACAGGGAGGAATTTCTTCCCAATATCCCATCTAAACACCCCCTCTTTAAGTGTGAAGCCATCCCCCTTGTCCTGGCACTGGCTGCCCATGTAAATAAAATAACCCCACACATCATGAAATCCTGGTTTGTTCTCTTTTGGGATTACTCTTTGCAGGGGCCAGCTCCTGGAGGGATTTGATGGCAGAGGGAGGAGGGCACAGCCCAGGAGGAGCAGATGGTTTGCCACTAAATTATCCACATTTGCCAGCCAGCAGTGGAAGGGATGGAGAAACAAGGTGGGAGTCCTGCAAGATGTTTGGGTGTGATGGATGGTGGAGATCCTGCCTCTCCCCTACAGCCACGCGCTGATTTCATCTGCTAAAGTGGGTAATAATTGCTGCAAACTCCCTGTACCCTTCACGATACGAGAAAATGTATCTAATATATAGAAATACCTTATTTTCAGGATAAGTTTTTTCTTTTTCCCCTGAGGATTTTATCCCAGATACTCTTAGGGCAAGGTTGGCTTTCTGCTGCAAAATGGGCACGTGTGTGACCCGAAAAACTTTCAGTGAATGTGGGCACCTTCCTGGGTGAGTGAGGTCACAGCGGGGAGGTGCAGGGCCGGCAGGGTGGTGGGGACTGGTGTGGACTGGGAGAGCAGGAGGCACCCCGGTCACAGCCGGGGAGGCGGAGGAAGGTTTTGTGTGCAGATAATCAATCCAGTCTGGGGCCACGGGCCAGGCCCTGCGAGGCCGCGGGGAAGGTGTGTTTTCAATCACTGCCCCATAAGTGACTTCGGTGTTTCTCTTACAGGAGGATTTTTTCATGAAATGGGAATGGGGGAAGGGATTTCCCGGACGGAAAGGGATGAAACACAAGACTATGATCAGGCCTGGAACGATGGTGCGGAGCACCAACAGCAGAATCCCGGAGCGGGTGGAGTGTGTTCCGATACTGTTGGGATGCCGGTGTCAAGTCCCGTTCCAAGGGGATGGTTTCTCTGAGGAAGCATCTCCCGCCTGCGTGGTCTGCACCCATCGCTCCTCTGCCGCCAAAGCCCCGGCGGCACCGGGAGTCCTCCCGCGCTCGCGGCCGCTCCCGCTACTCCGAATTCCACTCTCAAACGGCAGCTCCAATGAAGCGAGGAAGCGGAGGCGCTCAGCTTGACGAAGGCCCACGCCAGCTGAAGTGCTGCTCTCCGGGAGCAATGGAACGAAAAGAGACTTTGGGCTGCACCTGGACCGAAGAAAGGCTGAAATTGTCCTTTCCCTGAGAACCTTCTCCCCTTCAGAGCACAGAGCCCAAAGGAAGTAAAGGCAGTGCCCAGGTGAGGAGGGCTGGGAGGAATCCCTGCAGGTTGGGAAGTGCTGGATTCGGGTGATCCTTGTGGGGCCCTCCCAGCTCAGGACCTTCTATGATTTAATCTTTTGTCAATAACAATTATTTAATTGTTATTCCATCATTACCATCATCAAGATAATAATTATTAGACTATAATATTAGCATCATATATACTATAATAATTGATGTAATTGAATAAGATATTATTATATACTAAGAAATAATAATATACGTTATAGACTAATATTATTACATTATATACTAGTATACTATAAATACTAAATATACTATACTATAAATGTTATACTATAATATGCAATAAAGATGACACTATATACTATACATATATTTTATTGGATTATGTTATATATTTATTTTATACAATATAATATGCAATAATATAGATATATTTTATTGTATTATGTATTATATATTATGTATATTACATATATTTATGTGATATATAGCACATATAAAATATATATAGCATATATAATAGATGCTATATATATAATACATGCTATTTTTATAGTATATAATTATAGTATACAATACAGTGTGCAATTTACATATGTTGCTGTATTAATTATATGCTATTATGATTAATATACTGTTAATATTAATACATATTACATTATTAA
>VZRJ01004872.1:134839-212766 GCA_013397565.1 Ptilonorhynchus violaceus | reverse complement strand
GGCTGTGCCCCCGCCGCTCGCCACGGTCCCCGCCCGGGCTGGCGGCCCCGCTCCGCGCCCCGTTGCGTGTGTGGTTCGCGGGGCTGTGCCCGGGTCCCTGTCGCCGTGTCCTTGCCGTGTTCCGTCCCTGCTCCGCTTCTCCTCTCCCCTCGCTCCGTAACCACCACCCCTGCCCGCTGCCTCGTCCCCGCGCTGAGGGTTTTTATTTCCTTAAGCAATTCCTGCTGCTGGGGCTCCATCCCTTCCCATAGTGGCAGTCGCCGGCGGGGTGGACCGTTGCCACCAGCGTGCCACCAGTGTGCCACCAGCGTGCCAAGGGCTGCTGCCAAACCTGAGCCACCTGTTTAACCCCAGCACAACGCCCACCCTTACCCACGCACAGCTTTCCCGTGGCAAAAGCGCTGCTATTCGGCTTCTCTTTAATTTAAAAATATAAATAGCGCTTCGTGGAGGGTCTGTGGCGTAAATGAGGGGTTGTGTTCCCGTTCCCAGCAGCTCTTCCCCATATCCAGCTCTGCATCTGGCCCGGCCACACCCTCCCATCCCCATGTCTGCACATTCCTGCTCTCACCCGTGCTGAGATGCCAGACTGCTCCCTGTGATTGCACCGCCATCGCCTCCCTGACACATCCACACAGCCTTTCTCAGCTGTGGCAAGGCACAATAAAGCGGTTTGGGTTTGGTTTTTTTTCCAGGGGAAATAAATGGGAGTAAGCAAAAGAAAAATTATCTGCATATCATCTGTTGCCCCACTCAAATACATGTTTATCCAATAATAATAATTATGAATATGGAGACTGCCTAGGGAGCTGCACAGCTGGAACTGTTAAATCAGCATAAAATGGAGAACACAAAAACCAAATAAAATATTAAAAAGCTAGAACAAAGCAGCAGCAGTGTTTATGGTGAAAGCGGCACCCGGCACATCAGCTCTGCTTTCCACCCTAAAGGATGCTCTGGTCTGCTGAAGCTTGTGCCTTCTGGTTTTTCACCAGTCTCTGATGGGGGAGAAGGGATTTTGCTTTGGATTTTGGAGGCTGTGGAGATGTCAGTGAAAAGGCTGGTTTATTTCATTTATTTTTATTTTATTTATTTTATGATTGTGCTGCTCAAGAAACCCTGTGTACAGCCTAAATGTCAGAGGAGGCAAGAGACACATATTTATTAGTGAGGAGTCCCTGAGGACACTGTTGTCTGAGCACAGTTGTGGGGTAGGTTCAGAACAAAACCGTGCCTTTTATGTCTTTCAGAATAATTCCACATTTCATGTGTATCCCCATGGCCTGTGATAGTGATGATTTATTTAGTCTACTGTTAAATTAAAACATTCTCTGATAATTTAGAAGCTGGTTTATAGACAGAGCAGATGGCTCATCTCCTTTCATGTACATCCTGAGAACTATGGTTTCCTAAATAATAGAGAGTATTTCGTATAAACTTTATCCCCTTGACATATGAACTTCAACATTCTTGACTGTTGGGTTTTTTCACGGGTTGTTTTTTCTGTTGTTGGGTCTTTTGTGTGTGGGTGGGTTTTGTTGGTTTTTTTTTTTAAGGACGTTTAATATAATAGCAACTTAATGAATACCCAGTTTTTAAGTGTTAAAGATTGTGGCTGCTCTCCAGGCTGAAAGTGCCTTCACTTTTCTTGGCTCGTCTCCAGAAATATATTTTAAGGATAGACTGCTCTGCCATTGGGTACAAGTGATGGTTTCTTGCTGACAGAGAGTGGCGGGGGGGGGGTTGTGGGTTTTCCATGTTTGTTTGGGGGTGGGAGGGCAATGCCATGGATTTCCTCCACGGGCTGCCAGGGAAGCAGAACCAATTGCTGGGGGAGGAGGAGGAGGGGATCCTGCATCTGCTGCCATCAGTCTGCGAGGAACAGAGGGATAGTCGGGGAAGAGACAAAGCACATTTTATTTCCTCATTTAAAAGCCCATCCGGCGTTGTTTATCACACCTGGTGATATAAAAAAGGCACAATTCTGGGTTTTTTTGGTGGGTTTCTGGTTTTGGAAGCATTGGTTTGGCAGTGGATTCCAGTGAGATTTGATCATTGCAAATCCTAAGGTATTATGAACTTCCAAAATGCCTCTGTAAGACCGGGAGAAGCTGTTTGCTTGGGATTTGCCGTGGCTTTTATGCAGGGAATTCTGAGAAAGGTTCGAATGTTGGCCGTGCCGGTGTTTTTCAGGTGCAGTGAGAAGATGGTGCCTTTGTTGTTTTGTTTTCCCGATTTCGTCCCTTCCCAGAGACGCGAAAGGCGACGCGCAGCAAGCAAAGCGTCTCCATTGTAAATAGCAAAGTTTGAAAACGACGAGGAAACGGAATTGTGGTGTTTTCCCTGCTGTTTCCAGCGGGGAGAATGGGAATAACTTGGCTGAGGGTGTGTCTGTGCAAGGGAACTACAGCTCCCAGGCAGCTCCTCTGCCCTGGATGGGTCCTTTGCGCATGTTTTCCTGGGAATTAATGTGTCGGTTGTCATCACAAAAAAAAAAAAAGAGCCACCAGGCAAATGGACTTTGAGCCATCGAAATCACAGAAGCAAATTTGAAGGTCAGATCTCCACTGGCTGTGGCTCCTTTTGTTTAGGAAAACACATCAGGGTGGAGGAAAGGCCTGGCTGATGCAAAGGGATGGAAATGAGGAGGGTTTGGCAGCGGTGCCATTGTGGCCTCTCCCTTCCCGGGTGGAAGTGCAGCTGCTCCTTAGGAACGGGGCCTTTTGAAGGGACCGGGAGAGCCAAATGGCAGCTTCTGCTCCCGCCTGCGGAATGGGCTCGGGCAGCCGCCGGAGGGAGGGTGTTCTGGAGTCTTTGGGTTACGATGTAGGTGGAACAGAGAAAAATAGCATAAAAATCAAGGATAAACTTCAGATTTAAATAAATGCGTGGCTCAAAATCCAGTAGTTTCCACTGCATGTGGGATGATGGGAAGGCAGATAATTCCTGTCTGTTCGGTCAGTGATACCTGCAGCTTCCAAGGATAAATGACAGATAAGGGATGGAGTCACCATCCCTGGAAGTGCTCAGAAAATGCGTGAACGTGGCACTTGAGGACAGAGTTCAGTGGTGAACATGGTGGTGGTGCTGGTTGACGGTGAAACTTGATGCTCTTCAAGATCTTTTCCAACCTTAATGATTCTCTGATTCCACAAGAAGCAATTTCAGGAGGGATTTCTTAATGGAAAGGGTTAAACATTGGAAGGGGCTGCCCAGGGAGGTTTGGAGTCCCCGTCCCTGGAGGTGCCCAAGGAATGACTGGACAAGGTGGGGATTGGGCACAGGTTGGACTCGATGGCCTTGGAGGGCTTTTCCAACCTCAATGATTCTGTGATTCCATGGAAAACCTTCTGCCAAAACACGGTGGGATGTACAGGGTAGGTGCTGATGTGTTTGAAAACGCCCAACGCGACCTGAAATCTTCCTTAGAGCATTTTTTGGATCTTGTTACACATTTTGGCTTCTGAGGTTGCTTTTGACACAAGAATTTCTGTATTGGAGGTGCTTCAGCTAAATTATGACTTGGGCAAATGTAGAACATCAAGAGCCTTAGTCCTGATAACCTCAGATCTCCAGGCAGCTGCCGGAAAAGCTGATTTTTGGGGAACAGCACACAATGGAAGGTTTATCCTGCAAAGCAAGTGCAAATTGCTTTAAGATTCCAGAGCCCTGTGAAGCAGCAGCAGCTGTGGGGTACATTCACATAGTGCTGTGCTTAAGAGCTGGGGGAGTTCTCCGAATTCTTAAGCCATCACATTTAAAAGGGAATAATAATTAGTATGGAGATGTGGTATTTGCAGCAGGACTCTGGGAGCCATGTTAGGTTTGAGCAAAAAAAAAAAAAACCACGAAGATCCGTGTGCCTGCAGATGAATGTCTCCTCTTCCCTCTGTGTGCTCAGAAACAGAGCTGGGCTTTAGGGGTGTGGGGGAGATTTTCAGCTCGGTCACTGTGGGTTCTGAGCTCCTTCCCTGCCCGGAGAAGGGAGGGACCAAAGGCCAGTAAGACCCTGACTGTCCACGGGGAAATTCAGCCTCAGTGGGCTGAAAGCCACGTGACAGAGGGGACAGACCCAGGGAGTGGCAGGCACTGATCCTGCAGCTATTCCTGCCGCAGCCCCGTGCCTGTAAATGTGATGGAAGAGAAGTAAGTTTAGGCTGGAGGCAGTAATGGGATACGTGGTGGGGTTGATCCATCCTCTATTTGCATCCCGGATCTTGTGACAAGGTTCATGCAGGGGGTGTTGGGAGAACTGGGAGTTGGCTGGTTCGGTACAGCCTTGGGAGAATAACGTGGAAAATATTTGGGAAATCCATTGAAATGGTCCGTTTCTTGGAATGGGGAGACCATTTGATTTATTTTGAGTTAAAACAAATGTCCATCACTTTACCAGGGCATTGTTGGCCAGGACAGAATCCATTTAAAGAAACTCTTGACTGTTTTGAGTGTTCCACAGTTGTCAATCTCATCATGGCTTGGATTAAAATATTTATGTTTTCTTTATAACCGAGTTTTTAAGGCTGTTAAAACCATTGGGTCTTTGTAAATCAGGATAGGTACTTTCCACAATTTGTTGCTAAAATTAGGCAAATCGGGTTAATTTTGTGAAAATCCACCTGCTCATCACTGGTGAGGCCACGTTTGGAGTGGGGAGTCCAATTCTGGGCTCCCCGGTGCCAAAAAATCTGTGGATTTACTGGAGAGAGTCTGGAAGAGGGACTGGAGCATCCTTGGTGTGAGAAGAAGCTGAGACTGGAAAGAGAAGACCTGAGGGGATGTGGATGTGGATAAATTCCTGCTGGGAAGGAGAGAAGACAACCAGGCTCTCCCCAGTGATGCCCAGGGGTGGAACAAACTGGAGTACAGAAATCCTGGCTGAACATCTCAAAACAGACCAAAACCCCTCTTTTTTTAATTTGTGGGTGGTGGATGAATCCTGGAACAGGTTGACTGGAGAGGTTGTGGATTCTCCATCCGTGGAGCCTTCAGAAGCCACCTGGACAAACTCTGGTGACCTCCTGCAGCTGCTTTCCCCTCTTGGAGTGGATGGTCTCAAGATGTCCCTTCCAACCTCAGTTATTCTGGGATTTTCCTACATTTACTCTTTTATAAAATAGTCATAATAGGTGCTTATTTGAATATTTAATTTACTTTTTCTTTTTTGTTTGTTTATATTAATGATATTTATCAACATCTAATCTTCAAGATAAACAGGAATGTAAATTATTTGTTACTGGTTTATGGTTGGTAATAATTTACCACATTGGCTAATTTGAAATATAATTCCAAAGGCATGGATGGGACTGTCTAAGTCTGTGTAAAACAAATTGGGAAGTGTGTGAAATCAAGGGTTAGATGAAGAAATGAGTCAGTTAGAGATATTCAGGCTACATTTTGGGCAGCATATGGTCTGAATCGGTGCTTGAAATTCATGGTCCTTTCCATAGGAGAGACCTGGCTCAGTTGTGGAGTTGAGCAGGTGATAAATGGTGAAATAAAGCGATAAAGATTTTAGACAACGGAAATGGCAAATTGTTGCCTCCAAATCTGAATGGGTTTTTCCACATATTTAGTATCTCTTGTCCCCAAAGCAGCTCTATATAAAAAAATAATTGTTACGGGAGCTGCCATATATTCCCACATAAGTTGGTTAATTGTCCCTGAAATCAAATTGCGGGATTGTAAATTTTCTTGTTGCGTGAAAAAAAAACCCTAAACCTTTCTTTTAAAAAAAAAAAAACCTGGAAAGGTGGGCTTTTGGATCCATGCCTTTGTACAAGCCTCAAAAACCCCACAGATTTTTGAAACATGGACTTGAGTGAACAGTGGGGATGTTCCAATGGGTGATAGGTTGGTATTCTGAAGGAGATGTACAGATTATATATATATATATATATTTACACACATACATGGTAGTACAGCATAGTGGGAATTGTGTTTTGGCACAATGAGGAGGAGAACTGGGCTGCAAATTGTGGCTGTGAGGAGCACCACCAGCTTGTGTTGCAAGTACAGGTGAAAATAAACTGTTCCTGTAGTGCCACCGGTCCTGCTGGAGGGAATGCAGGAATAAAGATTTGTGTTGGATGGAGAACAACCGATATCCCAAATCCAGAGATCTTATCCTATGTTTGTGTTTAATCAGTGTTATCGAGCTGTTTGCTGAAGCCCTTGGTATCCTTTTCCTTTGGCTTTTCCTCGCTTTATCAACTCCTTGGGCGTATTTTCTTACGCTTGGGGTTTTGTTCTGCCAGAAAACTGTCAGAGAGTTCCCCTTCGGTGTGAAATTCGGGAGCGGGGTTATGCAAAGCAGCAGAGTTTCCAACCAGGTATCCAAGGAGCTCAAAAGCTGCAGAACAGCCTTGAGCGATGATGTTCTGGCTGGGCCAAGGTTGGTTTGCACTTGGAAAGGTCTTTGCAGAAATGAGTCACTGGAGTGGAGCTTTGGTGTGTTTGTTGTTGCTCTCTGTACTCAAAATGGTGTTTGCAGTGGGGTTTTTGTAGTGAACACGAGGACTTTTTGTGTCAATCTGATGTTAATGCAGGAAGATAGGGAGAGCTATGCTAAATGATCATTTTATTGTATTATAGTGGGAATTGTTGGGTTTCTGAGGTGTGTGTGCAGGTGTGGCTGTTTTAGGGTAAGAATGGGTGGATTTTTGTGGTGTGGCAGAGCTTTGCCTGGGTGTCACTGCAGTCAGGAGGAAAAACCCCAAACCATCTCTGCCAGACACTTCCCATTTATTCCCTTCTCATTTCCATATAAAGCTCATTGCAGTTGTAGTGCTTAGAGGTTAAGTGTAGTGGCAAATAATATATACAATCAATATTGATGTTATATTTCCCTTTAGTGATAGCTACCTTCATATTGTTATTTTTCTGTAATTAACATTAATTGCTGTGCGAGCTGTGGCACTGTTACGATAAAGCACTTAGTGCCCACCTGGGTGTGCTTTGAAAGCCTTAAAATAACAGTTTTTAAACTTTCTGGTTAATGTGCATAAAAAATTCTGTGCAGTTCAGGATCTGGTGAGCAAAATGCACACTCATTATTGATTAATTATAATATTTGAGGACTTAATTTTGTCTTTTCCAGCGTGTTAATAGCGAGGGAAAGTCATCAGATACCCGTGCGTGGCATTTCAGAAAAACACAATCAACAGCTGCTTGTCCAAGGAACTTATTAAATTATTCTAAGCCTGCAGAAATCAAAAGAACAGACAAGTGTAACCGTATTTCAGTGGTGTTTGCAGGAGATAATCCCCCAGAAGTATAACATGCTTTTGGGGTTGGGAGCAGACACGCGGAATTACTCCACACTCCCCTAAATCCTTTTGGGAGTTTAATCTCTTCATGATCTGGGGGATGCAGCTCAGAGGCAGTCAGCGTTTATTCCGTGCTCCCTGCTGCCTGGGGTTTGTTGGGAATGGGGGAGGGAAGCTGGAATACCGTGAAGGAAATAAAATGGGTTTGTTTATTTGTTTATTACGGACACAGTCTGCGATGGGTTTTGCTGCACAGAACTCGCTGCCTGTAAGAAGAGCCACAGCGTCACAGAGATTTAATTGCACATCGATTCCCTCCTAGCCTTGCCATTGTGTTTTATTTGGGGATGAGCTTTGGCCATTTCGCTCTCTGGTTTTTCTCCATTTCTCTGCAAAATGAATATTTCATGAAATACGAGCAAACCTGGAGTGCTTTGTGCTTCACGGGTAAAAATAACTTAGTGCTGCAGCGTTTGTGTTTTCAATTTCCCACTTCAGGTTAGCGTGAATGTTGGCTCTAGAGCAAGGCTATCCTGGGAGATATTAAGCTTTTCTCCACATGAGAGGCAGTCCCAGGAAATATCCAGGCAGGAATTTCTCACCTGGTCACAGGTACTGAGGAATCACCCGTCCCTGTGAAAATTCCAAGTGGTTACTCAAGATCAGCCTAAATCTGCAGCGTGGCCGTTTATTTTTAAATAGATGAGTTGCGATGATCCCTCTTACACCTGGTGAGAAAAACAGGGATTTAATTGAAAGAGGAAGTTGTGTTTTTTTCCACCCGGGCCCTGCCTTGCTGCTCACGCTGCAATTAGTGTGACCTGCTGCTCATTAGTGGCTCGTGGGAGGAGGGAGCACACGCAGCTCCTGCGAACGGAGCTCTTTTCCTGGCTGCCGCTCTCAGCTCTGCTCAAGGGCAGCGCTGCGAGTGTTGGAACCAATCTGGCAGCATTTCCTGCCACTTCACACTTGCCTTCTGTGCTAAGGACAAGAGTCTTCTCTGCTTGCAACCTGCAAACCTCAACAGCATCAGCAGAGCATTCAACAAACTCATTCCTGAGACGTTTTTTCCCTCAGTGTCTATTCCAGAAGGAAACTTGCAGTTCAAAGGCTTTTTTTTCAAAATACACCTTTTCTGGAGCTGGTGTTTCCATCATTTTCCTAAGGAGTCATTGAATATTCAAGGTAAAAAGGTGCCCTTTGCACTTGTGGAGCAAAAGCTGTTGGAACAGTCCCTGGAGTGTGTTTGCCTTGGATTATTCTGTATTCTGGGCAAACACACTTCAGATATTTCTGCTTTTATCAGTGGCAGTCATTGGTGTTTGCTTATATAACAATAGTGGAAATGAGTGTTTTAGATAAAAGCTTGTTGGGTTTGCATCATTTTAATGTGAAATAATAACTTGTGGTAGATGAGAGAACTCTAAAGGCTGTCCTGTCCTCTAGGACAGTCTCTGTGTTATTGCTATGTGATACTAATAAATGCAGGCTTTTAATTTCTTTTTAATAGGTATGCTTAAGTTTCTCTGGTTTAGTTACTTTTCACCTGTTAATCCCCACAGAAAAGGCTGAATATGGCTGTTACCTGCAGATGACGTTTTGAAATCCTCATTATTTTGGTTAAAAGTGTCTGCCTGTGAAGAACTCTTGTTTTATGAGACTGGCTCTGGATTTGAATGAAATCACGAACCCAGTGTGGACCAACCTGTCCGTTTTTGTTGTGTTTAGCCATGACTTTCAGGTCCTGGTTTGTAGCTGCAGTCACTCTGGCAGGTCTGGAGAGTGATTAGTGCCCTATTCCAAAGCTTCTGTGTATTCCCAGGAGTTGTTTTTCATCAACCTAAATTGGTGCATCCGAAGCAGCCCGGAGATAAAAATAGCAAATCCCACACTCACTCTTTGGTGCGTGCAGGCCGTGCATTATTGATGTGCTTCTGCAGTGTCCTCTGTGCACAGAAGCACTTGTGATTTATTATTTAGTGGGACGTGCAGAAGTACCCCCAAGCATTAAAAAACAAAAGATAAAGGTATTTTCTTATCAGGTGAATGGGTTTCTTATCTCCTTTTCCTTGAAGATTGCAGCGAGTAGTGGGACCGGAGGAATTCAGTCGGAGTGCTGAGTGAAAGCAATGCTGCTGATTCCCTTGGAATTTAGCACTTTAAATGGATTAGAACTAAAAATATCCCTGCCTGGCATTGCGTCAGATCCAGAAGCCTTTTAAAGTATCTGCATTTACATGTTTGATGTCAATTTAAAGAGTTCCACTTTGGAGCTGAATGAGGGCATTGTAAATGGGAACCAGGATTTCACTGGGGCAGCTGAGGGCCGGGCACAGTTGATGTGTTCTGGTCAAGTGGGAGCCCACAGAAGCAGCACTTGGGCAGGAAAAGGTGATTTTTGTGATGTACAGCACGTGTGATTCTCTCCTTGGCTGTGTGGAAACCTTAACAGGGATTAACTTCCCTTTGTAACTTCGGGGTGGGATCTTGCAGCATCTGGACCAGATCTTGTTGATCAATTCAATTGCCAATTAATTCACCCATAGCTCCTGTTTCTGTTGTTTTGCTGAGTGATGCTGTGTGAACACTGAATTATGGTTTGAGAGATACTCCTGCTTATAATCACATAAACCCACAAATGGTATTTTAACAGTGGGAAGGGAAATAGTCACGTTTTGTGCGTATCTAAGAGCCTGGAATGTCATCATCACAGATAAGGACACTCTGATTTAAATTGTGGCGTGTGCTCCTGTTCTGTTTGGACAAATTTTACTTTCCTGCAGCACTTCAGTGATCTTGGTGCCCTTGCAGAGGGGCTGAAACAGAGAAATACACAATCACCCACTGCTAATTGGGGTTTTTTTCAATGGGGTGTGATGGTACCGCTCTGTTCAACACCCTCATGCATTATTAGTTCCTGAACTGCTGGAAAGATAGCTATAAATCAACGCAGTCTTTTTTTTCCCCTTTTATATTGAACATTTCTGTTGATTTTTGGCCCATATTTCGTGTAAGTGCAGAGTGTTGGCTGCGTGTTCAGTGGCTCTGCAGGTGAGTTCCTGCTGGGGCTGGAGGGTGTTGTGGGCTGCAGGTGTTGGCTGTGCAGCCTCTGGAGGGTGAGGGAGGCTGAAATTGGAGGTTCAGTTGATGGGTGTGACCGATGGGCTCTGTGCACTGCAGGGGAGGTTTCTTTGGGGTGTTTACAGGGATCGTCATTTCAGGACAGGTGAGATTTGGGTGCCGTGGTCCAGGTTAACATTTTGGACTCCACTAGATGGCACTGATTTATTGTGCTGTCGATAAAAAACCATCAAATGCAGTGGGAGATTTTTATTTTCTGAACAAGAACCATAAATGAGGTGATGGGGACGCTCAGCACTTGCCTGTGTGTGTGGTGTGTGCATGGATGGTCTCCTTCATGCACACTCACTTTTGGAGTGGAGTTTTGGATGAGATGGGCAAATCATGACCATATTTTTAAAATATTTAGCACTGGGAAGACATCTCTAAGTAAATACCTGGTTTTTCTTCCCCTCTTGGTGTGAGCATCCTCTGTTGTTGAAGACAAGGAGCTGGTCCAGTGCTGGTGCAGCTGGGTTTGCCATAATTGTGTCTCAAACCATCACAGAATCCAGGGTGAAGATAAATTCTTATCTTTCTGATCAGAAAAGAGTATTGCTGGTGGGTCACAATCATACAAGTGCTGGTTTTGGTCAGCACCAAAGTGATTTCAGTGCTGGAGGGCACTGGGTGTTCCCCAAGCCTGTTTTATTCCAGCTCCAAGGGCAGAAAGGGCCGTCACAGTTATTTTTGTAAATTTGATACTCAAAGAGTTCTCCCAAGGACCTTCTGTGTCCTGCTGGTCAGGGTGGAAGAGCAGTGAGTTTATCCCAGAGCTGGTGCTTGAGGAGAACGTCCGTAATTCCATACCTTTTGCCTTTTCCTGCGTTCCCTGTGCCACCAAACGCTGCCCTGGGAGGCATCATAGATCTCCCACAGACCAGGAGATGTTCTGCTCAGCATTTAGGATGCTCCACGAGGATAAAGTTGGAATGAGGCTTAGTTCCACCTTGTTTTCCTCCCATAATCTCCTTCCCCTCCCAGCTGAGGGGGAGCTGGGAGCTGCAGTTTGGCCTCGCCTGACTTCGGATCCAGCACTCGTGGGTGTTCTCATCTGGTGCTGCACCAGGGAAATTGTTCTTCCAGAGTCTCTGCAGCTCTCCCTCCCTCCAGAAAATAAAACCTGGCTGTTTCCTTGGCCTTCCTTCCAAGGGATTTGGAAGTAAATGGTTTTCCAAGGATCAGGCTCCCTTCTGCTGTTGGGAATAGCAGTTTTCTGCGTGGCCCGTGGTGGGAGGGGTGAAATCTCTCAGGAGCCTCAGACAAACCCAAAGTACAGCAGTGCCTCTGCAGAACTCAGTTTATACATTGGGCTTCTCATCCTCCAGCTGCACGTTCTGGGGCTGTGTGTGGGATTCCTGCAGCTCTGTGCCTTTCCCTGGGGAATGTGTGTTTTCCCTCTCCAGAACCTGCATGGAGAGGTTTGCAGGGATCCATCAGCCGAGCACCGCAGTGATGCGGGGAGGGACCCGAAATACATTTTTGTGTTGGTGATCTGCCTTCGGTACTGTGAAACTGGGATTGATGTGCTGATATTCTCTGTCTGCTTTGGGGTTTCTTGTTGTTGTTTTTCCCTTTTCCCCTCTCCAACTGTGGATTCAGTTGTTAGTTTGGCCTCTATATATAATTATAGTGGTTTTTCACAGGCACAGCTCGCTGCAATCTGTGACTCCTTCCTGTGACATTGACAGGGGTTGGTTTTTTCCAAATCTCTTTTTTTTCCCCCCCTCGTGACGCTACTAATTTTTACACAAATTTATGAATTTAACCCTTGGTGAGGAAGCAGTTGGTGATGTGTCGTGGCTTTGAATTAATTCCAATTGCCATTGTTTCCTAACTCCATTACTTGTATATATTCCATTACTGCATTCCAGGATTTATATATTATTAATTCTTAATTGCATTATTTCCTAATGACTTTTTCCCCGCTGCCATTTTTTTTCCTCTTCTTTGGAATCTTTGTCTGTCGCTTGCTGCGTATTGAAGTTCTGATGTTCCTGGATAGGTGGATTATTAATAAATTTATTATGTCCAGTGCTTGGGAATAATCTGGCTGTCCGCAGGGACTGAGGGGAGCGGGTGCCTGCTGTCCTTCGGACACCTCACGGATCCAATTGTAAATCAGCCTGAAAAGGGAGGATTCACTGGAGCGTGTCCGGGGCCGTTTGATTTGTCCTGTCGGGATAATCAATCAGGGCCGGGGAGGGAGGGCGGGGAGCACAGGGGCTGTTTGCCAGAACAGAAGGTGGAATGGTAATTTATGATCTGACATTCTTTGCAAGCAGATGGAAAACACTCTGCTGATGAATTTGCGAGGGGAAGGGTTCGGGAGCAGGCTCTGCATATGGCCTTCCCCCTTGGTTTTGGGCTCGCTTAGGAAAACAATGATTCGCTCATTCCCTGCTGTTGGAAGTGAACTTGTGTGGTGTTCCCAGTCCTGCTGTTGAGATGGATAAAGAGTCCCCACACCATCCAATCGTGGATTGGAGAAATGTGAATAAAATAATGACTGAGAAGCACCACGAGCTCCGCGAGTTCTGCTTAATTCTCAGCTTACAATGTGCATTTTTTAATGTAGATAAAACCCTATACTGAGTGTAATGATCTTGTGAAGAAAGAGGAGATGTTAAGGCTAAAAGCACCGATTAATTTATAAACTGAGCAGTTGAATAAAGAGCACAGGAATGAGAGAGCAATGAACTGCCCTTTGCAGCAGTGGCACGTTCGTGTTGTAGTTTGGGTTTGTTTGTTTATTTGTAGCTTTTTTCCAAGGGGGCAATTAATTAACTTGATACTTTGCTTTGGATTCCTTTTTTCTTTTGCCTTTAGTGAGTGTCACACCAGGGAGTTCTCACCCTGCAAATGATAAGAAAGGGGCTCTGGGTTTGCCGTGCCTGGAGTGCAGATAAGAGCCCTTGGGAATTAGGATTTTGCTGCATTTGGGAATTCAGTGCCCTCTGGGTGTGTGCCCTGTGGTGTTCAGGCTGTGATCAGACACTGCAGAGGTTCCTAAAACACTCCAGCTGGATGGAAGCAGCAGGAAGTGTTTATGGCTGGAGCTGGAGCCTTTTCTCCTGTGAAATAAAAGGCGTGGGGAGGCAGTTGGAGGTGTGCAATCCGCCAGATGGTCACTTACCCCCAATCCCCTGCGTTCCTGGGGACACCTGGCCCCGGCTGTGTCGGGGCGGTGTGGGGACCTTTGCTCGGAGCTGCTGTGTGAGGTGATGGGAACACTTCATTCAGTGTCCAGGATTACATCCAGTGTCCCTCCGAGCACCTTTTGGGGTGACCTACCTGCTCACGAGGTCATGGAGGAGATGGCACCAAGGATCTCCTGATTCCTGGGCCTGTGCAATTCCATCGGGAACGTGCTTGACTTGGAGATGTCCATTCACAGCTCTGGAGGCAACTCCAGTGAACGTTTGTTTGGTTTTTCCTTCTAATTAACGAAAAAAAAAGCACGGCATAAACGTTGCCAATAGATAAAGTAGGAAAATCACATCCATGCGCTAACAGCGCATTCCCATTTTTTATATCAACCACTTGTGCTCTGTCATTCTCATTTATTGTATCTCTTCATCGTCTGACTGCTCATTTTGATCTCTGTAGCTCTGCTTTGCTATTTCCCATCATAAGAGGTCCCGTTCTCTTTGACTTCCATCCCTGTATTTCTGCCCGCGTTGCCTGGCAGAAGCAGGAGAGGGAAGATGCCAGTGCAGTCATTCCCCACGGGAATGAGCAGGTCCTGCCCGAGCCGTGCCTGATCCGTGGCAGGTTCCTGCCTTAGAGTCGGAAAATGGAGCTGGAACTCGTGGTGCCATTCCCAATCAATGAAATCCGGGCGGGAGCTCCCGTGTTCTGGTGCCCATTCGGAGCAGCTGCACGGTGGACTTTGATGTCTGGGAAGGGCAGTGGGATCCCTGTTCCCGCTCCAAACTGCTTTCCCGTGCTGTTTGCTGGGTTTAAAGGGAATGGCAGTGGGGGAGAAGTGAGGGGGAACACGGGGTGTGAAATCTCTGGCAGGAAATCGCTCCCAAATGCCATCCCTGGAACGTCAGGATTGCGGCAGAGATGCGCTCGGAGAGCAGCAGAACTTTAATGCAGGCAAATAAATGGGGATGAAGGGGAAAATTGTTGTTCTTGAAGAGGGGAAAACCCAGCTTAATTCAGGGGAAAGTGTACTTAAGGAGGAAAAAATGTCTGCTATAGATGGAGAGAGCTGAGAGGTTGCAGGAGAGGTTCTTGTGCATCAATAAAATTGATCTATTTCTGGTCTTCCAGGGAATATGCCCTTGGTTTCTTGGGGTATTTTATGGACACCCAGAAAGTTGAGGCAATTCCCTCATGATTTGTGTAGGGAATGAGGTCCCTCTAGGCAGGAAATTCGAATTTTTGCAAAGTGAGGTACTTTAGAAGCGGCAAGAAAAGCAGAGGTAGTGGCTCCACGTGTTTATAAGCAGGAGGAAGGGATTGCATCCGGGAGGGATGGGATAATGGGATGAGAGAAGCCCCATCACAGTGGTTTGGGTTAAGGCTTGCAGTTGGTGTAAAATAACAGTAGAAGGTTTTTCTTTCTCTTCTCTCACTAAAGGCTCTCATTATTTGCCTGAAACACCCCAAAATTGTGGCTAATTGGAGCTTATTTTGATTCTTATTTATATTTTCTCCATAGTTTTGTGTCAGGATCCCAGTGAGTCACCTTCTCCGAGGGTTTTTGTTGCTGTTCCCTAAATGGCAGGAGTGACTGAATTCCTGCTTCCAGGCATGTAGGAGATCCCACATTTCTGGTGCCATCTGTTACCAAACTTTGCGGGTTTTGTTTTTACCAGTTTGCAGCAATTTGAGGCAGAGTAGGGGAAATAGAGCAGGTGATTAAAAGGAGAATTCACGTGGGATTCCAGCGATGCCAAACATGGGTGGAATGACCAGAAAAAGGAGAGTGTCTGGTGTGGGGTTTTAGTAAATTCAGCAACTTCTCACAGAAGATGATTTTACTCAAATATCCTGACAAAACCTCGCTATATCCACCCTGCCGTTAACCTGTTTATTTATTTATTTTATAAAAAGCCTGTGCATTGCTGTGATTGCCGCTCGTTATCTCTGTTGTGATGAAGTGAGGAGCTGAGGATGTCCCGGGAGGTGCAGCCTGGTAACAAAAATCACCTTGCATGGGAGTTCTGAGTCCCAGCCCGGGCTCCAGAGTGCGTTTTTTAATGAGCTCACCCATTGAAAGATCCATTGTTTCCTCCACAAACAATTGCTGGCTTGTGCTGCTTGGAGTTCTCTGCTTGGGCAGAGCTCTTGGCTGCTGTGGGAATTGTCCTTTTTCTTCAGTAGATGCAACAAGGAAAAAAAAAAAATCATCCAAATACATAATTAATTATTTGTGTATTAATGATATAAACCTTCCACTTTATGATGTGAGAGAGGTGATGTTTGAAACAGACTTTTGAACAAGAGTGAGCAAACAACTCCTGGTGTTTTTCCCACAAGGGAAGAAAATGTTTCTGCGAGCTGAAATCCCCTGTCATTCGTGAGTCAGGGCTGCTTGGAGGCAGGACTTGATTGGACGTGAATTACGTACACGCTACTCCAGAGTTGGAATTATCTTGGGTTACTGGGGATATTTTTATCGGTGCAGCTGCAGGGTTGAAGGCAGAACGTGCCTACAGCTCTGCTTTCTGGAAAGAACAAATTACAACAGAACATTTTCGTTTTTCTTCAACTATTCGATTAGCAAGCTTTGATTTTTATCTTTTGCTGTCACACAGACAGATTGCACCTACGCTTTGGAGTCCCTGACCCTCCTGACTCAGGCACCACCTCATTTTCCCCCTCGTTGTGGGAAGGGTGAATTAACCAGACACATCTGGCCCCAGATGTGAGGGTGAGGTCTGGTTCAAGGTTGTGGGTTTGGCTGTTCCTGCCTTGGCACCTGGCCTTATTTTTATTTATTAATACTAATTTATTTCCTAAAAGGAGGTACATTTACATACGGAGATACTTCCTAAAGGGAGATACACAGTAAATAAATACATTTATTAAGAGCTGTGAATTATCCCATTCCCATATTTCTGAAATCTTTAGGGGAAGAGCAGCCTGGAAGTTGTTCCTATTCTGCCTCTCACCTAATGGATGTGTCAGTGAGGGGAAAGAATTGACAGGACAATCACAGATAAGCTTTGGATGTTCTGCTTCATGTAAGATATTATTAGCTGTGCTGAGCAGCCAATCCATCCAAATCCAGCAGCTAATCCATTTGTTTGAAGGAAATGTTAATTCTGCACAGTGTTAGAAATGTTTGTTGTGTTTCTGTGGATGTTGTGTGCTTCCCTGAGTATTTTGGTTTAACTTGAGTAGGTCTCAGGATGCTTTTATTTGCTGGAACCTTACTTGGACTGGCCTGGGTAAAGGAATTAAATCAGTTTAACAGTGACAGCTCCTCGTGCAGTCTGGGGAGAACAGACCTGGCTGGTGCTGATGTGTTGAAACCTAAACCGAGCATTGTTAAAGTGCAGGAGGGGATGGGTAAAAACATTAATCAAAGGAAAATGATGAACGATGCGTAATTGTTGTTTTAAAAAAACCACGTGCAAGTGTCGCTGGGTGACCTCAGTGTGGAAGACACAAAGTGCGGAGGTCGAGAGCGCTGACTTCCTGCAGGAGGTGCGTCCGTACCTGCCTGACGCGCTCATGACAGCGAGCCTTAGTTTGCCAGGGAAGAGCTCAGAAATCCCGGTATCCTGGTGCGCGTCGAGCCCTCGGTGAGCTCTGTCTCCTCTCGGGGGTGCGGGGAGGGGCTGAGCACCTGCCCTGCTCCCGCGGGAACGCTGCCCGCGGCGGGGATGCTGTGCCGGGATTGTCCCGGCCCGGTCGCCGTGCCTCGCTCTGGCCGCCCCCCGGGCTCCGTCCCGCATCCGGAGCTGCTGCTCCACCCTCGTGGAAGGTCAGATGTGACATTCCGGGAGAGGCAGCTCCTACCCACCCCGGGTCCGAGTGATTTTGTGCTCTCAAAACCGAACTTCCTGCTGGGAGCCTCTCGCAGAGCACGCCCTGGGTTTGTGGCTGTGAGAGCATCATCCTTGGTGCATCCTGCCAGGGCTGATGCTGGAATGAGGCAGTGTTCCCTGAGCAGGAAATGTGCCCTTCTCTGTCCTTGGATACCGTGCTGGACACAGCCGTTAACACCTTTTATAACCATATTAACCCTTTTTATGACGTTTCCCCTCTGTTGAGTGTTACTCTGTGTTGCTCAGGTGCCATTGCCGTCTTTATGTTGAGTTCTTCACCTTCAGGTGCTTCTTGAGAAGTCTCTGGAGATCCGATTACCCCTTCCTTTGGAGGCCAAAATTAGACAAAGTGTTTGTTTTACAGGATTTGGGTTTCAGTGGGTTCTCAGGGAAGACACAGCACCCCAGGAAAAACCTTCTCACTGGTTAAACCTTCTCACTTAAACTCCACGACCAAATTCCTGCCTGCTTTGCTAAAAAGTGGAATTTTTAAAAAATGTGCACAGATGATGTAAAATGGACATTAAAACACTGCCCAGCACAGATGCCCTTTTACAGCACTGGTGTTCCTTGTGCAAGGAAAGCCATCCCATGCAGCCAAAGGAGGGAGAACCGGAAATTCTGGGATGCCAGCACTGGTGTATAGGAGCCATTCACTGCCTGCCCACAGAGCACTTCCAGAAAAACTTGGAGCCAAGACTTCCCTTGGCAGCAGCTGCTTGATTTTTATTTTTTTTTAAATTAATTTAAATTATCATCTCCTGCAGACAACTCCTGACTAAACGTCCTTGCTTTAAGACTTCTCAGAACCAGGCACACGAGGCTGTTCCCGTTTGATGGGAGCAGCTCAAACCCTTGTGAATCCTCCATTGTGGGGAGGATTTTGGCAGGGCTCTGATTTTATTTTTTTTTTCCCCTAACAACGGGATGTTGCCGGAATTTTCCATGAGTGGGAAAGCTTGTCCTTATATACCTTTTTTTGAAGTGGTGTGGTTGAGGGGGGTGGGAACACACGCTGGAATAACTGACAGGAACTGGAATGTATGAATGGAGTGGGGAGGCTGGCGAGTCCCTGGCAGTGGGGATACCCCTCCCAGCATCCCTGGGATTTTGGGAAGGACCACAGCAACATTTTGGCTTCCAAGGAGACTGCAGGCATCTCCTGGGACAATACAGAGACTCAGGTGCCTGTAACTGGAGGAACAGCTGATTTTACCCCATTTTCTCTGATAAGGACCCGTTTCTGAGCCATCAGACAGGCTGCTGTCCCTGGAACACTGTAATCCCTGTCCTGCGTGCGGGATCCTGGAAGGAATTCCTTGCTCCCAACGTGTGGAGAAGCTCAGAGCTTCCTTGGATGGCTGAAGTGTGCCAGGGACAAACGTGCAGATTGTGGTTTTAAATGATTGTTGTGCCAACAAAACAAGCACTGGCCTCTGAAAGCAGCCAGGAATCTGTGCAGGGAACAGAATGTGCCTGTTCTCGGGGCAGTAATTCCAGTGTTTGGGGTTCTGATTGATTTTTAATTGCTGTAAATGGTGCCCTGTGTGTCTGTAGGGAAGACTCAGGGGGTTGTGTTGTATCTAACACATCTTTCTTACCGTGCCATTGAATTTCCAGTTGGTTTCTCTGCTCTTACCTCATTTAGCATCATGCCAAAGGTATTTTCTCTCTTCTCTAATGAGTTTTTTCAGGTTAATTCAGCATGTCACAGGCAGAGATGCTGAAGGGAGTGCTCCCATTGATGGTGTTGTCACTGAGCCCTGTCATTATCTCGCAGTCTCAGGCTTTGGGAAGTGCAGGTTGGATTATTTATAATTCTCAAGTCAGTCATCCCAAGGCTGTGTGGAGTTTCTCCTGCTCGTAATTGTTGCTGAACAAAACGTTGTTGTGGATTCTGAGCACATCTGCTTGGAAAGAAGCACCGGGTACTCGTGGGGGTGGAGCTGGTGGATTGTAATTAGTGGCTCTGACTCTAATGAAGGTGGCAGTGCAATACAAAGAAAAACCCCATTTCCTTGTTGTTCATCCTCGGTGGAAGCTCCCAGGCCTTGGTGAGGGATTTGGCTGCAGTTTGTGCCTTGTGATGGCCCAGAATGAACAAGAGAGCTATTCATGGGTAGAATTTCCCTACAGAAACACTATAGAAAACAAATAAATTGTCTCACTTCTTGTCCCGAAACATATTTAAGTTTGAATTTTCCTTGTTTTCCTCCTTCCTGGATTAGAAATTACATTGCGTCTCCCTTTATTTTTGTGGTTGCTCCCGAGAGCTGCATAACATATTTAAATAATAAAATGCGTGTTTTATATAAAATATGTACTTTGGCACAGAGCTGCTTTATGTTTTAACAGTTCCAAACCCAGACAGAAGATGTGTTTGTGGCAGGACACGTGAGCTTGTGGAAGGTGCATTGATTTTATAACCCAGGCTCAGATAATCCAGTTCTACCAGCGAGCGCCCAAGGATCACTTCTGTACAGCATTTTCCCTTCCCTCTTCATTTTTATTGCAGCCCATTTTTTTCCTTGCTATTTCATTCTTTATCATCTGTTCCCTTTTCAAAATAATTAAGGAATGAAACATATGATTTATGGCAATTATCTTGCACATTAAAGGGGGGAAAATCCACTGTTTGTCTGCTTGCTCTGGTGGTTCAGTTTGCAGAGCTGATAAGCAGCACCAATTTCCTGACACATTCATTTTTCAAGTTGTTTCAAGAGAATCTGATGTGACACAGTGAACAAAAGACTAATCTAATTTATCTCTCTCTTTTTTTTTTAATCTCTCTTTCATCCCTGTAATATTTCTGCTTGGCTTGATGCATATGTGAATGGGTTTTGTGGTGGCGTTTCAATTTATGGCTGGATATAAAGGCAGATAACAGCGTGCCTTCCCTGCCTTGTGAAGACAGATTTCAGAATAATAGGAAAGTATCTCTAATTATGGAGCAAACCTCTCATTTCCTCTAGGGAAAGACTCGTGGTATTTTTTAGAACATGTGATTATTTTCAATAAACAGCATCTGAGCTTGCTGTAGGATATTTTTATTACTGATTGATCTGTATGGGGCAGGCAGGGGGAATTAAAGCAAGCCAGGTACAGGCTGAGCTTAATGTCCAAAATTGTCATTGTACCCAGGAAAAATGGACAATTCAGAGGCTGGGAGGGCTGGATCCGTTCAGTGAAGTGATAGGAAAAATGAGCTGTGTTGGTGTTGGCAGGGATCACTCGTGGGTGGCCGATCGATTAGTTCATTGATTAGGTTCTGGTCAGTAAAAAGGGGGCTGGCGGTCGGTGCTGTGCTGTTGGCTCCCCGAGGTTGATAAGGCACACGGAGATGATCACACGAGCTGACTGTGCACAGGTAATGTTTGATACACCTGAGGGACAAGGGGCGGGGGCTGAGCTGCCCGCCGGGGTCCCCGATAATCTGATTTACGCCATTGCCACGGGCCTGCTGCACCCACGGCTTCGCGTTCCTCTGATCGGCCTCAGCCAGAGCCCAGCTGCCCTGGAGAGCACTTGGGCTGGGTTTTTAATTCCTGACTGGAATGTGCGCGGAAGGAAGCTCTGCGGACAACGAGCGCTGTTGGTGCTGCTTTCCGCTGGTACTGGGTGCGCTCACGGGGAGTAGCTGAGCCCTGCACAGAAACACTGAGGGGTTTTTTTCCTAATCCCGTTTTACCTCGTGGCAAAACCTATTCCTGCATCTGCTGGGTTTGAACAGTGCTGGCCCACGGGCCCTGCAGCAGGGGTTATAGAAGCCCGGGGAGGGCTGCAGGGAGATGCTGTTGCCACTGATGAGCTGTCAGGAGCAGAGCAGGGTCCGTGCCCGTGCTTCATTCCCACAACCCGGGGATGGCAGCGGATGGGACGTGCTGGGCAGCGGAGGGACGGGATTCCTTGTGGCACTGGGGTATGGCTCCTGCTCTTGCCCATCATTGCAGTGATTGGGATGACAGGGATCTCCAGTGCCCTGGCGGGACTGGTGCCCTATTGCGCTTGTCACCGGCCTGAGGATGGATTAAGATAACGAGTCGGGCTGAAGAAGCAGCAGGAACCAAAGATGGTCAGGGTTTTGCTCGAGGTGAAATAAAATGTCAGGGGCAGAGTTCAGAACAGCTTCGTGATTTCAGTGATTCAGGCCAGAAAAACACCCCGTTTTACCCTAAAGCCAATCTGCGTGCTGTCCTCAGATATTGGTTATTAGAGAAGGTTATTCCGTGACTCCCCTTGCCCTGCAGAATTTGCCACTTATGAAATGATTCCATTTAGAAGATTAGTTTCTGTAACTGCATATTGCTTTTCATTAAAATTTCATGGGGCTTTTATTTAACATGCACTGGAGCCTTGTTTATGTGGGACCTGTTGAAAGCAAAGTGGATTAGGCCGTTTAAGCCATGTATAATCCATTCCCTATGGACCCGGAGCCTGGTTCCTCCTGTCTGCCTGTTCCTCCTTTCTGCTCCCAACTGCCTGTCCAGCCATCCATTCATCCTGCAAGGAGCAGGAGTTTTGCATTTTAACCGTAAAATAAATTAGCAGTGCTTTAATTGCGTGATAACAAACTCGTTCCAGGCCTCTCCTCAGCCGAGCTCCAAATTTGCTCCTTGCTGAAAGCCCAGTTTTGGCTCTGGAATGGTGCCAGTTCTTGTTTGCAGGAGCTGGCTGCTATTTACATGTAGATTTAGCCCTTGTTTTTATGGATTGAGGGCAGGTGTTTATTAATTTTGAGGCTCAAATTTGTTTAATTGTTTAATTTGTCCAGTGTGTTTAGCTAAGTCAGGCAATGCTTGGGGTTTGTCCTTGCCCTTTCCAAGGCTTTATTGTGTTTATTCCCACATATTACACAGGCCCATGACCTCCTGGCGCTGAATTTGGGGATGATTTGCTCCATTTTGGGTTCCAGACATTTGCAACATGGGAAGCAGTGCAGAATCCATGGAATACAAGCTCAGCTACTTTATTCCCCTGTGATTTCGTGCCCAGTCCCAGCACGTGCTGATGACCCCCACAGCACAAGGCAGGATGCTCTGGGCAGGCTGGAATTAATGTGGGATTCACAGGGGGAAAAGTGCTGCATCCATCCCAAAGCTCTTTCATTACTGACTCAGCCCGTGGTGTAAGGGAACATTTCTGCTGAGAAATGTTCCCATTCCCACACATTTTTTTGGGGAAAAGGAGGAAAAATATGGGATGACAGAAGCAAATCCACCTTGGGATCGTGCAGGGGAGACAGCACATTGCTGGTTTGGCAGAATTATTGATCAGTGAAGCACTTGGAGCCTCTTCCTTGTGCAGGGGGTTGTTTTCCCCCTCAATTTCATCCATTAGTTGGCCCTAAATGCACAGCTTTTATTTTAATGCTCTCTCCAGTTATTCCTGATGTGTCATTTGGCCGTGGGGTTTTTAATAATTTCTCTCAGCTCCCTCCTAAAGCCCCTGGCTTTGGGACTCTTGTGCTCCAAAAGCTTTTTTCAAGGCTGTTTCAGTGGTTCCATGGAGAACAGGGCACTGATGTTGGGGAAATTCCAGCTTGGATCAGCTCCTGCTGGCATCTGACCTTGCAGGGAGCTGTCCATGAGGGGATGGGGAGCTCAGGATCAAGAGGCAGGAGGTGGGGGAGTCACTGGTGAGGATTTTTGGTGGCATTCCCCACTTTACCACAGACATTCCCATGGGAATTTCCATGGTAGCCGTACCAAGGCAGGATCTGCAGTGCTGTAAAATCCACTATAAAATATCTGGGGATGAGAGGAGACAATAATGAGGAATAGAAGATGCTGCAGAACTGCAGGATGGAGTCTTGGACTATTTATTTACCTGGTGAGATTTCTTTATCTGTATTTTGGCTGTATTGATCCGTGTCACTGGCGAGGGTGTGATCTGCAGGAATGATAAACAGAATAACTCGTGGTTTGTGCTTTTATTCTGCCCCTCCCGAGTTCTTGTGACTTCAAAGGTGTAGCAGGGCCCTTTGGAGGAGCTCTTTGCCGCTGAAATGGTGCAAATAAAATGGTTACTCGTGTGTGCTAATAGGTTAATTGTCACTTCTAGCTCTTCTTGATTTTCAGCTCCTTTATTCTCTGAAAGGTGATAAAATAAGGCCAAAAAATCCAGAGGCATTTTCCTTTCTAAGCCTCCTTTCTCCAGGCTTCTGAAATGTATTTATGCACAGGGCTCCCTCCTAACAAAGGCCTCTTTGAGGGTCCTGTGGTCGTCTAACATTCCCTCCTTTCACATGAAATTAAGGGCTGTGATTTACTGCAGTGACCTGAGTGCCTGAGTGCTCTCATTTACAGCCAGCTTGGCTTCTTTTTTTTTTCTTTCTTTTTTNGGGAATGTTTTTTGTGCCTGCTGTGGGTGCTTTAGTTATGCAAACATCCTGCTGGCCGTGGGAGGGGTGGGCTGGTGTCACCCAGCCCCCAGTGCCCGGCCTGGGTGTTTTGGCTTTGCCTCTCTTGGTTTCCTTTCCCCGCTGGACACTGAAATCTTTTCACCCACTGAAGAAAGGGCACAGATTTATTTTTTTTCATTAACCAGTGCATAGATTCTTTCTGGATTTTCGTAGCTGGTGTGCTGGTGGAGGGCATGGATGGGGAGGCTTGGGCACGCTGGCACAACTCGCCGCTCGGTATTCTTGGGAAATAATAATTTTTCTTCCCAAAATTCAGGCTGTGTGTCCCAGCTCCATTCCCCAAGCCATTCCCGTTACCATGGGAAGGATATTCAGGAGCAGAGGGCTGCTTTAGACCTTCATCCACGCAGCCAGGGATGTGCAGCTCGCTCCCCCCATGGCTCCATCCTTCCCCTGGAGGGTTTTTGAGGTGCACCTGCTGTCCCTGGCTCCTTGCAGTAATTTTGGACGTATCCTGGTGGAAATTGTGGTAGATTTAAACAGACTTTTCACTTTGCAGCCAGAGATTTTTATAGATATTGTTCAGGGTGTTTCACAGAGAATGTTGTTTAAATCAAGGGGGCCGTGCAATTTTTTTCTTGTTATACAGAAGAAAAACCCTACAAAAAACGCCATGATTTTTTGTAAGGACACTGGTTAACCACAGCAGAAACCCTGCAATGCAGATGGTGCCCAAAGCACCGAGTACAGCACGAGATTTGGCTCCTTCTGTAGGACTTGTTAACTGAAACTCATCTCGGATCCTGTTGGGCTTCTTGCAGAAAAATCTGATTTTCTAGGTGGATTTGGCAGGAATCTCGTAATGTATCACACAATATGGGGCTTTTTCCACTGCCATCCTCCCCCTGCTGCCACCTCCTCCTCTCACAGAGCTTCTCCCAAAATCGCTGTTGCTGTGGAAAGCCTGGGAGCCTTTTCCACTTGAAATACGGAGTTCCACGGTGCTGTAGGGAGAGCGGGGCTGTCAGGGCTGCCCAGTGGAGTTTGGAGTTTCCTTTCTTCCCTCTTCGTTTCTCTCCTTCTGTGGGATTTGCCTTTTCCCTACCAGGTGGTGCTGGAGGAGGGCTGGGCTGCTACCAGTCCCCAGTGAGAACGGGATAAGGGATTCCAGTAAGACCCTGTTTAATTGGGGACTGTCGGCCCTGATTAGTCTGGTTTGAAGCAATTCCATAGGTGCCTCTCCTGGGAGCTGTTTTATTGCAGGAACTATAAATTCATCTCAGTACAGGAACTTGCACAATAAAAGTGCTGCCTGAGGAAAAAAAAAAAAGGCCAAAATGGGAATAGGGAGAAAGGAATTGATTCCTTTTCTTTAATCACGGTCGAGTTTATGTTGGATGCAGCCCCAGCCCCGAGTGTGACACTGGTTTTCTGATGTTTTATCCTGCCTTTAGCCAGATGAGCCGTAAAATAAAAGATGAAAACGCAGGTTTTTGCAGAATATCCTTGTGAAGCGTGGAGCGGTGGGTCGGGGGGGAGGCGGCGCAGGGGCTGACTGGAAATGTCTCTGTGGCTTGCTCCTGTTTGTTATGCTTGGCATACAGCACGAGCTCCCTGAAAAGCGCTGGAATTACCCTTGGCACCGCGGTTCGTGGTGGTCTGTGGCTCTCGCCTTTGTTTGAAGAAGTTTTGCCACTCCAGTTTTCAGTGTGGTGCTGCCTCGGATGTGGCACCGCACTTGCGTCGCTCTGTCATCTCCTGTCTCCTTTTCTTCCTCTTATTTTTATCTGTCCTTGTCTGTCTTGTCCTTCCCTTCGCCAGCAACAAAACGTCCTTTGTGGCTGGAAACCCGGCGTGCCAAATAGTTTGAATAACTGTAGCGCTCCGCGAGTGGATGTACGACATAAAAGCGCCAGTAAATTCCTTTTAATGCCACCCTATAACAACAAGATTTCCCATTTTAATAACGGGGGCAGTGGAAGGGCTGACCTCGGAGTTCGGTGCAGCCTTTCGGCGGCTGGGCTGGGTTCAAAGAGGGCGTTTAACTCTGCGGGCACCCCCGGCGTGTTAATGATGCTGCGTTAATGATGCTGCGTTAATGATGCTGCGGTCATTAACGTCCCCATGGGAGCGCTGCGCTGCTCCCTGCTCCCCTTCCCGGGGCTCCTGGTTCCCTTACCTGAGCCCCTGGTTGGATCCAGGCTGCCACTGAGCTGTTTCCCTGCCTTCATCATGCCCTGGGAAGGACTCATGGATCAGGCGTTTCTGGGGCTGCGCTTTGCAGTCACGCTCTGCCCCACACTCAGCTGAATAAATACTTCGATGTTTTATTATTAATATTGGGTGGCACAGAAGATTCTGTGAAGGTTTTGTGTCATTTCCAGCTCAGTTTCCTGTTTGAACCTCCTAAATGGTTCTTCCTTTGTGAGAGTTCCCTTCACTCATTCCTGCGCTCTGCTTTGCTCCTGGTTGGGTTGTTGTGTGGAATTATTTTGAGTTTAACAGATTTCCCTGCACCATCTTTTCTCCTTAGAGATGAAAGAGCCTAGATCCTAAATGAGGGCAAATTAAAAAGATTAATAATTTGCTGGATAATTTCAGAAAAAGAGACTGGACTTCAGTAACCAGTTTGAATTTGGGGCACTTGTAGACCACAGCGGGGAGATCTGGGGTGAAAATCAGGCAGCCTGGCTTTGTAGCCCAGCTCTGTAACCATCAGAACATCACTGCGGTGCCTGCTGCACATTCCTGAGTTCTCCTGGGGCATCCAGGTCATTCCCAGAGGCTCCAGCAGAGCTTTGTTGTACACCTGAAAGAGCATGGGGGCAGCGTGAGCAGGCTCCAAGGGTTGGGGTCGGTAATTTCTGCGTGTGGAAAACCTGCTGCGCACCAGGGTGGGTGAGCGTGGGTTGTCCTTGGGATCCAGACCTGTTCTTTCTCAGGGAAGTGGGCACCCCGCTGCCAGGGCCGTGCTGTGCCCACCTCTCCGTGCCGGTGGGTCAGGTACGGTCCAGCTGCTCCTCCCCCCTCGCTGGGCCGTGCTGGACGTGCCTGTGTCCCACCGGAGCGGGAGCTGTCCCGGGGGTCCCAGACCCCTGTGTGCGGCACCACGGGCGCTGCTGGGAAGGCAGCCCCTGCCCCGAGGGGGCTGTCACAGGAGACCCCGATGCTGAGTGAGAAATGGAAGGTAACCCTAAGGGCTGGGAAAGGCTGCACGTTCCATCTGGGAACTGGCAGGCTGCAAATCTGGGGTGGGAATCACAGGATCGAGGAATGCTTTGGGCTGGAAGGGGCCTTAAAGCTCGTCCAGTGCCTCCCCTGCCACGGGCAGGGACACCTTCCACTATCCCAGGCTGCTCCAAGCCCCATCCAGCCTGGCCTTGGACACTTCCAGGGATGCTTTTTTTGAATGCTTTCCCTGTGGATGCAAGAAAGAAAAGGCTTCAAACCCAAAAATACCACTTGGTAATGATGAGTTAGTTGGGAAGAACTGGGGTAATTTTCCTGTCAGGAAATTAGAAGGCATTTTGGTGGCTTGTGGACTGGTACAAAGAAATGCTTTAACTCTGAATGGGATCTGGAGAGTGGACCGAGGGCCCCTCATTTCTGATCCCAACAAAGAGTGAACAGGCAGATCCAGCAGGGAAGGTGGTGCTGAATTCCATCTGTGCTGGGTTGGGTTTTCCCCCCTTTCTTTCTGATATTTCAAATGTAGATCTGTTTCCAGTGTTCCACAGGAATCTGCTCTGGCATTTTTGGGGTCACTGTGCCCAAAATAAGGCCATTATTCAGAGAGGACTTGCTGTTAGTGCAAATCCCTGCAGCTGAAACTTCTGGTTTGGGTATAAAGTGAAACCCAAGCAGAAGAGAAGCAATTCAGGATGAGTGGACAAGTTTTTCTTTACCACCAAATGACTCTGGGATGAGAAATGTTGGTAATTTTACCTCTCTGGTCTGCATTGTGCTCATGCCTCTTGCAGCCCGTCCGAGCTGCTTTTTCCTCCTGGGGAGGGGACGCGTTCCTAGGATTTCATTGTGGGATCCAGGAATACACTGTGGCTCGAAATAAACCCCTGCACGCTGGGAGGAGGAAGCTTTCCAGCCCCTCTGTGGTGCTCATTCCAGCAGACAGGCAGTTGTTAGTGGCAGGAGAAGTCTCTCCAGGGATTGCTATTCCTGCGGTGCCGGAGCGTGCGGCTGCGTGGGGAACTCGATCGCGCTCTGGGCGGGGGCCCCATCTGCTCTCCATCAAAAATGTGGGGAGAGAAAGTCTGGAAAAGTGGCAGGAGGGAGGGCTGGGAGGCGGCTGCTGCCTCCTTCCCCTCCTCCTTTTGCGCATCTTCATGGAATCTGAGAATATCCCGAGCTGGACGCACAGGGATCAGCGAAGTCCAACGCCCCAAAATCCCGCCCAGCAGGGAGGGATCTTTGAGCAGCATCTTCCAGCACAGCCTCAGTCCTGGCTCTCCAGGGAAATGGGAGAGTGAACTTCTGGATGCATCCTAGGAGATGCCCAAGCAGCTCACGTGGGAGTTTTGCTTCCCCGGAACTCTTCTCACCTCTCCAGAAGTTCAAAAATGCTCTGGGATAGTTTAAGGCAACAGATGAGGAGAGAATTTTAGGAAGGATTTCAGGCTCTGCTTTGCCTGGCTTTCCTATGGAAGTCACAGACTGAAGGATTGAAACATTTTTCAGTTTTTCCAGTTCTGTGACACAAAATCCATACTGTAACTGGGATTATTTGTAGTGGAACCAAGTCATGGATGGGAAAGGAGGGGTTGAGCTGGAAAATTGGTGGACCGTGATGTCTTCTCTTCTGACTTTAAGGCATCCTGATGGAAGTGGGCACCTCAAACCTGTTGCTTTCACCGGGAGAAAATTAAATTACTTTTCCATTCTGCTGAATTAGCTTTCATGTCAGCTCTTTCTTCCTCACGAAGGCATCTTGGAAAATGGGAATGTGAGGTCCTTTTTGCCCTTCCCTGGCCATTAACCTTGTGTTGTCCGAGGCTGAGCCCTTTCTGACTTGGGGTGGAAAATGCACTCGTCCTTGAGTGCAGTGCTAATTCCTGGCTCTGCATGTGTGTAAGGAATGCCACGTGTTTGTCCTTGGAATCCCGGGATGCTTCCCAGGCTGGTGCCATCCTGAGCTTTGCTTTTTGCTTAGAAATCCCTGCCACAATCAGGATTTTAGTGCATGAAGTGTTAAGTGAACATATAAAAATGAAACTTTATAAAAACATATAAAATTTATAAAAACATATCAAATTTAAGTTCTTTTTGGAGAACTTTATTTGAGTGAAAGGGGGCAGGGTTGGAATCTTATGTTGTGGTGGATGCCTGACTTGTAGACACGAGGAAATTTGGTTTAATTTCGCTGAAATAAAGGCAATTTCTTGTCTGTCCTGAAGTAGCAGAACCCAGGTTATCCATACTGAATATTGGGGCTGAACTCAGCCATCCCTGACAGGTTTTGCCTTCATTCCTTCCTAGATCCTTTGAAGGAGCAGATGAGCATAGTGGTGCTTTCTGACCTGAAAATACATGGTTTAGGAGGAAAAAGCCCCATCCATGTGTAATTCAGGAAACTGGCAGGAATCCCAGTTTTCATGGACAGTTACAAAGGATTATTTCACATGCTTGGTGGGCAGGGGATGAAGGGAGGATGTCTGAAGACATGTTTTCCCTTTTTTTCTTTCCATAAGGAATGCTCAGTTCTCCACTTTTACTGCCACTAAAGAATGTCAGGGACATTGCTCATCCTGTCAAGATTTTCTCCTGCAGCCCAGATCTGCTCTTTGTCCTTTCTGGCCTTATTTGCCCCGGTTTCCACCAGTTTTTTGTTTATTATAAAACAAACAAGTAATTGGATTTACTTGCAATGTTGTGTTGTCCCACCATAAGTTTTGGACTGATGAAATCCCTGTTTTTAGGCCCGAAATGTTGGGTGGAGTTTGCCACGCGTTAATTTTCCCTCGTGTTGCTGGTGGTTCTTTGCATAGCCCAGGGTCTGGGTGAGGCTGGGAAGTGTGGGGCTGGGATTTGGGCTGGAAAAACAAATCCTGGCTCTGGGTGGTGGAGATGAACGGCAGGACGTTGGATCTGGGACATGCAGGCGGTCGAGCATCTCGCTGGTCCCTGGGGATGCTTTAAAGTAAAGAGCAATTAATGCTGGTGGCTCGGGCAGGGCTGGGGCAGAGCAGGAGCTGTGCTGTTCCAGCCATGGCACTGCAGTGACATTTGGGCTTGTTCTTGAGGCAGAGCCTCTGCATCGATCCCTGGCGTGTGTCTGGGGTTTTTTTTCAGTTTGAGGACATTTTCATTCTGTTGGTGCTCTCGGGGGATGTTTTTCTGTGCCCTTGTTATGTATTCCATAACGGTGCTGCTGTTCTGTGCTGCCATCTCACACCCTGGAGAGGGGAGGGGAGTGTGGGAGGGTGGGAATTCAGCAGGAATCCTCAGGTGGTTTAAAGGTCTTTGCCTTCACAGATCACTGAGCATCTCCTTCCCCTCCTGCTCCCTCTCAGTGAGTAGTTCTTACACCAGAATTCCAATGAAAACATTTTAAGTACCAGCAAAACGTGGAAAACTTAATTACATGAGCCCTGTTGTTAACAGTGGCCGAACACATCAACAACCATCTCTAGATTTTGGGACTTGTAAACCCCTTAGCAAAAGTCACCACAGAATATCCTGAGTTGGAAGGCACTCACAAGGATCACCAAGTCCAAATCCTGACCCTTCAGGACACCCCAAAAATCCCACCCTGTGCCTGAGAGTGTTGTTCCTGACCAAATTAAGGAAATTGATGTATAGAATTAAGGAAATTGATGTATAGAATTAAGGAAATTGATGTATAGAATTAAGGAAATTCATATCCACAGCAGCAGTGCCAGGCTGGGTAATCCCCAGGGACGGTTCCTGTTTAGGGAACACAGCTCAATAAAAGGGTCTGGCGTCTGAGGGTGCAGAGCAGGCACCAAAAATCTCTGCACATGAGGGGTTCAGGGCCATTTGTACATCTAAATACGGATCTGGGGCTTGAGATTTTTCATGGAGCCTGAGGGAGAAAAGCTTCTCTAGAGAAATCCTGCCCTGGACCCTTACTTTGTGCCCCAATATTCTGAAAATTGTGGTTACTACTCCAGATTATTAGCTCTGTGTGTTTAATTGTAGTACCACTAATTTCAAGCTTTTTCTGTCAGGCTGGGCAGCACTTGCACCAAATTGTTCTGATATTTCCCTCCTGTCAGGAGAAGTTCTGGAGGAGACAGAAAAAAAACGGGAGCGCAGGAGAGTGCAAAGCTGGAGGAAAGGAAGAGTGCTGGATTTGATGTGTGTGCCTTGACCAGGCTGATGTTGCTGCGCTGGGATTACAGATTTGTGCTTACATTTTGGTCATTAAGTTTGGTGGAGTTGCAGCGGGTTTAGCACGGATTAAAAGCCTTTGTGGATTTAAAACAAGGCGGCCCCTCGGCCGTGCCGGTGCCGCGGCTTAGGCTGCGTGCTCGGAGTTTCCAGCCTTCTCCCGGGATTTCCCTTCCCAGCAGAGCTCCTTCGGATGGGGGATTCGGGGCGCGCGGCAGGAATTGAACGCGCCGGGCACGCGAGGCCGAGGCCGCTGCTCCCGCTGCCGTCACACCCCCAGAGACCCCCGCACCGAGGAGGTGGAAACCAGAATAAGGCACTAAATGAATAAAGGGAGCCCCTCGCAGGCGTGTTTGTGCCTGCTGTGCTTGGATCCGTGTGGAGGTGAATCTCAGTGCGTGCCTTCTGCATTTTGGGGGGGTTTCTTACAAAAGCGGTGTCGCGTGAAGCACCCGGCAACAGCAGCGGGAGTCTGGGTCCCTTTTGTTCAGTTTTCCCTATATCCTGTATTTTCCTGCGTGAGGAGAGGTGTGGAAATGCTGTTGTGTTCAGAGTGCACCGGAGGGGGTTTTTGATGCTCCCATGGAGTGAATTATTGCGAGTATTGGATAAGTTATTGCAAGGAGCGTGTTGCCTGCGGTGACCAGGAGAGGTTCAGGACTGAACTCCTGACAGTTCTGTTCATTTTTGGAGCACAAATGCTTGGCTGAAGCGTTCTTTGTGTGCCCTGCATGGCTGATGAGTCGCAGAGATTGAGTTTCTTGTGTTTCCGTGGTGAATTCCCCCTGGGTTCCCAGGAAACTTCCCAGGGGACGGTGGATGAAGCGTTTTCTTGGCTCCTGGCGATGTGGGGAGTGTTTATCCTGCCACTCACAGCTGATGCCTGAAGCCCTTTGGATACCCTGCTTGGGTTCAGATTCCTTTTGTTTCTTCGCCTATTTTTGAGCTTCTTGAGCTGTAAATGATGTCTAAATTTGAGTTCGTGTGAACTACTCCTGTTCTGTGCATTGTAGTGCCTGCGTGAGGAGGGGCTCTG
The DNA here is from genome assembly GCA_013397565.1 of Ptilonorhynchus violaceus. Classification (NCBI taxonomy): domain Eukaryota; kingdom Metazoa; phylum Chordata; class Aves; order Passeriformes; family Ptilonorhynchidae; genus Ptilonorhynchus; species Ptilonorhynchus violaceus. The sequence goes on along the minus strand of VZRJ01004872.1, from coordinate 180,606 downwards.
ATTTACTGCCTGTACCTTGGCATTGTTCTGCCAGCCAAAGCAGTGGTGAGCAGCAGAGGAGAGCAGTAAACAAGCTCATTGCGCTCCTGCCTGAAGGGATTTTGTGTTGCTCTGCTTGCTGAGCAAATAGGGCAGTGGATTAGCATGTTGTTCTTCCCGGTCCTTGCCTTCTCTTTTCATTATATTAATGTTTTAGTTGTTATTCCGTGGATGCCACTAATGATGCTGATGGTCCTGGTGATATTCAGGAGGTTCTCTCGGCGTGGCGGTTGCAAAAGGTCTCCCGGTTCAAATGCGCTTTAAATGTTATCCCCCAAATTACAGTGGTATTTCCAGAGGCACTGATGTTTTTAGCAAGTCACCAAATTCCCAGAAACATCTTAATAATCTGCCCTGTGACAGTGCTTTGCCCATGGGCTAAGGTGGTTTTCTCCATCCTCATTGAGGGCTTGTACAAAAAATGATAAGAATTATAAATACTGCACATGTTCTTGTTCTTTCGGCTCCTTGTGCCTTCTGCTCTTCCCATGTGGTTTTATTGAGTGGAGCAACTTTCTCATGTAATTTTTAAATTAAATTTCTTTTTCACCTAACATGGCAAGGAAAAATGAGGCTGTTTATTCTTAGGTTGTAAGAAAACATTGGTAATTCCTGTTTATTACAGAGGAGTCAGGCTGAGTCTGTGATTTTAGCTCGTTTTAAACTATACGGTGATGTTCTGCTATCACAGAATTCCCAGGTCCCACTAGGTATGAAAGATTAATTGACACATTAAACAAACTATTGATTTCTGGCACTTTACACTCGGCAAAAGATGGCTCCAGATATGAATTTAAACCATTAAAATACAGAGTATTCTCTCTGAAGCCTGTTTGGGAGCCACAGTTCTTGAGAGGCTGTAAGTCTCTGAAATGCAGGTGGAATATTTAACATTTTCCCACTGCCAGAGGGCAGGGATAGATGGGATATTGGGAAGGAATTCCTGGCTGTGAGGTTGGGGAGGGGCTGGGAGGGATTTCCCAGAGAAGCTGTGGCTGCCCCATCCCTGGGAGTGTCCAAGGCCAGGTTGGAGCAACCTGGGCTGGCGGGAGGTGGAACTGGATGAGCTTTAAAAGTCCCTTTAAAGTGCAGAACTCCCCAAAGCCACAGCCCGGGTGCCTTGCACACACTTCCAAGCATCCAGAAAACGAACAAGCACGGCATTCCTGCTGCCTGGCACCCGAGCCAGGGAATCCCTTCCGACAGGACCCGTCACGTCCTGTTCCAGCCACCTCTCCCGTCGGGTTGGAGCGGGAACAGGGAGCTGAGAGGAAAAGCTGCGTGGTCTGGGGTGGAGGAGATGACACGGAATCAGCAGCACGAGGTGGAGGAGTTGGGATGAGCCTCTGGTTGAAGCTCTGGATGTCTGTGCCACATCAGGACATGGATGGGGGCTGTAGTGTCCCTCTTCCCTTGATCCAAGTGCTTCATGGAGAGGAATGACCTGAGCAGAAGTTGCTGAACCTGGGAGCAGGAAAAGCCCAGTCCTGTTGCGACTCCTCAGTTGCTGCCACCTTGCACTTTCATGCAATTACACCTGGTGGTGCTTCAAAAACAGCAATTCAGAATTTGAGGGCTTTGCTTCTGTGTGATCTGACCTCTTTGGAAACAGAAAAGAGACAAAAATTGCATTCCATGTTTTCTTTCTTCTTCCTTTTAACTGGAATAGAAGAGAGAGGTTTACTTTCCTCCTGAGACCTCCCAGTGTGGACCTGTGATAGGCAAAGGGAGAAGTTATTCTGCAATATGGGATGGAATGAATGAGCTAGAGTAATTTTGGGGAGTAAATACTGAATTTCAGGCTTCTCAGCTGGTTCAGCTTTAACCGTTGCTAAAAACACATCCCCAAAACCGAATCACAGCATAAAAAAGGTTAGGGAGGAATTATTTTCAACACTTTAAAACCAGACCTCGGGCTGGGAATGCTCCCAGGGCTGAATGATGGACTGTGGGGGAAATGGAGCTTGCAGGGAGTAGGGATTGCTGCCTTTGAGGAATGACAGGGAGCTCCCTGGAGCCTCGGGGTTGTAGCTACTCCTGCCCTACAAATGCAGTAATATTGTGCTCCCCTGAGGGATGCAGTGTGTGCCTGCTGCTCAGCACACTGCCAAGGCAAACTGGCTGCAGCAAGATTGGTCTGAATCATGAGCTTTTACAAATCCCGTTTTTCTCATCTTCTCCAGGTCCTTCCCACAATGCAGTGTCACTCACCCGGACTTCTCTTTCAGCAGGAGATTGTAACTTGCTTGGTTTTTAATTAAAATTGTCCATACTCTGATTTAATGGCTCCATAAAGCATCCTGGCTTACTCTGCCCCAGGTAGATGAAAATATTTGCTGTGGTAAATAGGACTATTAGTTTTATGATCCATGCTGATAAAAAGCTTTTGTCAAGAATGTCGTCAAAAGAGGCATAAAATTGTGTTCCATGTAAAACTGGGAAGTTTTACTTGGATTTATAAGTTTCTGTAGGAAAAGGTGTTAACAGCATCATTTTTTTGGTGTGTCTTGCGGTCACGTCAAAGATGAAAAGCACTCGTGAGCTGATGTACAGACAGGAAGGGGTCGCAGCGCGGACACGACGGGAATTATTCCCTTTTCCCGGCACGGATCCCCTGCGCCAGCTTGGCCGCGTGTTCGGGAGCGGAGTGGCCGTGGCTGAAGGGCAGCACAGGAGGACTCGCCGTGAGTCCCCTGCCCGTGCCGGCTGCCGGCACGGCCGCAGTAGGTGGCTCCTGCTGGAAATGGGGGATTTCATCCCCTCAATCCACCTTGGACCTGCTGTGGGGGTACCGTGTCCTCCAGAGCAGACAGAAGGATGCCTGGGGCTGGAGCCGAGGATCAGAGCTTTCCCGGGCTTTGGGATGCTCTGCCGGAGCTCAGTCCTTTCCCAAACCCCTGTGGCTTTGGAGCTGGGGGTGGGATGCTGCAGTGGAGGGCAGGGGACGTTCCCTGCGTGCTGCCTGTGCCTCTTGGCACGTTATGGAGTGTTTGGGAACGGGGCGAGGAGCATCTCTCACATGCAGGACCACCAGCCTGGGCTTTGGTGGTTTTATTTTGGGATGCTCCTCCCCTAAATATACCTTTGGTCTCGTTTTTCTCTTTCTGTGTTGTTGTGGCCCCGTGCTGAGCTGCTGCTCGCTCCCTCCCCGCATGTCTATGATCTGATATTCCCCAAAGGAACCGGCAATCCCCTCCTCCAGCTCCTGGCAGATTTAGGGAGCGGTTGCCATGGCGACGGGGGAGGAATTGGATCTGCAGACCAGCTGGGATCAATCCCAGCTGCTGCCTCCTCCTCCTGAGCAGTCAGCGTATTTTTAATAAAGTGACCGTGTACAGGAGGCTTGTCTTTGTCTTGTTAAGCCTTTGTTGTGTATTAAATCCCGAGGGCTTTCTCCATAATCTGCTTCCCTCACAAGCCTTACAAATCCCGCCCTCACTCCACGAGCTGCGGGCATTAGATCCAGGAGATATTTTATTCCTGGTTGGTTTTATTTCTGGAATTTAGTGTAATTGGTGAATTGCTGCTAGAGATGAACGAAATTCAAGGTGCAGCCTTTCAGAAGGGACCCAAGGGTTCAGTCACAGCCGATTTCATCCCTCGTGTGCTTTATTTGCCGGAATGGTTTTGGATATTTTTTTTGGTTTTGCATTTTCTCTTGAGGTTCCCTCACGTGTTGTTGTGGCCCGTCCTTACCTGGGGTACCTGTGACAGGAGTGACACGGGCACGGGGGTTCCTGCCACTGAGGACACCCTCCAAGGCAAACCCCACCCACCTTCAGTGCCTGGGCTCGGAGAGAGGGTCCTGCCTGGCAGGGAGAGCTGTAGGGCCGGGTTCAGCCATTGGTGGGGCCCCAGGGGTACCCCGGAACAGCAGGAGCGTGGAGGGACCCGGGGCTGCAGCGAGCTGAAGCCAGAAGGATTGGGATCCTTGTTGAGTTCAAAGGCTCCAATTGGAACCTCTTTGGGGTCAGCGGTGAAGTGATGGGATAAAGGAGCAGTGGTTTTGTGGGAAGGGAAGGATGTGAGGGGAGGAACTCCCATTTATCCGAGGGGATATAACCCCATGGTAAATCTGTAATTGAGTGTGTTTAGCGTTCCCAGACATTCCTTCTGTGTGGAGCTGGACCCATCTTCCAGAGCAGTGTGTGCATTAATATTCTGTTCCTGCTGTGTCCCCTTTGGAATTTGGGCAGGCACAGGACCAATACCATCGATTGCCACACTTCTCTGTGCTGCAAGTGGCCCTTTATTTACTCACCAGGTAAACCCCGCTGCCTTCGCCTCAGTCTCAGCCCAGCAGGGACACGGCCTCCCTGCCTGCTACCGAAATCACAGCTTAATTTGAGCTCATTTCTTTTGTTGAGATGCAAAACTAATTATATTTAACTACAGATGAACAGGAAGTTGCATTAGCGATTTTTTTTTTTCCCAAATCAATGGGGAATTATTCAGCATTTTTGGGGGGCTGGGGAACTTTGTAACCAGATAAAAGATATGGGGGAGGGCACAGCTATAAAAAGTGTTATTGTGTGATTATGAAGAGGCCTTTTAATGCAGTTATTATGTGATGCTAAAAAGGCCTTTATTGCTTGAAGTTGGAAGCAGAATACAAATGGGCTCACAGTGTCTATTAAATGAAGAGTGGAAAAAATAGTCCCCATTTCCCTGCACTGCAAAGCAAAAATAACGATTAAATAGTGATTAAAATCAGCAGCGCTGGCTTTGTTGGTTTGATCATATCCCAAGCAGTGAAGCTGAGCACGTGGGCAGCAATCGTTGGTGTCATTCCAGGCACGGTCCATTGTTCTCACGGACCTGTTTGTCCAGGTTACGAGGTCAGCACATCGCTCCACTGCTCCAGGCTGGCTCAGACAGCGAGGGCTGAACCTCCCTGGAGTGAAATAAGGACAGATGAGCTCGAAGTGACTCACTCAGAGGGATGTTCCTTCTGCTGGGAGCTGAATTCCAGAAGTTACCTGCAGCCGGTGTGGCTGAAGCTGCTGGGCAAACACAGCTGGGCTCTTTTCTCCCTATTTTCGCATCCAGGGATGGGGCTTTTTGTAGGACAAAGCCTTAAAAGTGTTTGCAAACACACAGGGGACAAAACCCAGGGCTGGGGCAGCCTGTCCAAAATCCTACACGGAACCACCACAAGAAGACACAAGAGACTGAAAAATTCCAGGTAGAATTTTGCTCCTCTGCGTCTCTGGCAGAGTGGAAGCGTTGGGATTTCTGTGAGTTTTGTGCCTTTGATAACTCCCCGGGGTGTGTTTGTGCACGGGTGAGCTCTGGGAGCTCCCAGTCCCGATGGAAACGGGAGGGAATTGGCACCTGGGATCCGCCTCAGGGCACCTGAGCACCCTGTCCCTGGGCTGAGCGAGCTGCAGCGTGCTGAGGATTCGTTATCCTGGCTCCCTGCTCCCCACCGGGGCACAGCTCCTGTCTCGGGGCAGCTCCTGGGTTGGAAAGTGCCTTTGTGGAGTTGGGAATAACATCAGGAGGTTTCCCCCTGTTCCTCCCCCTCCTCGTGGTTGAAGGGGCTGTGCTGATGTACAGAGGGGGTTGGTGAAGGAGTTGCTGCCCCTCTGCACAGCCCTTGCAGAAATGCTGTTGGGATTTCTAATGCTGGGATTTCACGATAACTTTGGAGCTGGGGGAGCACAGGGAGCACTGGCTGACCGAGGCAGAACAGGGATGTCTTCCTTCTCTCCTTTCTAGAAGTTTTGCCTTCCTGTGGCAAACCAGGGGTGGTTTCCAGGTTTCATCCTCTTGAAAATCTGCCCAGCACTTCAATGCACAGAAGGAGCTGAGCCCTTGGAAAAAATACAGGAAAATCTGAGAGCTGGGTGTTGTTTCCTGGGCTCACATCTCTTGCCTGGCCCTCTTGGCTGGGTTTGCAGGGAGATATTCCCTGGCTGTGTGATTTCCTCCCGTTCTTTGCAGCAATGTGGCACAGACGTGCCTAGAAAAAGATGTCAGGTAGAGCCCAGCTGCTGCATTCGGGGGTGATGGAGAGTTCAGTGCTTTCCAGAGCCTTTCTCCTCCTTCCTGCCTGCGACAGAAATCACCTGAGGATGGAATGGAAGGCCTGAATAACCCTGCCTGTGCCACTGCCTTCCCAGCAGGCAGCAGCTCTCACGAGTGCGGGAGGGAGCCAGGGATGCATTTATAGAGTGGAGTGGTGGAGGAAAAAAAATAATTATGAATTTCTATTAGACCTCAATTAGCTCAGAGCCATTTCCCAGCACCCCATTGCTGAGTAGAAAGCAAGCTGATGGCTGCTCTAAAAGCCCTTCCTTGGGCTGGTTTTCCAAGCTCCTTTCCATTACTCAGGGGATCCAGGGGTGCTTTAATGTCCCCTTTATGAAATCCCTACAAGACATGCAGCCCTCCATGTGATCGTGGCCAGAACTGGAGCACTCAGTGCTCCCAAACTCTGCTTCCAATTGGATCTTGGCTGGGTTCTTGGTGTTTACTGCTGTATCCCAGTCTTTTGGGCTGGAACAGCAGCATTTATCAGTACAGCCTGCTGAACTGCAGAGGGGAAAGCCAGGAAAGTGCACGGATCTTGCACCAGGATTATCCTGGCTCCAATGAATCGCTTCCAGTTTCCTTCTGGAGAGAAGTGCTGTGTCAGGGTGCTTGTTGGCTAAAGGAATGTGCTCAGAAAATCCTGGTGCTGCCGTCCTTCCTTGCTGAGGGCAGGCAGTGCTCCTTCAGCTGTGTGGAGCTCCACGCTTGGTGCCTAACACCCCGTCCATATGTTTCCCCAGTACTTTCAGGAATGTTGCCCTTGGCACACGCAGCCAGGTTTCAATTTCTCAAGCAGTGCGTGTTCCTTAAAAACCCAGGTGTGTTTGGCAGCTAAAATAACGCCCCTGTGGTCTGGAGGTAAAATGAGCTGCTCTGGGAGAGAGATTTTCATGCGCTCCAGGAAAACACAGAGCGTGTTTTCCAAAGAAAACCTCTTTTGGCGTCCTCAAATTCAACTTGACCCGGGCTTGTTAGGCCACAGATCTGCTGTGGAATTAAGCTATAGCTGGAGGAAAGCCAGAATCCAATTACATTTTCTGCCTAATGGGTCATAATTTATGCAATGAAGAAGGCAGGGATGTGGCTGGGGGAAAAGGGCACTGGGCATGCGTGGATGTGCACTGGGATGGGCTGGGGCCATGGGGATGGGGAGGGCAGATGTGCTGTCCTTCCTCTCATATTTAGAACCTTCCTCTCTTGTTTAAAACCTTCCTCTCTTGTTTAAAACCTTCCTCTCTTGTTTGATACCAGTAGTTCATGTCAGAAAGTCATTGTCACAGTGGACTGTAGATTGACTAAGGGATCCGTGGGGATTGAAATGCTGGCAGAGTTTTTTTGCTGGAGACCACTGCCCTTGTCCGACTGTGCTCATTCCTTTTCCAGCCTCTCTCCAAGTGGACATTGTTCCAAGCCAGGGAGAGATCAGCGTTGGAGAATCCAAGTTCTTCTTATGTCAAGGTGAGTGGTGGCTGGAGGCGCCCGGGTTTCATTTGCTAACGTCAGAAACGAAACCCTGAGCCCTGCTGGGACATTTGCTGTTGTGGGGTCGGTTAGAGCCCCTCAGGAGCGGGATTTGCGAGGAACGTGGTCTCACTGTGCCCTTTCCGTGCCCCCAGTGGCGGGGGAGGCCAAGTTCAAGGACATCTCGTGGTTCTCCCCGAACGGGGAGAGGCTGAGCCCGAACCAGCAGCGCATCTCGGTGGTGCGGAACGACGACTTCTCCTCCACGCTCACCATCTACAACGCCAACATCGACGATGCCGGCATCTACAAGTGCGTGGTCAGCGGCGCCGACGGCGCCGACTCCGAGGCCACCGTCAACGTCAAAATCTTCCGTAAGGCGGCGGCTCCCGGGCGCTTCTCTGGCGCGGGGATGGGGCAGAAGTGGGGAGGAAACCGTTCTGCTTTCCTAGAAAGTGGTTTAAAGGGGAAGAAGGAGGGGGGGAAGGAAACGCTTTCTTGGTCTGGAGGGGTAGGTGGGAATTAGGATGACTTGGAGGGTCAGGGCATCACCAGCACCTCCACAGGTTAAATCCTTCGGAAAGCAGGAGAGCAAGGGGTGGAAAGAGAAGATTCTTGTCCAGCAGAGCCACGGGAACAGCTTCTCCCTCCCTGCTGGGAAGCCGAGCAGTTCCAAGTTCACATTTGGCAGCGGGGAGTGGGCACAGGGCTGGAAAATGGGGGGCCTGTGGGCAGTGCATTTGCTCAGAGCTTTATCCTCCCCTGGGAACAAGGAGATTTCTGGGGTTTTGGGTTTCTTTGCTTACCTCAGGCTGGAGGCAGCTCGAGGTGTGCTGAGAAAGCTGCAGTGACCTTGTCCTTCCCTTGTTTCCAGAAAAGCTGATGTTCAAGAACGCTCCCACTCCTCAGGAGTTCAAGGAAGGGGACGATGCTGTGATCGTGTGTGACGTGGTCAGCTCGCTGCCCCCCACCATCATCTGGAAGCACAAAGGCAGGGATGTTATCCTAAAAAAGGATGGTAAGGTCCTGGTGCTCGTCCATTCTGGGGTCAAGTGTCCATTTCTCTCACACACAAGGGAAAGGAGAAGCAGTTTATGTCTGACACGAGGCCATGGGATGTGAATTTAGTTATTCCGGGTGCTTTGCCAGTGGCAGGGCAATGATGCTCCCACAGAAATGGCCATCAGGCTTTGGCACTGGAATCAGCCAAGGAGTGCCAGAAAATCTGAGTGTTGTGACACCTTCCTCAGCAATCTCAGATCCAGCTACAGCAGCATCTCCATTTCATGGTGGGGAGGGAGATTTTATTCCAGCGAGCCCTGAAGGGGCAAGGAGAGGAGAACCTGGAATGAGCTCCCCTTCCCTTTGTCTCTTCCAGTGCGGTTCATCGTCCTGTCCAACAACTACCTGCAGATCCGGGGCATCAAGAAGACGGATGAGGGCACCTACAGGTGTGAGGGGAGGATCCTGGCCCGTGGGGAGATCAACTTCAAGGACATCCAGGTCATCGTGAACGGTGAGGAGCTCGGGGCTCGCAGCAGGGGCTGCAGCAGCTCACCCCAGGCTGCTGCAGGTTCACATCGTCCTCTTCCTCTGCTGTGTCCTGTAAAAATGTCCATGGAATTCGGGGAGTGCTTACAGGAAAATAACACATCAAGAGATGTGAAGCTTAGAGTGAGGAACTGATTTTGTTGGGACTCACAAGTGGGTTTGACCATCACACTGGGGGGTTTTTTTTGCCCTTTCTCTCCTGTGCTGATTGTTTTGGAGAGCTCATGATTAAAACCTGCAGGTGATGGTGGCAGGGTTTGGGCTCTGGTGACATCAGAGATGCACAGAGAGCCTCCCTCTTGCTCACTCCTTCTTCCTTTCTAACTCCAACGTGGCTTTGTTCTCTTCCAGTCCCTCCTTCGGTGCGTGCCAGGCAGAGCACCATGAACGCCACCGCCAACCTCAGCCAGTCTGTCACCCTGGCCTGCGATGCTGACGGCTTCCCCGAGCCCACCGTGACGTGGACAAAGTGAGATGCTGTGTGCAGTGTCCTGGGGGGATGTGCATGGTTTTCCCAAGGCCTGGAAAGCCAGGCTGGAGGGAAGGAAGTGTTCTAACTGGGATGAGTTGATTGTTCTCACGAGAATGGCCTCATGATGGGACTGAAGTCACCTTGTGCTGTGGGTTAGGCAGGAGGCACAGAGCCCACTGAGGGTAAAAAACCTGTTGGTCGAAATAAAGGCAGTTTAATAGATAAAGCAAAGGAATCAAGGAATTCCTTGATGTGTTCAGCCAGGCCAGCTCTGTCCCTCCCAACTTACTGCCTTTCACTGTCAGGCAGTGATTCCCACTGCAGGGACACTGTTCCTGGAATGGTGTAGCCAGTGGTGTGGGTTATGAGCACAAATCGACATGGAAAAGCTGATGGCAGCTTGGAATGGTGCCGGGATATGGCAGGACAGCAGCCACCCTCAGTGGGCTACAGCTTTCTGGGGTGCCAGGAGGTGAGAGGCTGGGCTGCCAAGAGCCCTGAGGCAGGAGGGGTTGGGAATAGGTCCCGAGCTGAGCTCTGCATCCCACGGGGAAAGGCAAAGGTGCTGGTCCCGCTCAGCACGAGGAGCTGCAGTGCCATAGTTGCAGGAACCAGCCCAAACCCAACAGCCTGTGGTCGCTTTGTGCCCCCAGGGACGGAGAGCCCGTGGAGGAGGTGGAGGATGAGGACAAATACAGCTTCAACTACGACGGCTCCGAGCTCGTCATCCACGGCGTGGACAAGAGCGACGAGGCCGAGTACATCTGCATCGCCGAGAACAAGGCTGGCGAGGCCGACGCCACCATCCACCTCAAAGTCTTCGGTAAACACGCCCTGCCCATCCCCCTGCCGCCCAGCTGGCTGCTGCTGACTCCAGTGCCAGCTGGAATTAACCTGCTGATCCCAGTTAATGCCTGCCGGGGCTCATCCCGAGCGCTCCTCTGCCTGCGCTCCTCCGCCCTCGTGTGTGCGCGTGAGAAACACGGCCCGGCTCCTCTCTGCTTCCCTCTGCTGAAACACGGCCAGTCCTGGCCAAGGCTGCTGGGATGGGACCCACAGGCTGCCTGGAATATCCTTCAGGCCTTCCAGACTGGATCCTGATCCACCAAAGCTGCTTTAGCACTTGAGTGGGGCTTGCTGTAACCTGGGCAGGGAGGTGAACTCCACCCCACCTCACCTCAGGCTTGTAGGAGTGAATCGGCAGCTCTCCTGCCTTCCATGAGTCTGGAAGTGTTAAGGAATATCTAATTCTCCCTGCCTCGGATGCAGCCACTTGACAAAGCTGTTTAGCAAAGGACTCATTAGGGGCAGAGAAAGCAAGCAGGGAGGTGGAAGAATGAGCTGGTAATCCTGGGGGCTGAGCATTTGTGTCCTGTCAAATGGGTTCTACCTCTTCTAGTCCTCTCTGAGAAGGCTCAGCTGTGAGAATGAGTAGAAGAGGAATTTTAGGTCTTTTGGTTCTGCAAGGAGGTGCCCTCTTAAATGTCACTCTGCTCCTTCCCCATCTGGCTGTACGCTTGTCACAGTTCTCCCCAGGCACACCTGAATAAATGTTTCTTTTTCTCCTCAGCCAAACCCAAAATCACCTACGTGGAGAACAAAACTGCCATGGAGCTGGAGGAGCAGATCACACTGACCTGTGAGGCCTCGGGGGACCCCATCCCTTCCATCACCTGGAGGACTTCCACCCGCAACATCAGCAATGAGGAGAAGGTACAGCCCTTCCCAAAGCCCTGGGGGGGTTGTGGGGTCAGCACAGCTCGTCCCTGCCTGTCCCTGGCCTGGAATTGCATGCGGATGCACGCGGAGCTCCTGCTGCTCCCTCTGCCCTGGGACCGCTGCAGGGCACAGGGCCACGGGGGCCGTGCTGTGAGGAGCCACCTCAGGCTCCTGGATTCCTGCTGAGCTCACTTGGAGGTGAATTAACTCGGAGAGGCCCTAAACCCTCTTCAGAGAAGTTCCCAAAGGGACTCACAGTTGCAGGAAGCTCCTGGGAGGTGGGAATGAGCACCCCGTGTCCAGAGCTGTCCCCGCCGTGCAGGTGGCGGGGGAGGGCTGTTCCCTCTCCAGGATGCAGTGGACCAAAATGAGCCTGTTAATTCCTCCTCCGTGCTGTCCTCTGACACTGCACATCCCTGAAGCACAAAAGCCTGGCTTGCCTTTTGTGCCCACCCGTTTCGTTGATCCCATCAATATCATTTTGTTCTTAAAAGGCAAAAATAATTAGCAGTTTTTTTCTCTTCAAAAAAGAGTTCTGGTGTTGTTATTGGCGACAGCTCCTTTAATTAGACAAGGTTAGGATGTGCTGCTGTACTGGAGATGTTTCATAAGTGATCAGCGGGCAGAATTTGGAGCCAGAGAAAGCCTAGACAGGAGTGAGAAGTTGTTGCTGATTAATAATCTCCTAATAAGAGGATGCTTCAGGGCTCAGCTGCCTTGGCCATGCCAGAGGTCCTGGCTCAGTGTGGAGGCAGCAGGTGACACTCTGAAAGTCTTGGAGCAACAGAGGTGTCCACTGTCACTTGTCCCCACAGCTGCTGGCCTGCACTAGAGCTCCTAAATGAGCTTTTTTAATTGCCCCCATGACGTCAGCCCTTCCCCACGTCGTTCATGTGTAACTTTATTAATCAGAGTGCCAAAGTTTTCCAGCTTCAGTTCTTTCTTTTGGGTCCCAGGGCTGGTGTGAATCCCTGCAATGTTTAGGGAGAGGTTTCCAGTGCCCGCAGAAGCTGCAGTGTGACTGGGGGACCTGTTTGGGCAGGATTTGAGGTTATTTATTCCTGGGGTTGTCTGTGTTAGGAGAGCACTGGGAAGAGCCAGGGGCTTCAGTGCTGCTGGCTCTGGAGTTTGGATCAGAGCCATGGACAGAGCTTTGTCAGAGAGGAGAATGTAAAAACTAAACCAAGTGGTAGAAGAGCCCCCTCTCTCCAGCCCAGCTGAACCATTAAGATCTCAGTGGCAAAACTGCTAACTAATTTTTGCTGATTTTTGAGACTCATATATCCTGCTTGGTGCTCTTAGGTCGGTGATCAATAGCCAGGAAAATGTTGATGCTCTGAAACTTTCTTATGGAGAGGGGAAAACCCCAAGCTTTGAGGTCCTACCATGTGTTCATGTACTGGTGCAAACCTTCAGGGCAAACATTATTTTATCATACCCCATGCACTTTCTAGGCTGGATTATTCTGTGTGTGTGTGTGTGCATTTTGTTTTGGTTTGTCTCATATTTTCCCCATTCTCTATCTTGTGCTGTAAGTGCAGGTGGGTGTTCCAGATGTCCAGAAAATCCTCAGGTTAGAATAGCTCTGATAAATATTCTCTTACAAATTTTCTATTACAATCTTTAATTCTATTAAATATTCTATCACAAATGCATTTATTCAGTTTGCTCTGCACTGGCTGTCTCTGGGGCAGCTCAGGGAAGTGGATGGTCTTTGATGCAGGACAAACAATTCTATTTTGAGAATTATCAAGCCCTACTTTTGAATATTTCTATTATCCAGGTCCTTGGATGCTTCTCTCTTGCTTCATGTTGTTTACTCTTGTAATCATCCTTCAGTTTAGATTTTTAGAGGTGTAGAGGTGCCTTAACTCCCCTGAACATTCTGTGCTTCAGAAAAACCTTCCCAAACCCCCAAATGAAAGCCAAGTTTCAGTTCAGCCGTGTTTCCTGGCAGTTTTTGGGATGACAGAATCTCTGACTGCTCTGACACCTTTCCATGGAGCAGTTGTGGGGACATTCCTGGGTTTCCCACCCAGCAGTGGAGCTCATCCTGTGGGATTGGGAGGGAGACACTTGAGGCTTCTCTGCAGGTCCTCCCTGCAGAGCTGGATCTCCCTGGGAGCTGCTCTCCCAGCCATGGTGCCATGTCTTGCAGGGCAGGAAACAAAGGGAACATTTCCTCACCAGAGGAGTCAAAGAACAGAGGAAGAGACCAGCTCTGATTTCTCCCTCCTCCATCCCAATTACAGTTTACCCTCTGTGGTGTTACTGGGCCTTTTCCACCAGGGCTGCCCCACGAGGCTCCCTGTTCCTCCAGCAGGAAAATGCAGATTTCTGGATGATCTGAGCTGCTTGGCTGAATTGCAGGTGTCTTTCTGCTCACCCCTCTGGCAGGTGAATTCCATCACCTAAAAACAGCCCAGTCCATCTTTCCTCTCATTTTCTGGGTAGCTGTTGCTGCCCGGTGGCCTCTCTGGACTCTGTGTTGCTGGCAGCCAAAGCAAATAGATAATAATTTAATAATAGATAATAATTTTAATAATTTAGACATCTGAAGATGCACAAGGCTTTTGATTGCCCCCTCATTCCCTGCATGGTGCTGAGCGGAGCTGGTGTATCTCTGCCTTGGGGAGGAGTTAGTCTGGAATTCTCTGGGATGGAGAATTGGCTCTGCCTCTTTCCCCACACCCCTGAGGGCCATTGCAAAGAAACAGCCAACCCTGAGGGTGTGGGAATGGGCTTTTTTCCTTCTTCATCTTCCTTCAGGTTGACACCAAGGGATAAAAAGTGTCCCCCTGTGGTGACACTGCAGAGAGCAGGAGCAGGAGTGGAAAGGGACTCACAAGGCAGGTCTCTGCTCTGCCCAGTCCAGGACATAACTGGGACTCCAAAAGGGGATAAACTGATTATTAGGCTGCCTGCTCAGCTGTCAAGGACCTTGTGCACAACAGGATATATTCACCTAGAAACAGCCAGGTCTCGGGAGCGTCCCAACCCTGCAGTGTTGGTGAGCTCCACCCAAGGCTTCTAGTCACAAGCAAATGATTTGCTTCGCTCAGAGCCATTGTCAAACGAGGCTGTGTGTCCCATCTGTTGGTGGAGGAGTCTCACAATGCTCACTAGAAGCCCTGTGGCAGCAGTGCTCTGTCTCTGATTCCCATTTCCCGAGCCTCCATCTCCATCCCCGTCTCTGTGTGTGCTGTGACATCCGCACAGTGCCCGTGCCTCACACCCGCTGCTGCCATCCTGGCTCTCCGTTAGCAGGTGATTTTGGGCTCCTGAGCTGGAGGGGATCAAGTCACAATCGAGATCATAGAGACCAGAAAATACCTGAAATGTAAATTATGGCAGGGAGAATGGAACCCGGCAACGTGGCTCTTTGTGAACCACAGTGAATATGGTCCACGCTGCTGGTGGCTTTCTCTGAGTGGGAAATACTTGCTTTAATGTAAGTTTTGTGCATGTTTCACTGCCCTTGGGTCGTCCCCAGCCCGGTAAGGCCTGGGTGCTCCCACCCCTGAGCACGAGGAGCCGGAGGAGCGGGGTCCTGTCCCGCCGCGCTGGGAATCCGCAGCTCCGGGGCCGCTCCTCCTCCTGGCACAGGGTGCATGGAAACGGGGCTCCAACTGCATGAGCACACGAACGAGCGTTAATTCACCGCTGTGGGGTGGCCAGCAGAGCAGGGGGGAGCACAGCAGGTCTGTGACTCTGCGGTGGAGCGAGCAGAGTCGCTTCCCCAGCGCTGAGATGTGCGAGGGGAGCAGAGGGGAGCAGTCGCTGCTGCGCCGTGAATCAGCCTTTAGGTGCCGTCAGCCTTTGTTTAGTCATTTAAAGACCGATTTAGAGGCTGTTAAACGGTGAACGCCAATCCAAATTGCTGGGAAAGGGAAGGTGTGATCCCCCCCGCACACACAGGAGATGTACAGCTCGGAGCCTGCATGTGCACAGAGCTCAATGTGCTGCAAACGCTGGTACCTGAAAGCAACCTTTGATAAACTTTTATTGCTTTTTTTCTGTTGTTGTTGTTGTGTTCTATATCTGTTCTCTCCAGGCTTCGTGGACCCGGCCCGAGAAACAAGAGGTATAAGATCACCAGACCTTTAGCAAACTTTCTTAGGTTTTTGGTGTTTGGTTTTCCTTTTAAGCATTACAGATTAACCAATCTCTAGTCCAGTAACCACGCCAACTAAACGAGCATTAATCTGAGCCACTTAAACACCAATCCAGAAAAGAAACAGCTTCTAGAGGTAGAAGTTGCTTGGCATGTAGTGATGCATCTTTTGGATGAGCAAAGTAGCTGTGTTGGGAGTGAGTAACTCTGGTTGTCGCTTAAAAATTAAAGAAAAGACAAAAGTAAAAGCGAATGTGAAATCTGACAAATGCTGCTTTCACCATTTTTTCTCTATGCTGCCAGTGTGAATCATCCTCTCTTTTAGAGAGGGAAGAATTAGCAACAACCTGTATTTTGGGAAAGTCATTTTTCCCCCAAGAAAACCTCCTCTGCTCCAGCCAACTCACCTATTTGCTCATGGCACTCCTGAAGTTTGACCTTCTCTTTAAAGGACAACTGCATCATGTTCCATTTCCAAATCAATGCAGATAAACCTTCCACGAGGGGCGTTTCTCCAGAAAATGCTCCAGATTGCTCAATTATTAGTATTATTTGTCTTTGATTTGCGAGGGGCAGCGAGGGGAGGGTGGGATAATGCAGTAACTGGGGTTGGTGCAAAAGGGGTTTGATTTTATTTCACATTCAGTGCTGTGCTTTAATAATAATAATAACAATGCACCTGATTTGTAGCACTCTTGCTTCAAAGTGGACCAGAAGGGAGGTGTACAAGCAAATACCAGGGGTCAGGTGGAGAACAAAATGAGCTGTCAGAACTGGGTGACTTGGATTTGCATTTTTAGGATGAACCTTGTGGAGGCTCTTGATTTTTAAAATTATTTTGAAACCATCTTAAATCACAGAGACCGAACAAAGTGAAGCTGTGGCTTTAGCACCACCCAGCTGAGTTTCACGTGGGGCCGAGCAGATCCTGCCCTGCGGAATAACCTGTTGGGATGGACCTTGTGTGGCAGGTGAAGGCATCAATACTCAGAGCAGTTTGCATTGAAGAATGTGGAATTGGAGTAGTTGCATCTCCTCAGGACTCAGATTAATTCCTGTCTCTGTCCCCCCCTGCCCCCAGTGTTTGCTCTCTGCTCTCTCTCTCCAGCCTTTGATTAATATGAGCACTAATACTATTAAGTTTGCTGTCTCTAAATTTCTTGCTGCCTCTGTGTCTTCAAATACCCAAGTGGGGTGCAGGATATATCTTTAAAATTGCTCTAAAATTGCTTTAAAGTTGCCTGGGGGCTTTTAGCAGTGAATTCCAGCAGCAGGATTCAGGTCTGGGGAAGGTCAGGGAAGATTTGGCATTAGGTATTTCACTTTTACCAAAGGAATTTAGGATGAGGAGGTGAAGTCAGTCATGGCAGCGTCTCTGGGTGACCTCAGTCACACCCCAAACTGGTGATGCCTTTCTCATAACTGGGAATTGGTGCAACCTTAGGAACGTTAAAGGCTGCAGGTTAAATACAAATATCAAACACTGCACTGCAGGTCAGAGCAAGGAGAGACCCCTCGTCTTCCTTCAGTGGAATTCCTGCCTGTGGCCAGGATTTTCAGGGGTTTTGTGGGCTGATGTGGGCAGTGGGTGAGGAGGAGACAGGGCTGTGTGGGATTATTCAGGGATGCCTGTTTGGGAAAGGACAGAGCTGCAGAAGGTGGAGGGCAGGGGGGTAAATGCATCCTGGTGAGGGGAAATGTCTCCCATGGCCAGAGCATCTGATGGGCTGGAATAGGAGCAGAGAAAACCAGGAATGTGCTTTCTTGGGGAGATGTTTGTCTCTTCTTCAGAGTGCTTTTCCTGATCTTTCTTTTTCATTCCTTGTGCCTTTTTGCATTAAGCAACAGAGCTTCCTCTTCACAGCCAGGTGCATTGCTTGTGGAATTATCGCTTGGCCAGGATTGCCTGGCACTTCTTTGTGTTGGATTTTGAGGGAGTGGGGAGAAGGCAGGAGAATTTGGGTGTAAAATTGCCTTTTCTCAAATTACCTGTGATGATCCTACACTGGAGTTTTGCCCTTATACTCTTCTGGTGAGATCCCAGAGACAAGTATTGAGAATATTCACCCAGCTCTGGGGTCCTGGCGTCCATGAATCCTGCTGGAAGTGCACTGGGGTTTGGGAGGAAATCACAAGTCAGACAACAGCAGAGCAGTGCAGTCAGCCAGGGGAGGGAGATAAAAGCAGAATTGGGTTGTGTGATCCCACAGTGGACTGGTTTTGTGCAAGGCTCTAGGAAGTGATGCCTCCAGCACCACGTGGCCATGGAATAACTGCTCCCAGCAGGAGAGGGGTGGAGTTGGTAGCTCGTGGCATTGGTCAGGGATTGCAGCAGGGAAAAAGAGAGAAGAAAAACACATGTAATGGTTTATGTGTCATCCAAGGGTTCTATTTTTCTGCATTTGAAAATGGACTGGCACAAGTGAACTCATTTTAGAACTAACAGAGGTGACAAATGACAGTTATTTGTGAGAAGCTGTGTCGGTCTCGGGGCCTGAGACCTTCAGCTCTGCACAGGGAGGGGCTTCAGGCCCAGGCTCTGACACCTGGGACACCAGAGATGTGCTTTGTGCACTTGGCTGTTGGAAATCCCCAGGGTTTTCCTCATTTATCAGTGCTTGTCCTGTACCTTCCAGGAAAACAGAGGCTCCTGGGGCACGTATGGGAGGAAGGGTGGCAGATGCAGCAGCAGGCACAGCCACGAGGCTGCCAGATTGATTCCCCCGTGTTTGTGCCACAAGATGAGCAGTTAGAGGACAGAGTTGGTGCTTCAGAGCCTCCAGGCTGGGGCACCAGGGTGCAGAGGGGAGGCTGTGGCTTTGTGTTCTTCATGGATTAAGGGAGCACTTGGGCTTTGGTCACAAACTTGAGAGGAGAAACCCCCAGCCTGGGGTGGGGTGGTGTGGCTGGGTGGGTGCAGTCCCTTTGCAGTCCCCGTGGATTTTACACTCCTGGTCTCTCTGTCAGTGGCATCCCCACACTCTCTTGCATGTGGGAGATTGTTCTGGAATTCTCTGGAGGCAAGGCTGTCTCTAGGAGTTTTCTTGCCCTTTCCATTGCACTTTTCTTTCTTCACGTGCCACGTTCAGGTGAAAGTTCTGAGCTTGCTTTTTGCCCGATTCAGCCTTGAGCTCTGGATCTGTTCTTCCTTACCCCATTCCAAGGACACCGAGATAAAACCAGGACTGCTGAGAGAGCAGGAAGGGCTGCATTCTCTGAGTGGAAGCCGTTGGGAAGGTTTCCTTTTTTTCTTTGCTTGCTGGCAAAACTTTTTTAACCAGAGCTGGACCTCTGCGCTTCTCGNCCGTAGCCGCAGCTGACAGTTCGGTCCTTCTTTTCACGTTCCCCCCCCGTCCCGAGTGCTGTGGGTCCCCGCAGCGGGCCCCGTGTGCCAGGGACCCTTCCTGCTGCCCTCGGGGTCGCCCCTCCGCGCCCGCGCTCTCCCCTGGCCTCAGGCGAGGCGCTGCCNCGGGCTCTGACGGCGCTCTCGTGTCCCGGCAGACGCTGGACGGGCGGATCGTGGTGCGCAGCCACGCGCGCGTGTCCTCGCTGACGCTCAAGGAGATCCAGTACACGGACGCGGGCGAGTACGTGTGCACGGCCAGCAACACCATCGGCCAGGACTCGCAGGCCATGTACCTGGAAGTGCAGTGTAAGAGGGGCTGGGGGGGCTGTGCCGGGGCTGGTTTGTTCCCTGTCCCTTCCCCGCGGCGCGGGACGGGGGTGGTGTTGAGGGTGAGGGTGTGGGAAGCAATTCAATCCCGAGAAATGAGGTGTTGCTGGGGGTTTGCTCTGGCTGTCTCCAGCTGGGATGCTGCTTGCACCTCACCGTGGATCTGCTGCAGTCCCATTTGTTGGGAATCGCAGTTCTTCCCTGGAACAACTTTCCTGGCATCATTTCCCGAATCCATCCTGCTCTCTGCTCCTCCCATGCTGCATGGGAGCAGCTTTGGGGCTGAGCAGGTTTGCTCTTTATGCCCTTCAGCAAAAGGCACTCCCCACCCCCTGGATGGGAGGCCAGTTCCCATTTCCTGTATTTCCTCTATTAGATTCCCTTTCCCGCACTGAGCTGGACTCCAGCCGAGGGATCCTCAGAGTGGGGCTGCCTGGGCTGCTCTGGGAGCTGGGGTGGCTCCAATGGCTTTCCCCCGTGTGTCTTTCAGATGCCCCCAAGCTCCAGGGCCCCGTGGCCGTGTACACGTGGGAGGGAAACCAAGTGAACATCACGTGTGAGGTGTTCGCCTACCCCAGCGCCGTCATCTCCTGGTTCCGGGATGGGCAGCTCCTGCCCAGCTCCAACTACAGCAACATCAAGATCTACAACACCCCCTCGGCCAGTTACCTGGAGGTGAGGAAAAGCCAGCAGGGATGTGCCGCCGGGAGGGCTCGGTGCCAGCAGATCACTGGTGCTGAAGGAATTCAGTCTGGCCCCGTTAGAAATGAAGTTGGGTGGTGCTTCTGGCACAGAAACGCTGAGAAAATCAGCAGTAGGAGATAGAGAAAATAGGAGATAAAGAAAATCGGGTAAGAGGAGATAGTCAGGTAATAGAAGACACAATTCCCCTCTTGCCTCTGATTTTTGCCCACTGCGGTTTTCTCCCCCATGGACAGCCCTGGGAGCACGAAGACCTGGGTTTTATTGTAGCTTCTCTCCAGCTCAGTGCAGGGTGCCTCGGCAGAGTGAAAAGGGTTTCCTGATGAGAGTTTGAGCCTTCCTCCCTCCCACAGGTGACCCCAGACTCGGAGAATGACTTTGGGAACTACAACTGCACCGCCGTGAACCGCATCGGGCAGGAGTCCTCCGAGTTCATCCTGGTGCAGGCAGGTGAGCAGGGAGGGCAGGGAATGTGTCAGCAGCTCCCAGGGGGGCCCTTCGTGCCCAGTTTGTGTTGCTGGGGCAGCAGCTGAGCCAACTTCTGCCTTCACAGAGGCTGTCCACAGATTTTGTGTCGGGTTGTGGGTGCTCAGCATCTCTGTTCCCTTGCTTCTCAAGGGTCTCGTTCTTTTCTGAGCTCCCAGTGCACTTTGTCAGAGCTGTGATCTTTGATTTGTGCACTCAAAATGAACAAAATGCCCCTCACAGCGCCTGGAATGCAGGATCTCAGCCCCAGGGCTGTGCCAGTCCCTGAGAGGGTCTCTGGGGCATTCCCAGGGCTGCCACGGAGGCAGATTTGGGAATGGCCAAGCTCTGCGTTGCAGTGCCCTGTGCTGGGACTGTAGGGCCAGAGTGGCATCCTGGATGCTTTTGCTGCACTGCCCTGGGTGTTTTCTTTTGGAGAAGGGACTGGGAGTCTCTACCTCTTAGAAAGGAGACAAAATTAAGATCTCTGCACTCATTAACATTTTTAAAAGCTGCCTAAACACTCTGAGCCTCAGCCCTCTCTTTGTGAAGCCGGCGGGGCGTTGGATGTTCCCAGTTCTCTCTCCGTGCCCCCGGAGCTCGTTTCCCCGGTTCCCCGTGTCTCAGTGGCTGTTTCTCCCCCAGACACCCCCTCCTCGCCCTCCATCGGCAGAGTGGAGCCCTATTCCAGCAGTGCCCAGGTGGAGTTCGACGAGCCCGAGGCCACGGGCGGGGTGCCCATCCTCAAGTACAAGGCAGAGTGGAGAGCCCTGGGCGAGGGGGACTGGCATTCCAGGTTCTACGATGCCAAGGAAGGTAGGAACGACAAAAAAACGGGATTCCTTCCCCACCAGCACCGAAAAAAAGTGACTTTCCTGTAAGGGAACAGCTGGGTTGGAGGGTTCTGTAGCTGGGCAGTTTCAGCTCCTGTGTTAATGAGGCCCCAGACAGGTTTTTAAATATTTGCTGTGAGTGACACCTGGAATTTTCAAGTGGGAATGAGGGCTGGGCTGTGCTGAGGGCTCTGTCACAGAAGGTGGTGTTCGTCTCTAGCCCCGTCTGGGCAAGGTGAAGAGCCCCGTGCTTGGAATAAGAGTTCTCACTTGCTGGCTGGGCACCGAGTGCTTCCCACAGGAGGCTTTTCAGCCCTCTCAGTGTCCCTTGGAAAGCAAACCCTCCTGTTCCAGCAGCAAGCCCCTGTCTCATTGCAGTGATCTATAGCAGTGCTCACTGCATAAAATCGATCTTGGAGCCACATCAACCAAAAGGATTTTGATTTGGGGAGGACTGTGAAAAGGAGAGCTCCATTCCAGAGCTGAATCTTCCACCACCAACCCTGTCCAGAGCTGAAATTCTTCCTGTAGGTCCCCGCTGGAGCGGTGTGATCCCAGCTAGAGTCAGGTTTATTTTGCTGTTCTCCCCCTGAGCAGGAAAAGCAGAACTTATTTATTTATTCGTATCACGATGACCCCCTGAGCTTTACTTTGCTTTTTTCCCCCCCCTTGCTCCTGCCCCAGCCAACGTGGAGGGCACGGTCACCATCACGGGGCTGAAGCCCGAGACCACCTACGCGGTGAGGCTGTCTGCAGTCAACGGCAAGGGCGTGGGGGAGCTCAGCCCGCCCGCAGAGTTCAAGACCCAGCCAGTCCGTAAGTACGGCCCGGCCCTCCCCGGCCCCGCGGGGTGGGGTCTCCCTCCCGGCATCTCCCCAGGGAATCTCGGCCATGCATGGATCACGCCTTTTCTCTCTCACAGACCTGGCTGCGCCCTTGGTTTTCTCCGTGGTTTTTGGTTGTGGTGGATTTGGTTGCTAATTAAAAAATCGTTGGAGGGAGGAGGCGGAGGAATTATTTTATTTGCGCTGGTTGGTGTTTGCGGTTCAACCTCGGTATTCAAAGAGAAGGGACTAAAAGGGAGAATTGTAATGAGAAAAAGCAGTTGGGAAGGGTCTTGGTGGTGGAGAATGCGATGTCACTGTCACGGGGCAGGTTTGCCGTGCACATGGGGAGGGGAGGTGCTCAGCACAGGACTGGCCTTGGGCTGTGGAAGGAGAGGGAGGGAGGGTTGGTCTGTGCTGCACGTCCGACTTTGAGCTGCCCCTGCAGCACTCGAGGGGATTCCATGGATTCCACGGGCTCTCTCTGCTCTGCCCGGGTCACAGAACGTTCTGCTGTGGCCCAGCACTGTCCTCCTGCTCCAGGGAAGAATTAAACACCGGGGAGTTCTTCAAGGAGAGAAAGAGGGAAAAAGAAAAGTGGAGTGGGTAGGGGAGAAGTGGCCAAAGCAGGCAGGGAGAGGTGCTTCTCCCGTGGTTCTTCTTTCCCATTCCTCCTGCATTCAGACCTCGAGCCTTTTGCTGTTCCCAGCAGCTCCCCCAGCCCTGTGCAGCTGTTCTGGAACTCCTCAGACCCTCTCCTGATCCCAGGGCTGGCAATTCCCACCCATCCCGTGCATGTGTGAGGCCCCTGAGCTGTCCGTGGGCTCGACTTCGCCAACCTGTGCCTCCCCACAGCTGCTGAGCAGGACACTCGTGGGATTTTGGTTTTCCAGCTCCATATTCTCTGTCTCCTCACATCTTCTACATTTATTTTTTTGTGTGTCTATCTCTGTCTTTTGATTTGGTTTGGTCTGTGTCCCACCCATGGATACACTGCAGGCATCCCTCACCCACGTAAGTGCTCTCTGCATTTCTTTCACTCTCAATTTGTGTTTTTAGAGTGTTCTTCTAACACACAGAACCTGTAGCTTTTCATTTAGTGGTTTTTTTTTTTTTTTGGGGTTCTTTAGGAATGCAGTAACTGGTAGTGCCCATTTCCTAACAGCACTGACACTGGAATAGTCACTCTGCTCTTTGTAGAACAGAATTAGGGTTAACTCTGTGTCTTTGCTCTAAAGCATGCAGTTGAAGTATTTAACTTAGTGATTGTCTAATAATAATAATAATAGTTAGCTTGTTGATTACAGAGTGGAGTAGTGGAAGGCTTCATATTTATGAATCAGTGAAAATTGTTAAATTTTAATTGTATTGAGATAATTCAGGGAAACCAAAGTGAAGAAAGTTTTAGTTAAATTGCAGATTGGGTTTAAACCAGAACCAACCAAAAACTTGAAAATTTTGAGTATCTTCACGATTTTGAATGCACAAAATCTAAGAAAAAAACTCAAATTTTTTGCCTCTTCTCACAAATAATTTTTACCACTGGACAGTCTTCCAGCACTTGTGTAGGTTGTGTATTTAAATAAAAAACCCTCATACTAAATTTTTAAAAAAGGCATGTTTCCCCCTCCCCAGTGCAAAATGAGTCAGAAACGTGATGGATTTGTGTAATTGTCAGTGAAATATTGAGATGGCTCCCTAGCTTTGTGCCTTTCCAATCAGAGCTAATCAATGGAGCTAAATAAACCTCTTTATCCCAGTGAGCACTTTTCTGTTTATTAATTCATCCTTGTGAGCTGCTGTTATTCCAAGATTACACGGCCAAGCTTGAGGAAGCTGCTGTCACATTCTTCGAGATTTCTGAAGTAAAAAACAGGAGAGATTTTTTTGATTTTGATTTTTTTAGCCCAAATTCCAGGGTTTGAATCGCTCTTGAAGGTCGCTGTAGACAAAAGCTTGGGTTTGGCGGAGCGGGAAGGGGATGGACGGATGAGTGGCTGGACAGATGGACAGGCAGAACTGCAAATTGCAGCAGTTAGGGAGTCCCCTGGGAGGCTTTCCCACGACATATGTGCAGTCTGGGGCCTGAAACGGTCTGGAACCTGTTAATTGCAGCGGCAGTAATTATCTGGGGCTAATCATGGTCGGTGCTGAGCTCGGGCTGAACGTTCTGAGCTGGAGGTAGGCAGCGACACCCCGGGGAGAGCAGGGCTGGGTATCCAGTACTGCAGGAAAAGGGGGAAAATCCCATTGAGAAGAGAGGAAGAAGCCCATTGAAAGCTCTGTTCAGCCCAGAGCTGAGCCCAGCCCCCTGCCCAGCACCTGGGGACAGGTACGTGGCTCTGCACAACGTTCGCTCGCTCCTGTAGTAGAGACTTTGCTTTTTTGTCTTTATTGGAACGTGGCACTGGGCTGTCAATCACTCTGTGGTCCCCAGCTATAGGGTAAGTCCCAGTTCTTCCTCCTTTAACACATTTTTCATCTGCAAATCCCATCCTGCTCCTCCCAGCACCTGGCAGCTGGGATCGTCCTGGGGTCTCCCATTCCCTCCCTGCTCTTGGGGCTTCCCAAAGCCCATCTCGGATCCTGCCTGAGGAAACGGTTGGCACAACAGAAATGCCCTTTTATTCCATCTGTGCTGGAATTCCAAGCACCTGTTTGTGGGCAGAGTCGCAAGCAGGAGGAATTCGTGTCCCTCCCAGTGTGATTTGAAGGTCACAGAGATGTTTCAGGAATTTTGCAGCTCAGATTAACCAAAGCCACCCGTTTTCCTTGCCCTCTTATTTAAATGTTTCTATTTAAATGTAAAACCTGACACAATTTTTAGTGCCTGCTGGGATAAGTCTGAAGTCATTTCGATTTATTTAATTCTCCTCAGTAAGAAAAAGCAGTTTCTGTCTGTCTTAGAAGGCCTCTCCATGAGGTAATTAGTGATAATTATGTATTATAGTAGCACAGATGACAGTTCTGGGGATTGGGAGAGGATCTGTCTAACTTGACCTGGGTTTGTATTTTCATTTTAACAATTTGCTGGTTTTCTTCATTTCGTTTTCTTTGTAAACCTACAGCAAACAAAAGGGAACAGGGGGTTTTTTGAGCCCCAAAGTGTGTTCAAGCCTGAGAGTGTGTGTGCTGTGTGTGGGGTTGGTATCAAAATATCTTCAAACCCCAAGCCAACAAATCAACACTGAAAGAAGCCCCAAATCCCAAATTTTGTCATTTCCTGTGTTTTGGCAGCGTTTAACAGGGATCCCCTCCCCTTCCTCACCTGATTTCTCTCTCTTTAGCCAGTCCCGCTGCCCCCGGCTCCCGAGCAGCAGAGAGTGAGTATGGCAGGAGGGCTGTGTGCTCTTTGCATGCTCTCCTCACCGCGTGTGGTGCACCTCTAACATCCCTGCCTCTTTTCCTGCTTTCCTGCAGGGTTTTCCCCCCACATCTCCCTCCCTGGGGCTGCTCTCCAGCCTCCCGAGGTCTGATTTACCTTTCCCGTGCCCCTGTAGCTCTCTGCCCAGTCTTGGAGGAATTCTTTTGGTTTTATGGGAAACAGGAGGGAAATCCCTCCCAGCTCGTGTCCCTCCTGCTGTGTTCTTCCCAGGACTTGTGGAAGCCCAGGCATTCCCTGTCCTTCTGCCCTGGAAGTCCTCGTGTCAGTGCTTGCACAGCCTGTGCTCTGGGGAGTGCAGGCTCCTCTCCAGGCTCATTTCCCGAGGTGTTCCCATTTTTAGGGTTCTCAGACCTGTCTTCCTCCTCTCTGGGTGTTCCTTGGATGTGGTGCAGGGAGGTGGGAAGGAGCAGTGGGTCAGGGGGCTCAGTTCTCCTCAGGAATTGCTCCTAGAGGCCTCCCAAACATTCCATTAACGGGCCGGTTGGCACCCAAAAGGGGGCAAAAATGTGGATTTGGAGCTTCAGAACTCTTGAGGGTGACAAAGCATCGGAGCAGGCTGCTTCCCTGTGCCCTGGAG
Source organism: Ptilonorhynchus violaceus (assembly GCA_013397565.1). Classification (NCBI taxonomy): domain Eukaryota; kingdom Metazoa; phylum Chordata; class Aves; order Passeriformes; family Ptilonorhynchidae; genus Ptilonorhynchus; species Ptilonorhynchus violaceus. Next base: position 154,755 of record VZRJ01004872.1, on the reverse strand, counting down.
GGGCCTGGAGCTGGCCAGGGCTCGGGAAGCAGCAGCAGGGCAGGATTTCTGCAGCCCCTTCAGGTGACACAGCCCTGCCGTAAGGACTGGGTGTCACCCTCACTTCTCTCCCCATTAAACCTCCTCTCCTCCCCTCCTGTCACCCCTGGCCCTGCCTCTTCCCCCTCATTTCCATGGAGTGCTTCACCTTGACCGTGTCCTGTCCATCCTTCCTGTTTCCATAGCAACCCAGCCTCCTGCTGCATCCCAGAGCTCAGAGGCACCGAGTGAGTAGCTGGGAACTGCTCCCCTTGCTCCGGAGTGCTGCCTGTTGTGCTGGAGCCCTGGATCCAGGGAATTCGAGTGCTCCGTTGCATCATTTTGGTGTCTGTTACCCAGCAGCTTGTGGTGTGAGCATGTTGAGATCCCAGCATGGTGCCTCTCTTCCTCCCCTTCCCCTCATTCTGCTGAGCAGAGGCTGGAAAATGGGAAGAAAAGATTCAGAAGAAACACAGAGAGGGAGAGAAAGAGGAAAGAAACCCCAAAAATTATCACTTCCAAAAGGAAAGTTTCATGTTTCCCATTAGTGATTTTAGTGTTAAAACAAAAGGGATGTGGATTAAATAATTTTCTTGCTGCCCTGCCTTGCTCTGCTTTCTCTGAACACAGGGAGGTATAGTTGGTATTAAAATTAGGGATATTGGATGCTGGAAGAAGATGCAAATGAGGAGGTAGAATATCCTACAGGAGACATCCCAGCTTAGCTCCAGTGCCCTGCTTGCCTTAAAAGAGGTCTGAGACTTCCCAAAAAATCCCTGTATGAGATGGGAACTGGTTCAGACTCCCTTGTTGGTTTGGTGGTCAAGGAAGAAGAAGAAAAACACCTCAGGAAGGCCTGGCTTTACGTGGTGCATGTATGTGTTTTGGATAACTAATGATTCCTACAAAGCCAAACGCTTCCCTCGTGATTTGCAATGATAAATTCTGTGTGTTTGTGGAAATATGGTCACTGAGGTCCAGTGTTTACCTGGGGTGGGTCAGAAATGGTTCATTGCTTCTGAGTGGGAAATACTAAAAGCATGAAGTGTGGGGTGATTTGGGGGTTGGGATGGAGGGAGAGTGTGGCCAGTAAAAGATACTAAAACCCCCATAATTATTTCTGCATTTATGGCACGTTTCATGGTCTTACACATCACATGAGGTGTCCTTTGTCTGCCAGTGGCCACAACCAGCGTGTTCCTTGTGCAGTCATTTTTATTTATAAAGTGCCAAACCCCAGTCCCTGATGCCCTGAAGTGTTGGTGGTTCTGAATTGCTGCAGAGACCTTTAAACTGCCATCAGACCTGGAGGATGGGCTGGGGAGGACAAAGGGCAGGGTCTGCTAATCCTCCTTTATTCCTTAGGAGCCAGAGACTCCCTTGTGGATGTTCATGTGTGGGCTGTGGGCTGGACACAGCTTCACTTGGAGGGAGAGCGTTGGGTTCATGTGTTACAGGACATTTTGTTCCTTCTAAAGAGCCCTTGCCCAGCAGAGGTGCTGAAGCTGGCTCATGATAACCACCTTGCACAGTTGTCCTGGGCTGGGGGCTGTGTGGGGGAGGGTTGGTGGCTCTGTGGGGTGAGAGTTTCCCTTTTCACGTGCACTGGAGTTGGGGCTGTGCTGTGAGCAGGAGGGGATGTGTCGGCTGCGAACAGACTGAATTCGTGCAGACACTGCCCACATTTGTGTGCTGGGCTGTGCTGCAGCCCGGGGAGCTGTGGCACTCCTGGACACTGGGCAGAGGAAGGGCCCTGGCACGGGGCAGCTGCTCCTCCGACTGCTCCGTGGAGCTGCTGCTGCTGCTGGGTGATCCGTGCTCTCCCCCCTCACCCCGGCGGGGCAGGGAACGGCACCAGCAGCAGTTAGGAAATGGGAGCTGCTCTGCAGGCAGGGATGGAATCCTAATGAGGCTGGAGGGAGTTTTCTTCCCTGGCTTTAGCGGGGTCTGGGCTTGACGGGATCGGGAGCGTGCGGGAGATGTCTGCGGGCACGGCACAGGTTTAGGAATGCGTCTCCTTGGGTTTAACCCTCCGAAGTTGCTCCAGTCAATAGTTCTGTACCAGTGGGAATAATGACATTTCTCTTGCAGCTCTGTGGGATCTGTTCTGCCTTGCAGTGTTTGAGCTCACTTGGAAAAGTGGATTTTCTTTCAGGTTGGACAGGGCTTGGAGCAGTGAAAGGTGCCCCTGTCCATGGCAGGGGGTGGGACTGGATAATCTTTAAGGTTCCTTCCAGCCCAAACCATTTTATTCTGTTTGTGCTGCTGATTTTGCCCTTGATCTTTACCTAAAGCTTCCTCTCATGAGGACAGGCAGCCTCTCTTGCCTGTTTTGAAATCTCATGTTATATTAAGCTTACTGGAGATTTGGAAATCTTTCTTCCTGACCAAAACACACTGATTGCCTTTCCAGGCAATCTCACAGTAACTCTTGAACCTCCCTCCTTCCCAAGGCACCTGCCCAGGGCTCTGGGAGCCTGTGTTTAACGAGAATGGATTGAGAGCTCGGCTGTTACAAATGGATTTTACATTTTGTGCCATCCGTTTTTTCCCTGGTAATGATCTGTCCTTAATCTTGTCACAGACAAGCACCCAAAAGATTAAGGGTTTAATTCTCTATACATCAAATTAACAGGGAACTACTGGAGTAGCCTCATTAAGATGAGACAGAGGAAGGAGCATGAAAAATGCAAGTTCTGAAGAGATTTGGGAAGGGAAGCAGAGCATGGGCTCGGTGCTGAGCTCCAGCCTGGCAGCTGATCCCTTCCCATTCCCCTGCCACTGGCCCTGCACACTCTTCCATCTCTTCCAGCAGCTCTTCCTTGTGCCATCTCGTGGCTCATTTCCCTGTCCCGGCTGGCAGAGCCCCCCGCACACCCCAACCCCTCGGTGGCACCGTGCTGGCTCCCCCGACCCCATTCCAGCCTCGCTCCTGGATGGAGAACCCTTGGGAATGTCACCCCCGGCAGGATCTCCTCTCCTGCAGCCGTGGTGGTTGTTCAGGAGCACGTTTGTGTCTGCAGGGGGAGGCCACACCACTGTGGGGTGCCAAGGTTTGTCCTCGGCTGGGGCTGGCTTTGACCCTTTCGCCTCCGCGGCCTCGGAATAACAACATTACCTTTCTCTTCCCAGCAGTTTGGTGGATCCCTCCAGCAGCTCTGGCACACACTACAATGATTTTCGTTCCTTTTGTTCTCTGTGTGCCTGAGCAGTGATGCAGCTGTGCCTAACACCGGGCCATAACTCAGTGCTTGCTGTGGTTTAATATTCTTATTTTCCAGGCGGTTTTACTGTCCCCCCAGTGTTTCTGGTATATGCTGGCTAATTTAATTTTGCTCCTATTTTTATTTACTCTGTAATTCTGTTGTTGATTTTTTTCCCTTGCCCATTGTTTACATCAGTTTTTTAATTTTTTTGTATTTTCCATGTGACCTCCTCCACTTTCCTTTCAACCAAACTCATGTGCGTGCGTATCATGTGAATTTGTCATGTGGCTTGCATGGTGCTGATGATGTCGTCCTCGCTGGTGAACAGAAGGTAAAACACTTTGTTCTGATTGGTTGCCTAGATTTTTGGGGTGAGGATTCCCCTCTGGGATCTCCAAATTCCAAAAAAAAAAAAAAAAATCCTGTCCCACCGAGCCTTTTGGAGGAGTTGCTCGTCACTGTCTGCGTGGGAAGAACTCGACTTGAGGCTGCTGCGTTGAGCTGGAAAAAACTTGGAGGGAAAACAGGAAAAAAAACCCCAAAAAGTCACCTGGCTCAGTCATTTGCTTCTTCATTGTCAGAGTCCAGCAAGGAACTGTCCCAGGAAGGTGCTAAAAAACCTCTGGAATGAACAGCAAAGGCCAGAATCCTTTTGTCTCTCAGAATACCAACTCCAGGCTCAAATTTCTTGGGAAATTGTGGCTCAGATCCTGGGAGCACCATCTCTCCTGTTGCTTTAACAGCATTGTGACCCTATAAAACACATTTATAGAGAGAGACACACACACATTCACACTGTACATGTTGAGTAGCCTTCCAGAAGAGCCCTGAGTTCTCCATCTCTGAAATGGAGTTATTGGGAAACATGACACAATTTGATTTAAGGAATAAATTCTTTTATTGTGAGTAAAACTTAAATATAGCTGGAGTGAGAGCTGTATTATAAAACACTATATATGTATAAAATGCTGCATATAAATACCAGAATAGCACACCCAGAGTTCATGGTGGGAGCCAGACCTCACCCCGTTTGCATCAGAGGTGCTGCTGCACTTTTCCTGCCAGAGCCCCTCATTCCCTCCTCAGAGTCTCTGGGAGCCTGGCGAGGATTTAACCCGAGCTCGAGTCCCAGGAGCTGCTGATCCCATCCCATCAAGAAGCAAATGATTGACCCTTGCACCTCCTGGAGGTGGACTCAGTCTCCAGCAAAGTGGGGGGTAGCGAAAACAATTCCTGCAACGCTGTGATTTTTAAAGCTTCTCTCAGCGGGGGGAGGGAGGGAAACTCCTGCTTTTCTGCTGCCCCAGCTAAACCAGGAATTGGGAGACCCAGGAAGAAATTGGCCTTTTACAGTCTCGGAGCTCCGGAATCACCTTTTTGTCTCGGACCGCCACCAGGGAAGGATTTAGGCTGGGGTTTGCCAGGAAAGCAGAACTAACACCAGTAACCTTCCCACACGAGTGCATGCACAGAAGAACCCTCCCCCCGGTGTGTGCCCTCCCTGCTGGAAATCCAGGAGGGTGGAAGGCTCGGCTGTCTCGTTTGTGCACGTTCTGTTCGTGTTCCCCGGTTCTGCTGGCGCTGTTTGCTTCCCTCGTGTGCATCCTGACCCCCCAGCCTGTTCTTCCTCGGTGTTTCTGCCGCTCGTGGAGACCCTCCTGATGTTCCCGGTTGTGACTCCGGGGGTCACAGCGCAGTCCCGTTTACGTGATGGTCAAAGGTGGCAGAAATCAGCCCTTTCCTCGTTCCTCTGCTGCAGAAAGCGCCACTTGTACTCTCTGAGCACGGGGAGGGTGCAGGACCTGTCACTGCTGTCAGCTCTGGGCTCCAGCACACATCCAGTGCCCTGGGACTGGAAAAAGGGAAAAGTTTGTGCTGATTTTTCATATTCTCTTCCTTCCCCGCCTGAAGTTGCATCCACTGCTGGTGATGTACCCTCTGAAAAACACGATAAAAACAAGAGCATCAGCCCAGTGCTGGAACAAGGAAGCACTGCACTGAACCCAAAGGGTGAAAGGATCCCAGGAACCATTTCCTGCTCCCTGCAGCAGGAGCTGATCGCTGCTGATGGCTTAGCAGGGAGTGGATAACAGAATTTGGCAATGTAATGGCTCGGAGCACTGCCCCCAGCTCCCCTCACTCCACGTGTGGAGCCAGCAGCCTTGGGAAGCCCATTCAGGCCTTGGGAGCCTGGACAAAAGTCCTTATTTCACTGATCAGACCCATTCTGGGTTCACTTGGAGCCCAGGGAAGGGATGGCTGAGCTGCCCCTGGGCAGGGCAGGGCAGGGGGGACTGTCCTGCATTCCCAGCACAGCAAAGCTGCTGCCTCTCGGGGAGTTAAACCTGGCTCCGGGGGGAGAAGGCAACAATTCCTGGCTTCTCCCAGCGGTAAAGCACCTCTTTGGGTTATCTTCTTCCTTTGCTGAGTGCCCTGGGGGTGCAGTTGGAGCGTGGCTCAGCCTGAATCCCTCAGCACTGTCACTGGGAGCACAAGGTCCTGCACCCTCCTCCTGCACAGGGTGGATTTCAATCAGGTATTTGATGATTACACAGAGGAGTTCTGGCTCTCACAGGCCCAGCAGCAGCACCCCAGGGGGATGATCCTGTCAGGACCCCACGTTTAGGGCTGGGGGATGCTCTGAGGTGAGAGGCTGAGGCTGATTTCTGCAAGGTGTAAATGGGATGTCCCCAGGCATGAGGCCCCTGTGATGCTGTTTGCTTTGCAGCCCCGTGCTGTAGGGAGGATGCATGTCTGTCTGAGCATGAGTTCTTCTCTAACCTCCTGCTGACACCTTCTCTCTCCAGATACTCACATTTTCACTCATTGTAGGGTTGCTGATTCTGCTGGACTAAACCTTTCCCACTAAACTTCTTCCTCCTCTGTTTGACACACTAACCCGGTTTTAATTTTACAGCCCTGTGTCTGGATTGCTTCCACCTGCTTAAGAGAAATTAAATGCCATGTATTTATGGAGAGAAAACTAAAATATTCTTCACCAGGGCTTGCACTGCTTCACCTGTTGGCTTTCGGCCCTTAGGAATGGTCAGAGTTCTCCTGTCTGAAGAGAAATGTTTCTCAAAGCAGAAATTAATTTAAACTATTGGGGGAGGAAGGAATCAGGAGCTAGAAATGAGATAATTCAGAGTGAAGCAAAGTTGCAGCAGAGCAGGTAATTAATCATGGGAAAGGCTGTGTGCAGAGTGCAGCAGCATCTCTGACATTTAAAATCAAGAATAAGCATCTTTTCAAAGGATGTTCCTGTTAGTCTTGGTGCTCAATCACTGGGAAAAAATTCAAGCCTGTGTTAGATAAAAGGTCACATTGTGTAAGTGCAGTGTTCCCTTCTCACTTCCAGATCTCTTTGCTTATTGCTCATCATCTCTGGGGTGGGGGGGAAGGACCAAGGAGATGCTGATCTTGTGCTGTCCACTTACTCCTCACATCTGCCACAAATATGGGAAGAATTCAGCATTGCTGCTCTTGGAGGCTTCAGGGGGCTCAGTGCTCACCCACAGCAGCAGCCAGGAGTGCCCTTCCTCTTCCTGGGAGCTGCTTTGGGGCAAAAACCGGCAGAACCAGGCATTTGCTTCTGGGTTCTTTGGTATTGGTGAATAACCACGACAGCTATTGCAGAACAGCTCCTTCCACTCAGCTCCATAGGCAAACCAGGGACCTCGTGGTGCTGTTTGTCTTTTGGGATTGAGGAGAGAAAAAATTATAATTGCTTGGTTAATTGGTCTGTTCAATATGCCCAGGTGAGAGTTCACTTCTCCTGTTTATATCTTACACCGCCCTAGAGGTCCCTGCAAGCTGTGTCACCTCTGTGTGTCCAGTGGGCACTGAGAATCCTGTCCCAGGGTGGAATCCACATCTGGAATGCCCAGGGGGTGTGTGGGAGCCTTGTAATGGGGATGAGGGCAGAGGCAAGGATTTGGGAAAGCAAAGCATAACCTGGAAAAAAGGAGCCTCTCTGCATCTGTCAGAGGAGCTGCTGTGTAGTGAAACACAAATGTGTGTGTGTCCCACACTCCTGGAGTGCGATCCCCTTCTTCCCCTTCTTGGAACAGCGTGCAAGAACATGGAATTCATCTTAAATTACAGTTTCAGCCCAGGGCTTGCAGTTTTCTCATTGATATTTCACCAAAAAAAAGATGTGCTCAAATTTCATTGCAAGGGAGGAGGGAGGGGAAAGGCTTCCAGTTACTCTGAGGATGAGCTTTGGAAGGATGTTGGAAGATGAACCTTCCTCTGGCCACTCAGGAATGCCTGTGCTGTCCATTAGTGGCTGAGTACAGTTCCAGGGGGTGTCAATACGGGATTAGACCATCTGTATTTGGCTTTGATAGCAGAGGTGCAAGAAGGACCTGCTGGAGCTGGGACTGGGGAACCTCCCATTGCATGGAGGAATTGAGGAATTGAGTAGGAAAAGCAGTTTTGGAGCTGTGGGCTGCAAGGGTGGGGTTGTCAGTCAGCGTGCCCTGCAGAAGGAGGTGACGTTGCCATTTTCTGCTGGGCAGGGGGGCACATTGGGAAATGAGAGCTCTTCTTTCCTCCTAAAAATGGTTATTGCAGGAGAGGGAAGGGGTCCAGTTCTCCCCAGTGTCACTGCAGTGGTTACACCAGCGCAGGCTCAGTGAGAAGGTTCTTCCACACTCTTTTGAGCGAGTCTCTGCTCCAGCAACTCTAAAACCTCTAAACAAGGTTCAAAGTGCAAACCTGGGTCTGTCTGAGAGGCACAATGTCCTTTCCAATGATGCTCTCCACATCCACATCCCACAGGAGCAGCCACGTGCCCCACCTTGATGTTTTCCAGATGTTTCACAGCACTTTTACTACAAAAGCAGTGAGGAAGTGGTCATTGCTCTGGGATATTCTTGGGGGGAAGGTGGGATCTCTTTCACTTGGACTCCATTCCAGCACACACACACCAGTGGAAATTTGTGTTGCAAATGCAGCAAATCCTTGGGTGTGGCCGACATTTGTGCCCCAGACTCGTGGTACCCTCTGTGTCCGGGTCGGGGTGGCACTGCCGCCCTGAGCTTCCTGCTGTTGATGAGCACCTTTTTCCTTGATGATCCGTTTTTTCCCCAATAACCCTGACTCCGTCGTTGCAGGGGAACCCAGCGCCCCCAAGCTGGAGGGGCACATAGGAGAGGATGGCAACTCCATCAAGGTGAACGTCATCAAGCAGGACGATGGTGGCTCCCCCATCAGGCACTACCTGATCAAGTACAAAGCTGTGAGTATGGCCCGGCCCCGCCTGCCCTGTGCTCCCTGTGCTCTGGGAGGGGGTGGGATGGAGGTGGGGAATTTCAGGGATTTTGTAAGAGGTCTGTCACTCAGATGATTTAAATTTGACATGCTGAGATAGGAAAGAACACTCTAAAAGTGCTTTGCAGGGCAGAGAGGTACAGAAGTTGTGGCTTCTGCCCTCTGAAAGTGGTTTAATGGTGGGGCAAAGATGAGAGCAGGGACTGAGGGGATTTCTTCAGGATTCTGAACAGGAGAGAGGCTGCTTTGGTGTCTCTCATCCTCTCCACTTGAAGCCAACAGTATGTGGTGTTTTCCCAGAATCCCAGAATTTTGGGGGTTGGCAGGGAGCTCTGGAGGTCACTCAGTCCAACCCCGTGCTAGGGTTGGGCACATCCAGGTGGGTTTGGGATGTCTGGAGGTCACTCAGTCCAACCCCCTGCTAAGGTTGGGCACATCCAGATGGGTTTGGGATGCTGGCAGATCACTCAGTCCAAGCCCCTGCTAAGGTTGGACATATCCAGGAGGGTTTGGGATGTCTGGAGATCACTCAGTCCAACCCCCTGCTCAGGTTGGACATATCCAGGTGGGTCTGGGATATCTGGAGATCACTCAGTCCAACCTCACATCGAGGAGGCTTTGGGATGTTGGGAGGTCACTCAGTCCAACCCCCTGCTAAGGGCTGGACATATCCAGATGGGTCTGGGATGTGTCCAGAGAGGGAAACCTTCCCTGGGCAGCTGTTCCAGTGCTCTGCCCTCTCCATGGGAAGTTCTTCCTCATGTTGAGGTGGAACTTGCCGTGCTTTATGGCCACTGCTCCTCGTCCTGTGACACCGAGCAGAGCCTGGCCCCTCCCGTGGTGCCCGTGGTGGGTGTGTGCGTGGCCTGTGGTGCCGTGAGCCCGCGGGGCGTCCGTGACCCTGTCCCGTGTCCCTGACCCTTGCCGTGTCCCTGACCCTTGCCGTGTCCGTGCCCGCAGAAGCACTCCTCGGAGTGGAAGCCGGAGATCCGGCTGCCGTCGGGCAGCGACCACGTGATGCTGAAGTCCCTGGACTGGAACGCGGACTACGAGGTGTTCGTGATCGCCGAGAACCAGCAGGGCAAATCCAAGCCGGCGCACTACGCGTTCCGCACGTCGGCGCAGCCCACCGTGATCCCAGGTACCCTCCCGCCCCCGCCGCCCCTGGCAGCTCGCTCGCTTCCGGCACGTTCCCGCCGTCGGCTCCCCCGTCCCGGGCTGAGGGTGTCGGCCGTGCCCCGCGCGCGGACGGGATTTCGGGATTTCCGGGAGCGCTCCCCGGCGCGGCCCCGCCCCAGGGGAGCGTCGGGGCAGGCAGAGGGTGGAAAGCGCTTTCTGCCGCCAGAAAGCGATGAATTCCCTTTTTAAACTCGGAGAGACCCTTCAGCTCCCTTTTCCAAGGCAGATCCGCCCAAATCTCCCTTGGGCTCCCTTCCTGCTCGTTTGTCCGTCTTTGGAGGAGAAAAGGCATCAGGAGATTGCTGGCAGTTGGAAAAGGAGGCAGTGAAAATCTTTCTCTGAGCGTTTTTCCATTCAAATTGTCAAATTGCAGTGATTCTCAAATAGCAACGGTTTCATGTTGGGGAGGGAAAAATAGGAAAAATTACTCCAAAGCTTTAGGATGCTGCTGGAAGCTCTTGTTGAAGACAGACTGTACTTATTAGCATGCTCAAAAAGTGAGGAATAAGGACAATTGCTGCAAAACCCAAGCAGAACTATCAGCTGGAAACTGGAATTGAGCAGTTTGTTGCAATCTGTTGAAAGGACAGTTAGGATTTCTTACCTCCATGTGGACATGTGAAAAAAAAAGGGGGGGGGAACCCACACAAAGCGAAGAAACCCTGAGGATGGGATTGCTGGAGTGGCTGTAAATTGAGGCTGTGGTGGTTAAAGACAGATGGATGCTGAGTCAAGCCCTCCCTGCACAGCAGGATTGGTGCTGACAGCCCAGACTGAGGGGATGACTTCATTCCATTCTGTCTCTAGATTAACTCTTGTGTTTTCTTGAAACTGGAGAGTTCCCTTCAGTCTTCCCCTGAGAATTCAGTGCTTGCTCTGCTCCTCCTGTGCCCATTCCCTGGCTGAAGGAAACAGCTCAGACCCTGTGGGAATGCTGAAATCCCCCTTGGCTGAGGCAGATAATGCTGTTGAGCCCAGAAATGAGGGACTTCGGGCTGGAAAAGTGGGTCTGGCAGTGAGGAGGAGGGAAATGGGGCAAAAGAGACACTGGGGATGCTTGAGCAGGGCGTAGTTTGGGGTGGAAGGACCCTCAGTAACTCATTAAACAACTCCCTCTGATTCTCACTCGCAGCAGCTCTAATCCCTGCTCCCCTCACACATTTGAAGGACAACTGTGGCTGATGTGGCAGGAGAAAGTGAGGGGGTTTTGGCACAGAGAGTCTTGAGGTCAGCTCAGAGCCGAGCAGCAGCACCTCTGCCCTGGGCTGACACTGCTCACTGTTTTTGTTCCACCCCAGTCCTTTGTGTGCAGCCACTGCTGAGTTCTTGTGTTCTCTTTGTCACGGGCCCAGTGGGACGGCAAAGCTGCTGGGACAGCTGGGAGGTCTTGGAGAGGTGTGTCAGCAAAATTTGGGAATGCTGTTGGCTTTGGAGCACTCTTCATGCACTAGGCTGTGGCAGTGGGACATGCAGTAAGCCCAGAGGCCACTCAGCCCTTTAAATCCAGGGGTAATGGGTGCAGGAAGCCCCCAGAAACGGGGGAAAAACCCAGGTTGTCACCGCAGCTGAAACTTCTCTGGCCTCTCTGAAGTAATTCCTTGCTTAGCTTGGTGTGAAGCACAGGAGGAACCAGGATTTGAGGCTGCCACTCAAATGGTGCACTTGGAAAAAGCAGTTTTGGAGAGTGCAGGGCTGCCCCAGCAGCTGGAATGCAGCTGGAGCCCAGAGGTGCTGAGGTCCCTGTGCAGGGACGTGGTTGTTGCTGGATTTGTGGCTGTTTCTCCACGAGTTTTGTAATTTTGGCCTTCCAAGGTGTTCCCAGACCCTTTGGCTCCCTGATCCCCAAATAATTAATGCTGAGGAAGACATTTCCAGGGAGCAGGTTGGGTTTTTCTCTGCCGTGCAGCCCCCAGGTCTTACTACAGCGGGGAAGAGGCTCTGTGGATTCCTTTCCTTGTTGTTTTCATGGCATTGCTGTGTTTTGATTCCAAAATGAGCTGTGCAGAAGGCAGAGCCAGTGCCTGTAACATGGCACTGCAATAAGCAGGGATTCCCTGCAGACAAAATTGATTTATTGTGCAGAGTCCTTTGTTCCCATCACCTGCACGAGGCCTCAGAGTGGCTGGAAGGATAAGGGTGTTATTTTCAGTAATAATAATAATAATCATAATCATACTGCATTGGAGTAGTTCACAAGCAGCTGGGAGGCTGAATGGAAAAGTCAGAGTATTCCTAAGACCTTGGTGCCTCTTCAGCATAGTCCAGATCTGTTACCGAGCCCAGGCTCTGGGGAGGGGCTGGGACAGGCAGGTGGATTCTCTGCTACACCAGAGCTGTTCTTCTCTTTATTTTCCCTGTGGAAAAGGCAGCGTTGTCCTCTCAAATACAGATCCCATCTCCGTGTGTTTCTCCCTGAGCCTTCTGTGCCATCGTTTTTAACCTCATTTGCTTGCAAACCCCATCAGCCCTGCCTGGGACCCCGCTCTGCAGCTTTGGGCTTTGCTGAGCTTCTGACCCTTTTGTTGTGGCCGTGCTGCTCCTGACCCCTGAGCCATTTTAATTTACGAGATTAAATGAACCTTTGATTCTTATGTTTTCTGTATTTATGACCTAATTTTTTTTATCTATTTTTCTCTCTTTCTCTCTCTCTCTTTCTTTCTTTTTTCTTCCTCGTCCTCCTTTCCCTCCCCTCTCCCTTTCCCCCGACTCCTTTCCTATGTCTGTCATCCATGGTCACCTTGGATCTCACGGGAAACATCCACGCTTGCCACATGCACCAAATTTGTTTTTAAACAACCATTTCCCCCTCCTGGGAACCATTGTCTGGCACCTGCAGCGACCTTGGGAAGTCCATCAACGTCGTCCTCCTTTGTCTCATTGCTTCTCTCTGCAGTGACTCTGCTTTTGCTCTGTTAGAAACTTAAAAAAAAAAGAGTCAAATAAAGCAATATTTGCTTGGGAAGGCCTGGGTCCCACCAAGGTGTGAAAGCAGATAACTTTGCTTCAGAGGATCGTGTCAGTTCAGAGAGAAAAAATAAGAAACAAACACGGAACACTTTAAAAAAAATGTTTAATTTGAAAGAGTCAGTATTTTGTAACAAGGAAAAAAGGTTTAAGCCGAGTTTTTTCTCTTTTAACATTTTTTTTTGTTACTTGTAATGAATTTGCCCTTTTAAATGGATGTAAAGAAGGATTTTTTTTGTGTTGTTTGCTTGCTGTTTTCATCAAAGGAAGGTGCAATGTTGAAAGCCTTTAAGATCCTGCTTTTCACTGATTTCTCTGCACATCTGGTGCTGATCTTGTGCAAAAGGTTCCCGAGGCCCCATCCACAAATCCAAACCCACAGACTGTAAAAGGAAAGAGAAGATTTGTCAGAGACCATCCTGCTGATTGCCCAAATGTCTCGGGGGGCTTTTGCATGCGGATTCAAATGTCTGGAAGGTTTTCCTGCTGTGCTGGTCTGGCTGTAACATCTGGTGGGAATCACACTGGGGACGTTCCTGTTTTCCCTCTCTTTGTGGCTGGATCCTTGTCACTCCCTGGTGTGCAGATTCCTCGTGGCCCACAGTGGGGCTGGGCACACCCAGCCCATGAAAATACAAATTTCCACTGCTTGTCTAACATTCCCTGGTTTCCCACTGCTGTGTTATCATAGAGGGATCCCTTTCCTTGCTGTTTTAACAGAGAAGATCAGCTCGGATCAAGTTACCTGACCAGCAAAATTATCGTTACTGATCCTTAATAATCTTCCTGGTTAACTCTGCATGTGACAGGATTAATCCATGCTCTAAACTGGTGCAGGAGAACCATCTTGGCTACCAAGTTCTGGGAATTTCATTGAAAAATTTCAGTGAAATTTTTTCTTTGCTTCTTTAAAAAAACCCCCACACAATACCCCACACCCCAACACCCCCACACAAAAAAAAAAAAAAATCACAAAAAACCAACCCAACAACAGCAAACCCAATGAATTATCTTTGTGATAGGAGATCCATTTTGGTAGGAAATCCACCCCATCTGATGCTCTCCCACAATCAGGGGTCTCTCCCTGGTGGAAGTGTCTGTACAGAACATTTCAAACCCTCTCAGCTGGGTGGGGTTCATCTTCCCAGCAAAATTCCCGCAGGGACAAACACAAACCTGCCCTCACTCGTGTCTGACTCTGCCTTCTATGCTCTGCTGTGTTTATCCAGACCTTGTTCATGATGAGTTGTGAACTTTTCTGTCTGAATTGTAAATGAAAACTTGGTGCAGGTGTCACACACAAAAGCCTGTGAATTTCTTTTTCTTAAGAAAAATCCCCTCATTTCGGGTGTTCTAGAGTGTAGACAAATTGTTAGAGCTTTGGAGTTCACTGAAGAACAGCAAAATAATCCTCATACTAAAAACTGGTGTGATTTCCCCTGTAACTGGATTAATGGAGTTCGTGTGTAGATCTGATATCAGCTTTTTGTGGTTTCCCCTTATCCGCAGAGGGAGGTCACTGCCTGAGGCTGAGATGTTTCTCACCCACATCACAGTTATTAAAATTACCGTGGATAAACTATAACTTTACCTGGTGTGGTGTGGAGGGAGCAGCACCTGTGGGGGGGGGTCTGTTCCAGGAGAGGGGGTTTAGGGCAGGGGAGGCTTCTGAGGGGCTCCTCTCTGCTCAAGGTCCCAGGCCTTGATGCAAGTAAAATAAAATTTTAATAAAAAAGGTTGTAGAAGAGCCAGCTCAGAGAGGAGACAGAGCTTCACCTGTGGAAGCAGAAGATGGTCAAACAGTCAGATTTTCATGCCCCAGGCACCTGCTATTGCCATGGGGGTGTGAGGGGCTGCAGAGCCTGCAGGATCCTGTGGGATTCCCACAGTTTGTGAAAGTCTCTCCACGTCCTGGGTTGTTTGTCAGAGCATTGCTTTGGCTGCTGTCACGGACAGGAGGGTTTGGGAATGTCCTGCTCCACCAGGAGCAGCTGCAGTTGGCTGCACATCCAAGGCTCTGGGGGATAAAAGGAAGGGTTTATCTAAAAGCTTTTAAAAACGAGCTCTCCTGGCTCTTGGAGGTGGTGCAGTGGGATGGGCAGCTGGGGCAGGGGTCTGGATTCCTGCAGAAAAGAGGATCTTGGGGTCACTCTGTAAGAGAAGCTTTGGGGTGACCTAATGGCCACTTGCATGCCAGAGGGAGCTACAGGAAGGATGGAGAGGGACTTTGGAAAAGGGCCTGGAGTGACAGGACAGGCTTTAAACTGCCAGAAAGCAGGAATAGGTGGGATAATGGGAAGGAATTCGTACCTGTGAGGGAGGTGAGGCCCTGGCACAGGCTGCCCAGAGAAGCTGCCTGGAAGTGTCCAAGGCCAGGCTGGACGGGGCTTGGAGCAGCCTGGGATAGTGGAAGGTTCCCTGCCATGGCCGGGGTGGGACTGGATGGGCTTTAAGGTCCCTTCCACCCCAACCCATCCTGGGGTTCCGTGAAATTCCCTTTGTCATCCCTGGGAAGGGAGTCAGTCATAGGAAAGCAGCAGAGCCGGAAGGAGCTGAGGTCACAACCCAGCAGGAATTCAGGGCAGTTTGGGGAAATCTCCACTCCCCTGTCCCGGGAGGAAAGCTCCAGGGGCTGCTGTGTGTTCCTGGGAATGAGCACAGGCTGGGAAACCTGAATTCCTGTGCTGGCAGAGCTGGTGGCACTGGGAGAGGAGGTTCCTTTCCCCCCTGAACTGGGGTGTGTGAGGGAACC
This sequence comes from Ptilonorhynchus violaceus, assembly GCA_013397565.1. Classification (NCBI taxonomy): domain Eukaryota; kingdom Metazoa; phylum Chordata; class Aves; order Passeriformes; family Ptilonorhynchidae; genus Ptilonorhynchus; species Ptilonorhynchus violaceus. The sequence continues at coordinate 139,362 of VZRJ01004872.1, read as the reverse complement.
AGCCCTGTACCACCTTGTCCAGAGGAAGCTTCAGCGTGTGCAGATTGAAGCCGTTGGCATCCACTGGGAACAAAGAGCTTTTCTCCCGGGGTTTGGTTTTGGATGCACGAAACGGATTTTTGTTTGTTTTGTTCGTTCTTTCTTTTGCCAAATCCTGTAGGACCTTTGAAATGCCTGGAACCCTACCTGCTTCTCTCCATCCCTTTTTGTCTCTTTGTCTGCCTGTGCCTGAACATTCTCTAGCTGAGACCCCCCCCTAGGAAGACCCAGCTGAGCTCTCTCTGACAGGGCAGATTTTGTACAGAAAGTCAAACTGAGGGGGCATTTTATTGTGCACTGTAAAACGAGGGTGGTTAGAAAAGCCAGTCTTGCAGGAAGCTCATTTTCCACTGGAAAAACATAATTTGTAATTAATAAATTCTTCACTTCTTTAGAATTGAAGGAGTCCAGAAGTTTTTTAATGGTTTGTGTTTCCTTATTTCACTGGTGGAAATGTTATTCCTCTCAGTCCCGAGAGTGGCAAAAGGGGATTGATGGAAGGGTTGGATGTGCTCTGGATCAGGTCAGGAATGTCCAAAATCTATTCTTATTGCTATATCTGAAAGATTTGGGGTTGTCAAATCGTGCCATGAATTAAGATTTATAAAGCCACAATTAGTGGAAAAGGTTTGAAACTTCTGCAAATCGCAGGGCTTTCTTACCAGCCTAGAAAACCCAAATTGGGACCAATTACCTCGGCCCAGTTTCATTGTCTGGGATGTAAAATCCCAGAATAGCACAAAAACAGGGACATTCCTCTGCAGACCTGCCCTGGTTCTCCTCACCTCCATCCTCTCCCTCCTGGGGCAGAGGAGCAGGGCAGGGAAGGACGAGGAGGGGAGGTTTGTGCCTGTTCAGGGCTCTCCTTTGGGGTTTGGAGGGGACAGAGGGGGTTTGTGGCTGTCAGAGCAGGAGTTTAAGGGGCTTACAGGACATCCTGACAGCCCCTGCAAAAGCTGGTGGGGAGGGGGAGCAAAGAGCAGGGCTCTGGTGTGAGTGGAATTTTCCAGAAGGTGTTTTCTAGCACAGGGGAAAATTCCAGCTCCCTCCAGCTCTGGGCACCCAGGGAGCTCTGATCCTGTAATCCTGTCTGGGATGCTCTCCTTAGCTCACCTTTCTGGGCCTGCCAAGGAGCTCCTGCCCAGGAGGGGGATGTGGGTGGGAAGTGTGACACATCTGCAGGAGCTGCTGGGAGCGGGAACACGTCAATCACTGAATAATCCACACGAGGATCCTGAACACATTAAAAGAGGGAAAATCCACGCCCTCCTCGCTCCCTGCACGCATCAGAGGGCGATTAATTCATGTAATTATGCAGTTTGCTGGCAGGGGCGGGGCTGTGGGACAATGCTCTGCTGACCAGGGACTGGACTCGTGGGCCCAGTGTCAGTCTGGTGCCTCAGAGTGGCTTTTAGGTTCTTTTCCTGTTGGAATCTGCATTCCTTGATCCATCTCGGGGTCACAAAATGGAACAACACTTCCCTGCCTCAGGCTAAGGGTGTTCTGCCTCCTGTTTTTAAACCAAAAAAATGTGTGGCAGAGGGTGTGGCTCTGTCTGGGAAGGGTCTTTTGACCTGTCAAAGTCAACTTCAATGGGGTTGAGAGAAGAGAGGTGCTTTGCTGGGGAATTCTGCAAAGAAAAGATTCCAAGGGCTGTGATAGTAAGAGGCTGGGGAACTGCAGCTGGAAACGTTCAAGGCTGTGCCTGCTGGTTTTGTGGTGATCAGAGGCTCTGACAGGATGAACTGATGGGTTTATGCTCTCCCTCTTGTAAGGAAACAGAATTTTAGAAGCAGGTAGGAAGTTAAAGACACTTCCCCTGAGTTTAGTCCAATGTGGGCATCCCCACAGAGGGCATTTCCTCCATCAGCACCTCTCACCTACTGCCCCTTTGTCTCCTGGACAAGGCAAGGTATTTTTTATTCTTCTAAAGCTGGGGAAAGCTGGTGGAGATTGGGAGTGTTGGGGCCAGGACAGCGTCAGCAGAGTCTGCTTATCTTCACCATGTGCTTCCTCCCAAGGCTGCTTGGAGTGTTCGTACCTGAGCCAGAACAGTCCTGAGCGTTCCCTGGGGATCTCAGCTGTCTCTGGATGAGCCACGGACAGTTCTGGAGAGCTGGGTCTCACCTGAGCTGCAGGGAGAGCTTTAACCCCTCTCAGTTTCACCCCCTCAGGGGCTCCTCAGCACTGAGTATCACCCAGTACTTTGTGTCCCGCCAGGAAAAGTCCTGCTCCAGAGTCTGGGCCTCACTTCACTGGTCCTTGGGCCAGGCTGGCAGTGCCAGAGCCACTCTGGACCTTCCTCTTGAGGAGGTGGTGGAGGGGAACAGGAGCCCTTGGGTGTGTGCACAGCAGGAGGGGATTCTGCAGACGCTTCATCCCAACAGAATGGGGAAAGCCCTGTTAGATCCATCTTTTGAGGCCGATTGTCTGTAGGATAAAGCACTGGTTATCACACAGGGCTGCTGGGGGGGGGGAACTTCCTGAGAGCAACCTAAGTGCAGCCAGACTTGAGCCCTAACAGCCCCACCTTGTAACCCGGCCCCTTCTCTTCTTCTCTCTCGGTCCCTGAAGCCAGCAGCAGCCCCACCTCGGGCCTGGGCACTGCTGCCATCATCGGCATCCTCGTGGTGGTCTTCGTGGCGCTGCTGGTGGCCGTGGACGTCACCTGCTACTTCCTGAACAAGTGCGGGCTGCTCATGTGCATCGCCGTCAACCTGTGCGGCAAATCCGGCCCCGGCGCCAAGGGCAAGGACATGGAGGAGGGCAAAGCCGCCTTCTCGTGAGTACCGCCCCCGGCGCTCCTGCCCTGCGCGCAGCTCCCGGCGGCTCTGGAAGAGGAGCTGCCCCAGGGAGCTGCGGGTCCCTCGTCTCTGCGGGGAGGGTGCTGGGACGGATCGGGGGTTGTGCTTTGTGCTTGCAGGAAGGTGTGTCCGGAGTCGTTCCTCTGGTTGTTTGTCTCATTCCTGTTGGTAGCCATCATAGGTGGCCCGGGTGCTGGGCATCCTAGTGCTGGCCATCCCAGTGCTGGCCATCCCAGTGCTGGCCATCCCGGTGCTGGCCATCCCCCTGGAGCTCTGTGCCAGGGAGTACCTGGAAGGAGGAGCGAGCCCAGGGAGCGCTCCCCGCTCAGCCCAGTGTGTCTGTCGCTCACCGTGGAGGTCTCAGCCTGTCTTTGCAGGAGGAGCCCGTGAATGCCCATGCCCTTCCCTCGTTACAGGAAGGATGAGTCCAAGGAGCCCATCGTGGAGGTGCGGACGGAGGAGGAGAGGACCCCCAACCACGATGGGGGGAAGCACACGGAGCCCAACGAGACCACCCCGCTGACAGAGCCAGAGTATGTGGCATTAGCCAGCCCTAGCACAGGGTCACTGCATTGCCCTCAGCTGCCCTAATCCCTCAGGAACACGATCTTAGGGCAGGAAGAGAGGAAGAAAGGTAAAACCTCCGCGTGCCAGTGAGGAAGTGCCTCCTCTCAAGCTTCAGTGACTCCTGTTCCCAGCACTGGAAGGGCAAGGGGAAGGAAGCAGTGTTTCCTGAAAGGCTCTGCCAGTCTGTGGAGATCCAGCACTGCCCAGGTTCACTGCAAAGGATCCAGAGCAAAGGCAGCCCCGGCTGGCAGCGAGCCCTGCGTGAGCCCTGTCCCAGCAGTGCTGGATGAGAGCCTGACTCCTGTGGGGAGAGATCCTCCCCGGGAGCCGGGCCCTGGATGTGGAGTCACGGCAAGGCTGAGCACTCTGAGAGAGAACTGAGGTTGAATGGGGGCCTGAGGCTGCATTAATGTGCATGTGAGAACGCCAGTTCAGTTCTGTGGGGTTTGAGGAGGGCTGGGCAGGCCCTCAGACTGACCCGCAGCAGGAGGACAGTGCCAGGATGAGGGGTTGGACGCGGGTCCCACACTGGGGCTGTGGTGTGTTGGTGGCAGATGGCACAGGCAGGCACAGGGAGCTGGCAGAGAGCTGCCTGGTGAGGTCAGGGGGGAGAGGCTGAGAGCAAAGTTCGAGGGTAGGAGAGAAGAGTCTCTGCAAGTTGACAGGATCCCATTGCCTCAGAGCAAACCCTCTGCGTGAACCAGCCATTCCTGCAGGTCGTGTCCTCTCAGCTTCTTTCTCTTCCTGATTATCCTCGGCCGTCCCAGCCTTGCTCCCTTTGCATGTCTGACCTCTGGCAGTCTCTGCTCCTGAGTCCCTCTCCGTGTCCCGTGTGTGTTGTCCTCGCTCTCCCTCTCTGCCCCCCTCTCCCTGCTGTCGTTTCGGGGCTTCATTGTCTCTCTCTCTCTCTTTCTCTCTCTCTCTCTCGTCCCCGTGTCCCCCCCGCAGGCACCCCGCCGACACCGCGGCCACCATGGAGGACATGCTGCCTTCTGTCACCACGGGCACCACTAACTCTGACACTATCACTGAAACCTTTGCCACTGCCCAGAACAGCCCCACCAGCGAGACCACCACGCTGACCTCCAGCGTCGCCCCGCCGGCCGCGGCCCT
>VZRJ01004872.1:96256-132403 GCA_013397565.1 Ptilonorhynchus violaceus | reverse complement strand
TTCTTTTTTTTTTTTTTTTTTTTTGCCAACTTTTGTTCTTTTCCAGTGTTTACAATTGACAGATATTTTTTTAACTTTTGTTGTGTTGAAATGGATGTGTAAAATAGCTGCCTTTTTTTTTTTTTCTTTTTTTTTTTGGTTTCTCAGTAAATCCAGTCCTGTAGACACTAGGGTAGCAGCATGCTTGCTTTGCAAAGGGAGACATTTTCAACCATGGATGTTTACAGTAGTCGTTTCCCCTTTTCTCTTTTCTTAATTATTGTTATTATTATTATTATTGTTATTATTATTATTATTATTTCTTACTGGAGTAAGAAGAAAAGCGATGCTGGGGTTTGGTTTGGGGTTTTTTTTGGGGTGGGTGGGGGGTGTTCGAACCACTTGCCACCAGTCAAGGTCTTTCTCCAGCAATCCACAGGAACAGAGGCTCTGCTTGGGGCGAGGGAATTGCTGGGGAAAGCCCTTCTGTGCTTAAATTTAGTTTGAAGTCCCTTGCTGGACCTGGGCCTGACTGCATAAGAGAAATATCATCTCTGCTTTTTTAGGACATTCTCCCCTTTCCTTCACGGAACCCTCCCGGCGCTCTGGGGAGCGCAGGGGAGGTTGTACAGTTTGGGCTGGTCTGGGCTCAGGTGTTGGACCACGTCAATCCCTCCTAATCGTGCCAGGAAATCCTAATTTCAGTAAATTCCAGTATCAGAAAATTCCAGTTTCAGAAAATTCCAGTTTCAGTAAATGCCAATATCGGAAAATACCGATTTCAGTAAATACCATGTCCTTCGAGCCTAAAAAAAACCAAAATAAAAGCAAAGATTTTTTTGTGCCCAAAGGTGCTGGGCAAATTCCAGGCCCCTCCTGCAGGTCCAGCTCCACCAGGTGATCCTTGGAGGTCCCTTCCAGGAGCACCATCCTGTGCTGTCCCATCACCTCCTGTGTGCTGGGGCTGTGCTCTGCGGGACCCAGCACATGGGATCAGGAGCTTGGAATTCAGTGCCAGGGATGTCACTTGGCATCCCGAAGAGCTGGGAAAGGGGGAATGGAGCACCTGTGTCAAATTATGGAGAAGGGAGCTGATTAATGGCATTTATCTTCAGGAATCACGGAGCAACACTGAGATTTGGGAGTAGGGGAGTTAATTAATGGCATTTATCATCAGGAGTATGGAGCAACACTGAGATTTGGGGGTGGGAGAGCTGATTAATGGGATTTATCTTCAGGAATCACGGAGCAACACTGAGATTTGGGGGGTGAAAAGGAGCTTTGAGCAGAAGGAAGGTGTAGGGAGAGACCAGCCCATTGTATAGAGACGTTCCTCCTGTTGGGGTTTTGGGTTTTATTTCCTCCTTTTATTTTTTTTTAATTTTTATTTTATTTTCCCTTTTGTTTTCTTTTATTTTTTTTTTTAAATTCTACTTTAGATCTGCAAGCTTGTGCACTGTGGGTGCGTGACTATTTTAGTGTGAACCGTGTTTTTTGTCATAGTATTGAAATAATAAAAGCTTCAACATAGTTTGGATGTGGAAGGTGTAGCGCTAGTTCAGATTTGAAGAAACAAAAAATAAATATTCAGGAATTAAAATAAAATTTAAAAAAAAAAAAGACAAAAAAAAAAAACCAGAAAGAGAACAACTCTTACAAAGAACAGAAGCCTTTAAATGAGAAAAGCAAACCCGAGCTGACTCTGGCGTTCCCAGGAGGAAGAGGGGGGGCGTGGAGACTGCAGGTTGTATCCGTGTGTTCCTTGGGAATGTGCAGTCTGTTCCAGTGGCATCACACCATTTCCAGCTGTGAAAAACAATGGTCTTGTCATTTGCTAAGTGTGGGGTTCCTGGCGTTTTTTTCCGTAGCTCCTGGGACGCGCGGGCAGGGCGACGGGAGCGCGGGTGGGATTTGGGGCAGGATGGGGCCTCATTCCAGAGCCTGGTGTCGCGTCCAGCCCTGGCGTGGCCCGTCACAGCGGTGTCCCTGTAACTCCGGGGAGGTTTGGCTCACGGTCCCAAGGATGGATTTTTGTTCCCCAAGGACATGAATGCCCGAAGTGCCGCTCAGAGCTGCCCGGGGCAGCAGCGGCGCCTCCGTCCCCGTGGGTGGGCGCGGGGCGGCCCCGGCTTGTGCCAGCTTTGGGCTGTTCTGTCTCGTGTGCGTGGTGTAACCCCCCGAGCAGGAGCAGCTGCGAGGAGACACAACAGAATTCCCAAAACCCTGCCCAGGGACATCCATCAGCACCTGCCGGGTGGGAATGGGGGGATTGTCCCACCCGGATTGGCATTTCTGTGGAGAAAGTGACCGCAGAGCCCAGCCCAGCTCCCTGCAGCCAGTCACAGTCCGGGGTGGAGCTGGCTGAGCTTTAAGGTCCTTTCCAAGGTCCTTTCCAGCCCAAGCCTCTGGTTTGGGACTGATGGAGCGAGCAGCACTCCCAGGCAGGAGTGACCCCTGAGCACTGGGGGTGTCCCCCAGCTCCTTCACTGCTCCCCTGACCCCTCCCCACGCTTGCAGTGGTTTTATATCGCCCTTAGTGGGGAATAATCCAATTTAATTCAAAGTCCCCCATTCCCAGGCAGCTCTGGCCCCTTGGCTTGGATGTGCACCCCGGGAGAGGGAGCAGCCACGGGGTGCAGGGAGCGCAGCCCCCCGGGAGCGGGGCCGTCCGTGCGGGTGACAGCAGCGCGTCCGTCAGCTCGGACAGTGGAGTTTCCCTTTCACACTTTTCTACGGAGCCTTCAAACCCCACGTTTTTCACCACCAGGCTGTTTTCGATAGTTGTTCTCAGCCCCTCCATTGCCATCCTTCCCCAGCGTTCCCTACTTTCGGGGGCCTTCTCTCTTGTTAAAAAAAGAAAAAAACAAAAAATCTTTTTACCAAGTGAAGCATCGATTCCACCTTTATCCCCATTCTCACTGGTGTAAATACTGATACTAACTGAGGATTTTGACTTTGCATTCTGTCAGAATACTGTGTTCAAATAANTAAAAAAAAAAAAAAAAAAAAAGCTGATGCCTGCAGTCTGCCCTTCTTTAGCTGCCCTGCCAGGGCCAGCTCCTGGTCCTGCTGCCCCATCCCAGCTGCTGGGTGCCACTAACAGCGCTTTAAAGTTTATTTCTTGGTCCCTCTGTATTTATTTCTTTATTTCCTTGAGGTAANCCCAAAAGGCACTTTTCTGTTGCCTGGCTATGGAAAGTGTGTCAGTGGTGGCTTTAACGGGTGCCCTCTGCCCATCCTGAACTGGGAGCCTGAACTTGATTAATGAGGGTTGAATCTAATTAATTCATTTGATTAATTCATTTAATTCAACTCAGCGTCTTGATCTTTTTTTCTAAATTTTAGCTAAAACCTGCCAAAACTCCCAACTTTAATCCTTTTAGTCTGGGGATTATGGGGAGGGGGGGTTCTCTTATCTGCACAAATTCTGACGAAGTAGAGTTTATTTTCACACAGAAGTTTCCATCTGAAAAGAGCTTTTTTAGTCACCACCCAACCGTTTGATATGAAAAATACCAACTTCTTTCCAGTGGGGAGACCTTACCTGACCCGAGCCCCTGGCTGTGGTTGAAGGGAAGGCTCTGGGGGTGCCTTTTCCGTGTTCCTGCTTCCCTGGATCCCACGATCCCTCTGCACGGTGCCGGCTGGATGGACCCTGTGCCCCGGCCTCGCCTGGTTTCCTGCTGCAGCATTTTAACCTGGGGGAGCCCAGGGGTTCTTCCCTCTCCTCCCAGAGAAGGGAAAAGGGATTTTCCTGTCCCTGGAGCCGGGGTCGTGCTCAGTGGCAAAACCTCTGACAAATCCTTTACTGGATCTTTGCATTTCCTCAGCCGTTTCCTCAGCCTCCAGACCTTTTAATTTCCATTTAATTTTAATTTTCCCTCATCTCTCCCTCTGTTAAGGCCATGGCACCCGACGGGCAGTGTCACCTTGGCTGAGCGTGGCTCCTTTTCCCCCAGGCTGGGCTGAGTTTGGGGTAAGTCTGAGCGGGGCTGGGGGGCTGGAGGGAGGTGAATGGAGAGTTTTGTGCTGCTTCTTTCTCTCATCCCTTCTAGAAATTAAAATTAGTTGGGCTTTTACCAGATGTAAGCATGTGAATATCATGCACGTGCTTCAGAGCATCATTTTAAGTGCTTTTTAAGTATTCAGAGACCTGCACACCTTTCACTAAAGGTGTTTCTCCCCTCTGCACCAACACAGTGCGGCTTTATCCCCCAGATTTTCTGGGATAACAATTAAAATCCAAATTCCTGAGCATCCCAGTGCCACAGCTATCTCCTTGTGGGTGTTTTTAATTGGACACTGGGCTGGGAACAGCTTCGTTAGAGGAAAAAAAACCCTTTTGGGATGGAGGGTGGTGTGGGCAGAGCTGGTGGCAGTGAGGGGAGGGGAGGGAATTGTTTGGGTTTGGTGCATGAAGGGGGAAAAGGGGATCTAAGGAATAATTCTGGCTGTTCCTGCAGCCAAAGGGGTGGAAGGGATGCGGAATTCTGGCTGCCTGTGGAGCTCAGCTCCTCGTTGGCAATAGGATTTGTCCTCGCAGGGGACGAGGTGGGCTGTGGAAGGCTCTGTGAGTTCGCAGGGAGGTCTCTAATTTCACACCCACCCTGACCTGTCCTTGCGCTGCCGCTGCCAGGTGCCTCTGTCTGGAATGTGCCGTTCCCGGGATGTGGGGATGTGCCTGGAATGGCGATCCCCGGCACTGCAGCTCGGTGATGCTCTGGCTCCCTGCCGTGGCCGAGAGCTTCCATCGCTGCCTTCTCCCAAAGACTGAGGAAGCCACAAGTTTTTAGGGATATCTTACAAAAAACTAATCCAAATCTGGTATAAAAATCAAGACACCAGGTCCTTCGGGGTGTTGGGTTTGGCTGATTGTTCCTGTTTCTTCCCTCAGGTTGCCTGTCCCAGCTGCAGCTCTGCTGAACTTCGGTTCAACCTTTATATTAATCCAAGAAGCCCCTGATATTTTTTTTGCCTGTGCCATCCCATTCGTGTCCGCTGGGTATGAACAGAAGACGACTTTGAGCATTTAAGAAATGGACTAAAAGGCCTCCAGGAGAGAGGACATCCCGTAGAAGTGCTCCCTGCAGCTCCGCCAAATCCAGCCAGATGCGCGCGGAGAAAACCAGGAGCAGCAGCAGCAGGAGGAGCTCTCACTGCTGGGTGGGCAAATTGGGGCTGCAAGGCAAGGCCTGACCTGCTCAGCAGGGGAAAAGGAGCTGGTTCAGCTCAGCCACCAGGGAAGCACTTCCTGAGCCAGGTGAGGGACCCCTCGATGGACCAGGGAGCCTCGGGGTGCTCGGCTGGCACCGAGCGGGAGCCGGTGCTCGTCCAGGGGAGGGAACGGAGCTGGGGAAGGGGCTGGAGCCCCAGGAGTGGCTGAGGGAGCTGGGAAAGGGGCTCAGCCTGGAGAAAAGGAGGCTCAGGGGGATCTTCTGGCTCTGCACAACTCCTGACAGGAGGGGGCAGCCAGGGGGGGTCGGGCTCTGCTCCCGGGGAACAAGGGACAAGACAAGGGGACACGGCCTCAAGCTCTGCCGGGGAGGTTCAGGTTGGACATCAGGAGGAATTTCTCCATGGAAAGGGTGGTCAGGCATTGGAACTGCCCAGGGAGGTTTGGAGCCCCCATCCCTGGAGGTGTCCAAGGAAAGCCTGGACGTGGCACTCAGTGCTCCGAGCTGGTGACAAGGTGGGGATCGGGCACAGGTTGCACTCGGTGATGTCGGAGCTCTTTTCCAACGTGGATAATCCCGGGATTCTGTGCCGGGAGCTCGCGGGCGATACCTGCCGGTTTCCCGCGAAATTGCGCGGGGTTATTTGCATAACCACACCCTTCGTGCTCTGCATTTGCATACCCGGCCCTTATTTTGCATAACCACGCCCACCCGCGGCTGCGGCGTCGGGCGCGTCTCCCCGGCAACGGCGCCGCCGGTTCGAGGCCCGGCCCCGGCGGCTCCCGCGGCCCCCTCAGTGTCCCCTCAGTGTCCCCTCGGTGTCCCCTCGGTGTCCCCTCGGTGTCCCCCCGGTGTCCCCCCAGTGTCCCCCGGTCTCCCCCGGCCCCCGGCCATGCTGCGCGACGAGGACACGGAGGCGGATTTCCAGCGCTTCCTGCGCCGCGTGGACGATGTCAGTGAGTGCCCGCAGGGCCCGCGGGCCCGGGAACAGCGCCGGGACGGAGCCAAGGGAAAGGGGGATTCAGGGAAAGGAAGGCGGAGAACGGGCGGGAGAGAGGAAAATTGCCGCCGTGCCCCGTTCCGATTCGGTTTATTCAGGGCTCCCCTGTGAGCTCAGGCGTGGGGAGCCTTTGTGGGTGCTGAGGGCCTCTTTTATTCTGGGTGCCGAGAGCCGCCGCCTCGGGTACGTTTTGCTAACGCAGACCTGGAGGTGGCTCCTGAAATCCGTCAGAAAATCGACTTTGTCAATGTTTCTGTTTATTCGAAGTGTCCCTGGCCAGGTCGGACGGGGCTTGGAGCACCCTGGTCTATGGAAGGTGTCCCTATGGGACTGGGGGGGTTTTAAGGTCACTTCCAACCCAAAAAAACCATTCCCTGGTTCTGTGATTTTAGGGTAAAAGCCATCCTGGTCAGGAGGTGCCACCTGAACCCCTGGTCCTCCCACGCTTGAAGTCGTGTGTGTATATATTTTATTTGGGTTTTCTGTATCTTTTTAGCCACTTTGCTGCAGGGCCTGAACTCCCCCGACTCGGCTGTCAAGGAAAAAGCCTTTGCTGAGGCAGAGAAAAGGCTCCGTGAGCAAGGAGCCGGCAGGGAGGAGGAGGAGAGCAGGAGCCCAGTGAACAGAACAGTCATCAACACTCGAGCCTCTGTAAGGGCTTTTCCCTCTGAAACTAAAGCTGGACACGGTTCAGGTCTTGCCTCATCCAAGACACCACTGGAAGCTTTCCAGTAATGTCAACAATTATCAAATCCTTACCATCCTTTGTTTAAATGTCAAGTTGGTGCTCCTTGTGTGCGTCAATCTGGATGTTTCAGATGTACCCAGATATTTCTGGATGCATCCTGTAGCTTTGTACAACTCAGCCAAGTGTTGCTTTCCTGCTCTGGGCTTTCCCCAAATGTTTGTGCTGTGTTTCTGTTTTTGTAGGACACGGCGAGGGCAGAGGCAGTGGATGCAGGTAGGACAGTGCTCCTCTCAGTCTGTCACAGCTCTAAAACCAGTTCTAGCAGAGATGGAGTTCATGCAAAACCTAATCCCACCCCTGCCACAGTCCAAGCTGACTTTTCCAGTGGCTTTAATCAAAATTCAGTCTCATCTAGGCACACCCTCAACCAGTCTGTGTGTGTTTTTCACAGGTAGAGAGGCTTGTTGGTGTAGTTACTCCGTTCTGGCTCCTCATCTAAACACTTACAATTCTGAATTTAAAAGCAAACATGTTTGTTTGCCCCTAGAGATGATTTACAGCAAGGCAGGTGTGCAGATCCTCAGTGGTGCCATCATCATTATCTGGGACAGCTTGTCATCCACATTCCACTTCCATTGCTGAAATGTCCCCTTTTTTATTAAGAAATGCCTCAGAAATACCCTAGGAATTATTTTTTTTCTCATCTGTAGATTGATATTGATGAAGTTTGCTCTTTTTTTTCCCTAACTAAAATGCCCCCACCTCTCCTGGCTGGAAGATGGCCTCCTGGCATTTTTGGAAAAGGATGCAAAGGAACGAGCTCAGCGAAGGAAGAGGAACGAGCATTTGGCAGATGGTAATTGCCAAAAGCATTTCTGGTTAATGCCTTCAAAAAGGACCTGGCAGGAGCTGGGGGAGACCCTGCTTTGCTTGTCTGAGCCCAGCATTGGTTGTAAGAGGGTTATATACTTGACAGAGCTGGTGCATCCTGATTTTCTCCATGTTTTCCTCATTGGGATGCTGGTTTGGGATGGAGAAAGGGCATTTGGTCATCTCAGGGCTGGGCTGGGCAGAGATAAATGCTCAGTTTTCCCTCTGAAAGAGGAATGATTAGGCGTTAAAAGCCTTGCAGATAATGGCTGGCCTGGAATTCTGGTGGATATTCCAACAGGAGGGCATGGCCTGCCTTTCCTCAGTCAGCATTTGGGGGAATAGAAGGGAAATGTTGTTTTAAGTGCATCCTGCTGTTTGCAGCTCTGAAGGAGAAGGGGAATGAAGCCTTCAGGAAAGGAGACTTTGCCCTGGCCATCCAGAGGTACTCGGAGGGGCTGGAGAAGCTGAGGGACAAGCAGGAGCTGATTGCTGAAATGTCCCCGGTCAGTGTGAGGAGGGAGCCACCTCTGAGTGGTTTTAGTGCTGCTGGGCCAGGGTGGGACCCAAAAGGGTTGTTCTGTACCTAGGAGTGATTATTCCCTCCTGAGCTCACGTCTCCCCTCTCTTGGATGTGGCCCGGGTGAACCCCTGCTCCTCCAGAACAAGTGGGGAAAAATCATCCCAATTCATAGTTTTATTTAAATACACTGATTCTTTATTAATTCTTTCCAGGGATCACTTACAGAACTGTAGAATGTAGTATTTGCTTTGCATTCTCTATTTGCCTGGTATAATCTCTGTGTGTGTGTGGAATTCTGTTAAATTTATTCTAAATTAGAAAATCCAAGGGAATGGCAGAGGAGAACCAGCTGAGAATTATCCTGTGAAATCAATGGCCAGGCAAATCAGCAGCCTAATTTTATTCTTTTTAATTAGCCAGTGTTTGTACAACGGTGAGCAGAAGTTGTTTGAAGGATTCTAATTCTTCTGCCTGGGTTTTTTTTGGGTTTATTTCAGGCCTACCTGAAGCTCCATGAGTATGAGAAAGCCATTAGTGACTGTGAGTGGGCATTAAAGGTAATTCCAGAATTGTCAAGTGGAAAAGACCTCTAAGATCAGCATTATTTACAGAAATCCTTATTTCTGGCACCCAATTGAACTGGAAAAAATCACCTGCTTCCCACCCTCACCCCAAGCCTGTGTTCCTTGCACAGGGAAGGCTCCCTGGGGGTAATAACTCAGTATAAAAACTTCAAACACCTGTAGTAGATGGTGTAAATACCTTCTGCTTTGCTCTGGGCAGCTCCAACTATTCATCAGAAGGCTGAAAAACTATTAAAAGGCTAAAAATTTCTAAATACGTAACTCATAATGTTTTCTTTTTTAATCCAGTGCAGTCAAAAGTGTATTAAAGCCTATTTCCTCATGGGGAAAGCTCACCTGGCACTGAGGCACTTCAGTGAGGTAAGGTTGATAAATCTCGTGGCCATGGGACCATGTTTTGTTCTGCTTCTGCTGGGTGAGAGGGAGAAAGTTTAATGCTGTGCCTCAGTTTCTGTTTTCTCACTGGAGCTCTGATTTTTTGTTCCTTGGGTTTTTACTGGAAAATGTCCTTTTAATTGGAAATGGCTGGCAGATGTAGGGACTGTGAATAACAGACATTTTTGAGAGTTTTGACATCTGTGTCTCCAGAAATTGTATTTTTCACATTTATTAAGGACTGTGACCCCAAAAACTTTTGAGCTCTGACTGGGATATCATTTATATCATCTTCCCATTTTTATCTTAAATTGAGAGCCCTTCTCTTTTCTCCCTTAAGTCCAGGCAGTGCTATGAGAAGATGCTGCAAATTGATCCCCAAAAGGAAAACCTATTTAAAGGTAAGAAAGAGGCATTTTCACACTTGTCTTCTGATGAAGGTGGAACTCAATAGGAACCATTTCCCTGCCACGCTTCCTTTTCCTCTGATTCCCCAGACTGTGTGAACGAGGCAGACTCGGAGGAGAAGAGGGTGAAAGATGAGGAGAGAGCAATGAGGGAGGTTCAGTCTGGAAGTGCTGCTGCTGTGTCCATAAAGGAATTACTGCAGAGGATAAACAGCCCTGGCCAGGACATCCTCTACTACACAGGGGGGATCAGGCTTTTGGCACAAGTTGTGAACAGTTGTGAGTATTGGATGTGAAAGTTGTGGATAGTGGGAGTTGTAATCAGAGGGGAACAAAGGAGCAGTTTTTAAAGGATCAGACTAACTATTCCTGTATTTAAAACACAACACTGGCCATGTTTGATGTTTCAGTGTGGCCAGTACATATTTACATCATTCTTTAGAATCAAACTGATGTTGTAGCTGAGCTGTTGAGGCTGCTTAGGGATTTGGGTCTCTTCAGAGCTGTTTCATTTGTTCAGAAATATTTGTAACTCTCTTGAAGCACATGGATTTGCAAAGCCAGGTTTGTGTTTCAGCCTTCCTAAACAGTCTTTAACTTGAAGCCAACAGCACCAGGCATGAATTAGAGCAATTTTCAGCTTCCAAGCTGCTCCTCCTTCATCCATTCTTGAATTTTCGCCCTCTTTTGATGATGTTTTTCCCAAAGCTGTTGATCCAGTGACCTTTTCTTTTAACACTGCCCAGGAAGAGCAGGAGCCTGCCTGGTTGTGCCACATCAGCCAGGTGGATCACACACCTCATTTGTTTATCTCTCAATTCTCCAGGCACTGAGCAAACGTTATTTAGGACAAACAATGGCTTCAGTATCCTCAGGAACGAGACTGTCAGATGGTAAGAGCTCTCCAGAGGGAGACAGTGGGGGGTTCCAGCATGAGGAAATGGAAATATTGTTTGCAAGAAACAGAATCAGCTCTTGAAATGCAGATGAACTGATCCAAAGAGGATGTAATAGCAGATTGTAATGTCTGAATGGAGGGACTTAGATCTGACTCGTGCACAAACAGTGCTCTCTTAGATGCAGGGAGGAGAATGAAATCATTTCTGTTGGTGTCTCCTCTCTCTGGGCAGTTATCCTATCTCTGGTGGTGAGAGCAGGTTTGTAAGAACATCTGAATATGAAAGAACATCTGAAGGCACTCGGTTGCTCTGGCTGCACCCCCTGGGGCTGTGATTTGCCATCAGTAAATTTGGGTGTTCAGCTCTGTAATGCAGCCTGTGAGGAGGAGCATCCCTGGGATGCAGCACAGAGACTTTTTAGGGTTCATTAAGATTTTGGGTGTTGGCTGTAAACAGACCCGAGGGATGAAGCACTTGGAAATTTTTATCCCCTGGGTATTTCCCACTGGTTTGGTCCATCCTTTGCTCTGCTCACAAGCTGACGTTTCTCATTCAGGGCCTTCTGTGCAGAGAGGAAAAGCAGTGCTGAGGTGGAGCTGTGTGTGTCCCTTCTCCTCCTGTGGCAGGCTGTGTGTGCTGGGAATGGTAAAGCTCTGCAATTAATCCTAAAAACAATACTGAGGATGCCAATGTGTGGCATTGCTCTGAGATGTTCTCTCTTTTTCCAGAGGAAAATCAGCGTGTGCTGCTGGCCCAGGCTGATGTGGCTGCCCAGCTGCCAGAGCTGCTTTCCTCTGGCCTATCCCACATCCAGAGGGAGACCTTGGCACTGATTTCCCTCTACTCAGACAACGAGGCTGGGAGGAGGCTGCTGGTCAGGCAGGACCTGAGCAGGTGACAAACACCAGAAAAATGTCTTTAAAACCTGAGTTCAGTCTCAGAACTGCCCCAGCTCCAGGGGAAAGCTTGCTGAAAGGACACGGTGACACTGAGGCTTCTCTGCTTTTGGGACTAAAGGTTGGATGTGTGGGGTAAAACTGCAGGAAATGTTGGTGTCTGTGAAACCAGGTGGGAAGGGTTATTCCTGAGGGTGCTCCTCCGATTTGAGGCACAGTTCCCTCCTCTGAACCCCTGTGTGTTTGTGCAGCTCTCAGGAGCTCACAGTGTTGCCTCTGAGAGCTCCTGGTTTCCAGCTGAGAGTCTCTCCTTATTGAATAATTGGTATTTATGGTTATTTAATGTTGCCCTGACTCACTGAGGGGAGAAAGAAACACCATTCCATCACCTTTATCCCATTATCCTGCTGTTTGCTCCCAGAGCTAACCAGAGAAATGTCAATTTACTGGTTTGCACTGCATGATTTGAAGCAATAATGGAGGAACAGAAGATTGTTCAACAGTTCCTCACTCTTCACTGCATTTTATACAACTTTAATCCAGACATTTTTCTAAGGGAGGAGGGCTTAGAGGAATGAGCCACATCTCAGAGGGTGCTTATAAAAAAGGCAGATTTAACTGTGGCTTGAAATACCAACAGCCTGAAAGAAATAGAGTTTTGATCTTTAATAATTAAACCAAAGCTGACACCAGTTCTTGGTTGTTTTTTTTTAAATAACAGATGGCTGCAGATTTTGATGGCATTTGTCAAGAGCACTGATGCAAGGGCTGATAGTGCCATGGACATCCTGTCTGATTTAATTGGAGAGGAAAGGTAATTTAAATTTCTCATTCATTTCTCTGAAGTTGTGCTTTGAGCTGAGCCAGTGACAGGCTCTTGGCCACCTTTGCTGTGAGGTTCCTGAGGTTCTCCTTGTCTTTGTATTGCTCTTGTGTTGCTTTATCTGTGATTTCTGCATAAAACTTGAATTGTTTCTTTATCCCCAACAGGTTCAAAACCCAGTGTCGGGCCATGTTTTCCACGGGGGTTTTACCTTTGTTCACCCAGTTGCTGGTAGGACAGATCTGGTTTTATATTTCCAGTTTATTTTTGTGTAACATCTCCTGTACTGCTCTGCCAGTTCTGTAGAGATTGAGTTTTGCCATACCCTTTCCTCAGGAAAATGTTCAGGTTCTCCAGTACTTCACCCTACACATCCCAGGTTTAATTTTCACTAAAAGCCCTGGAATTGGTTGCAGATTCCCCCTGATAATCTGTCAGAGCAGGATTGCACCTTCAGCTTGGTGTTGTGCCCTTCTTGGCGTGACTTTCCCTGTCAGAGACTGGTTCTGTCTTGGATGGTGACTTTTTCCTTCTAATCTGAGGGATCAGGGTGCAGAGATGACATTTAGTCCTGAGGTAAAGATCCCTTTCCTGGGCATCATTTATTCAAACAGCAGATTTAAAATCTGTTGGTACAGAAAGCTGTCCTCGGGAGGAGGGAAGGTGAGATTGGTTCTGCTGCAGAACAGCAGAGCTGGGAAGTAAAACACTCCCATTTCTCCAAACGAGCACCAAGGCAATAATTAAATAACTCTTACATTGTTTGTTGCTCTTCCTTTCTGAACATTCCTTCCTGGAATTACAGCTGCAGCAGCTGTTCTGTGCCCTGAGTGAGGGACTGTAGGAAATGTTCACAGTCCGGGATTAGGGAACACAAAATCCATCGCTTTTCCCCAAAGCATCACCAGGAGATCCATTGTGAGAATGAGGGTAATCTGCAAACCTCGGGCAGCTGGGATTTAACAGAGAGCTCCTGGAATCCCATTGCCCGTTGCCAGAGGGGCTGGCACACACGTGTGCTGTTTCCTTGTGGTTTGGTGTTAATTTTTCCTTCCATTCCTGTGTTTCCAGGGCAGTTCCAGGCTGGTGAACCAGGCGGCCCTGGCCCGTGCCGTGGGCGCCGTGGGCAGCCTGTGTGCAGATGTTGGGCTGCGGGCACAGCTGGCTCGGAGCAGGGAGTGCTGGCAGGGCTGCCTGGAGCTGCTGGTGAGGGAATCTGGGGGATGTCCCCAGCCCTGTGTGCCTGCTCCCCTCCCAGCCCTGTGTGCCTGCTCCCCTCCCAGCCCTGTGTGCCTGCTCCCCTCCCAGCCCTGAGCCCTTGCTGGGATCTGTCACTCCGGGTGGTTGGGTGAAGGTCCCAGAGCAGCCCATCCTCAGGTGTGGCCCTTAAAAGTGGCCCCTTCCGGGGTAAGGTTCTGGTGGGAACCCAATCCTCAAAATCTAAAGGATCCAGAGGGTGGGAAAGGATCTTTGTGACAGCCCAACCATCAGAAGTGTGGAGCGTGCAGCTTTGTGCACCAAGCACAACAATGAATCTGTGTCACAAAGGTGTCCTTAGCTCTGGTTCTCCAGGACTTTCTTCCCTGTGGGTTCAGCATTCCCTGATGCTCCCCAGGAGGCTGGGGCAGGGCCTGCCGTGGCCCTGGGAGCCAATTCCTGCTCTCCCTGCACACAGGATGGGTGCCCTGCCACCGGCAGCCCTGGGCAGCTGCAGTGTGTGTTCGCAGTGCTGGGCCTCATGATGAACGTGCTGCTGGAATCCAACGAGATCATCCAGGTATGAGGATCACAACAGCTGTGAGTTTAAGGAAAATTGTGGTGTTTCGGGTTATTATTAAGGGTAGTTCACAATTTAAGTAAGCTGAGAAGTGAAAACAATTACAGAATTTTCTCCTCCACCACCACCTTCAGTATGTACACACTTATGGGGAAAACACAATGTAAAGCACATGAAATATCTTTGCATGGTGGCATAAATGTTTAGTTTGGAATCAGTCTCCACTTATGCCATGTTCTGAGATGCTGGGCACATTCCAAAATGATTCACAACTCAGGATTCCATCAAGAAGGAAGAATTCCATAAGTTACCCCGGCGTGGTGCAGTGTTGGTCACTCCCTGGTGTCCCCAGAGCTCCATGGGATTCTTTTGTCCATGAACCCCTTTCTGCTCCAACCCTTCCCAGCCCTAGCTGGACCTGAGTTTTTCCCTTTGTTTTCCAGCACTTTGCTGTGCCCATCAGTGGCAGGTGCCTGGCTCTGCTCAGCCACCAGGATGGAAGGATTGTCACAGTAAGTCAACAACAAAAGGTGGTTTTGGCTTTCCTGAGTGCTTCAGAGCAAACTTCTGCCCTGCACAGGAGGCTTTGAAGCCTTAAACATTCCTGAGAGTAATAAAGAAATGATAGACCACTCTAATATTCATTTTTGTATGGTTTGGTGCAAGAGGTTTTCAATGTTCTCTTGAAATCTGCTTAATAGAAGCTCTTACAAACCATTTCATCCTTAGGAGGGTTTTCAGTGTGAAACCCTTTAAAAATCAAAGGAGCAAGGACAATTTGAGTGTTCAGCAGCTGTTTCTTTTTGCAGTATGGGAATTACACCTGAATTGTACTCCAGGGAGAGCAGTTCCTCCAGGCAGGAGCAGATGTGGGGTCTGGGTCCCTTCCCTGAACTCTCAGGAATTGTTTCACTTCACTCAGTGCCAGCAGTGCTGGGCTGGTCTCTACCAGCAATTTGTATTTTTATTTTTCAATAAACAAACACACAGGGCATTGTGCTGCTCCCAGTTTGGTCTCACCTCTCCCTGTGCTGAGGCTTCAGAAGCTCTGCTGTGCTCAGTTTCCAGGAAACAACAAAAAAGCCACATCCTAAAGATGTTCTTTGTTAGATTCTGTAATTCTGTGATTCTCCTAATTTCTGTGAATTCCTCCTTTTAGCACTTTAATTACTGCAGTCTTGTTCTGCAAGAAACAAAACAATTGAGCTGCCTGGACCAATAAACATTTGGTTTTACTTTTCTCTCTCCTTTTTCCCTGACCAAGAGAGCCATTGGAGTGCTGAGCCGTGTCCTGCCAGCGTCTCCCTCAGCAGTGGAGGAAGTGGTGAAAGGAGGAGTGGTGAAGAAAATGCTCAAGTTCTTGAAAGTAAATGAAACTCTCTTTATTTCTGCTTGCATTGCCCCTTGAGAAAATCTCATTGCCCCTGTGTTTATCCTCCTTTCCCTGGAGGATGGGTCTGCGTCCCTGTTGTCCATTGTAACAGTGCTCCCAGGTTTAATTTTAAGCCTTTTAAAAAATTTTTAAATTTTTTTTTTTAATCTTTGCTGTATATCTGTGTCCAGCAGAATGGGTCTGATGTGGATTTTGCAGGTTAAATTAGCCTGGAAAAAGTCTGTGGCACTTGGCTCTTGTCAAGGGGAGTTGATGGTTTGAAAAGATTTGGGCTCCAGAGATCCAGAGAATTTTTTGTGTTCATTGCTGGCAGGAAATAGATGGGTTTGTATAATTTTCAGCCTGTGTTCTGTAAAGGATTTAATTTGATATTTGGGCTTAGGCATAAGGAAAACCTGACTCTCCCCATGATACCCCAAATATCCTGGAGCACAATGGGGATGAGCTGTGGTTGTTCCCATGTGCTTTAATCCCACTAGGCTGGAGGGCAGCTCACAGCCACCTATGCCATAAAGACCCTTTCCATCTGCACCAAAAGCAGCAGGCAAGCTCAGGAAGACCTGGTGAAGTGGGATAAAAGTAAGTGAAACTTCTCATTTCCAGGGCTTGGGGTTATTTACAGTGTCCTCCGTGGGGATATTTGGCCTGGTCTTAAAACCAAGAGGAGATGGAGACAGAGGGCTGACAGCAGAGCAGTGTCTGAGGGCATTCCTGAGCCTGTTTGCTCTCTCCTGTGTTCCAACACTGCTTGGATTGCTTTAAAACCAGCCTCAATTAATGCTAATGGAGCTACAACAGAGAACACTTCAATTTTATTTAAATGGCTGAACCTGTCAAGAAACTGTCAGTGCCTGCGGTTCAGCTTGAACCCCGAGGATTTCCACTCCTGAGAAGCCTCTGAGAGCATCACCTCCCTTTGGTACAGCCCAGATTCCCTTCGCTGTCACTGCAGACAAAGCTCTCATTTCCTCACATTAACAGAACACTTCACTCTCAGTCTTTCCACCAAAACTTTGGGTATTAATAGTGAGAAGTCACTATTTCTTACTTTTGTCAGTTCTGTTTGCCAAAGGAAGTTCACAGATGAGACAGCCATGGCTGTATTTTATCCAGAGGGGGTTCAGTGATCCCTGAGTGTTTCAGGATTCTGTGGCCTGAGATGTTGCTGCTGCTTTCAGATGTCAGAGCCAAGATCCTCTGCTGTACTTTGGGGCAGGTTCCGGATGCTTTGGTAGCTCAGGATGTACAAAAAGCTTTTTTTGTGATCCTTTTTCCAGCTGTTTTTTCCACAACAGCATTTCTGGTTTAAAACATTTAATGTGGCACGTTCAGCTCCAGCTCCTTTGTGGGATAGACATCTGGGAAAGCGGAGCTGAGGCAGCATCCTGGATCCTGAAACTGCTGTGAAATTCCCTTGGTTTTTATGGAAAACAGAACAAACAGAAAGCAGACAGGAGGGAATAGCAGTGCTCCTGGAGCAGCTCTGAGTGCATCTAACAGTGATTCCCTCCTCCTGCCAGGGTTCCACGTGCTGCTGAAGCTCCTGGAGTCAGGGAACGAGCTGATAGTGGGAAATGCAGCTTTCTGCCTCAGCCAGTGCCTGCTCCTCCCCGGAGCAGCAACTTCCCTGCTGGACTCCAACGTGGTGCTGCTGCTGCTGAGCCAGGCGGGGGGGGATGCCCAGAGACCCTCGGTGCAGCAGAACTCGGCCATTGCCCTGGGCAGGCTCTGTGTGGCTGAGCCAAGGTGTGCTCCCAAACTCCCTTTTTTGTTCCCCCCTTTTTGTTATTAGGTGATAATCCCTGAAAAACCAACCAGTGTCAGTCTTCCCCCTCGTGGTCCTGTCCCCAGGTCCTGCTTTAGGGCTCCTGGGGAGTCAATTCTTTGCCTTCACGTCTTTCAAGGAGTTCCTTGACTGCTGCAATTTGTGTAACAGGCATTTGGATAGAACAGCAGGGACATAAAAGGGAAACACTTTATTTCCATAGTTTTGTTAATCTGAAATGCCATCTATTTGAAGAATTGTCAGGTGTTATTTATGTGCCTTTCTGTGGAGAATAATAATCTAGAAACTCTGTGTCTCCTGCTGTTTTAAGAAGAATTCATTGAATATAGCATTAAACACCCTTGAAAGTTCAGGCAGAGCAGTGAAAGCTTAAAACTGATGTTGAGTCACCATCTGTTCCCCCTGTTGTCTTTGCAGGCACATTTCTCAGCTGAGGAAACTCAATGGCTTGGCCATCCTGAACTCCTCCATGAAATACGTGCACAGCAGCTGAACTCTTCAAAAAACCCTCCACAAGTGCCCTTAATATCACTTGCTGTTCAGTTTTCTTTTCTTCAATAAAATTAATTCAAAGCACATCAACTTTTCAGTGGCTTTTTGAAGTGTTTTTGGTCCCCCACAGAAGCCAGTGAAACAATACCAGGAGGAAGAAGTTAATTTATTATCTCAGCTACCAACCACAATAACTCCTTGCATTAGGCTGTCTTTGCTGTAATAAATGACACAAATTTAATAAACGGCCATAAATACAACGCTGCTTTGTTTTTTGTGTTGGTTTTGAACGCAGGAAACAGAAGAGTTGATTCCATTTCTATGAAGAAGCACAGGCCAGTCGTGCTTGGCTGTAAAATGGCTCCTCTGCTCCCCCCGTGACACGTGGGGGTGGCAGTTCTGTGGGGAATCTTGGCCCCTCAGAGCAGTGGCTGACAAATGATCCATCAGCTCCTCTTCAAAATAGCAGCTGAATCATCTTCCCACTTGAGAAGAGGGAGATTCTCTTGCACCTCTGATGGGTTTTTCGCCCCTCTCAGTGCAAAGCGTGCAATGAATAATCTCGATTTAATACTATGGGGGTTTTTTTGAGATCTCCCACTGAGCTGCAGCCCGCCCAGACAAACAGGGAACAAATCCCACGTGGAGGGTTCAGGTGCTGTACAAATGCCAGGAATTTTCCTCCCCAGAGAGTGGGAAAAAGCTGCAGTGCCCTGACCTTGGTTCCCGGAGGGAGGTGAGTGGCCCGGCTGGGGCTGGAAATGGGATCTGCCAGCCCCTCGGGCTCGTGTTCCCTGCCAGACTCCCTTCATCAGCCTGCTGAGGGCTGGACAATGGTTTATTGTTGTTCCCTTGCCCCTCAGCCTCGCTGTGTCTGCTCCTCTGAGCTGTCATTGTGGGCCTTATCTGACTCTTGCTCATGTTTTCACTGCCCTCACAGCAGCCAGGGCAGTGTCACGATGTTCCCTCTTGTCCCCTCAGCCCGCCCGCAGCTTTGGCTCTCAGTTTGTGTGCCTGGCACTGAGAGGGTCCTGCCGTGTGCTGCTTGCTGTCTCCAGGGCAATATTTACAGGGACTTCATGGCTAAAGGGAAAGAGCTGTAGCTGGGACTTTGCCCAAGAAGCCTCTGGTCTCTCCTCTGGCTCTTGTGAAGGTTTGAGTTCTGTGCTTGTTTCACCGTGGGTCTCATTCCCCCCAGGACCCACGCTGATCCCTGCGGGTGTTTTTAGCAGCACAAACTGGCAAAAACCTTCTGACCTTTATTGGGTAAGTCAGAATCACAGAACAGTTCATTTAGAAAGGACCTGCAGCATCATCCAGTCCAGTGCCTGAGCACTAAACAAAAGTCAAGGTGTGTTCTTGAGGGCACTGTACAAACACCACCTCTCCAGGAAGCCTTTCCAGGGTTTCACCACCTTCGTGGTTAAAAAATGCTTCCCAATATCCAGTCTGAACTCAGCACCTCCCCTTCCATGCCCTCCACATCTCCACATCCTCCTGGGGAAGCTGCAGAGAGCCAGGAGCTCGCCCCTGAGCCTCCTTTTCTCCAAGCTGGGCACACCCAGAGCCCTCAGCCCCAGGGGAGGTGCTCCCAGCCCTGCCCCAGCTCTGTTTCACCCGTCTGGATGCATCCAAGCCCCTCCACATCCTCACACAACCCTCCAGGGAGCGTTTTAACTCTTCCCCCAAGCCTGCACAAGCAGCTTCTCCCGTTCACAGTCAGGTTTTCCACCTTTTGGATGGAAAATCCACGTGAGCACACTCCCTTTTTTTTTGTTAAAAACCGATTGATTCCAATTGGTGCAGGTTTTTTTTTGTCTGGAACAGGTTATTGGTTGGTGTCTGGCCTAAGCTCTTATAAAGTAACCCAATATCTGCCCTCCAGAGCAGCCAGCAAATGCCCACTGCTGGGAGGCAGCAGTGGCTCCTCAGGGAGCTGCTTCCAGGTGGGATATATTTCATTGGGATGGCTCAGGAGCTGCTCCATGAGATGCAGGAAAAATTCCCCATCTTCATCCTGATTGCAGCCGGGCTCTTGGATTTATCCGGTGAGTGATGGGGTTTGTTCTGATCTCAAATTTTGCTGCTTTTCTGCCCCTTTCCCTCTGTCCTCAGCAGGCTCAGTGAAGGATGCTCAGTGGTGTGGCACCAGCCTCGGGTGTGTGACAGCTCCGAGAGGAAGGAGCAGCCTCTCCCTGTTTGCACAGCCCAGGATTTGGGAGAAAACCTTTCATTTGGGGAGTGTGAGCGGCCCCACATCAGGACAGGGCTGTGCTGCCCTACCTGAGCTCAGACCCCAAGGAAAATGTTGCGTCTTTAGGGGAAAACAAAGAAAAAAATCCCTTTTCCCAGAGTATTTCCAAGCAGCGCTGAGGACCACACCGGTGCTGCTGAATCCTTGTGCAGAACCCCCTTTTCCAGGCACCGCAGCTGAGCACCACTGACACGTCGTGCTGCCTTTCCTTTGGGAACAGCTGTCCTGCCAAACGTGCCTGACAGCAGCAACCAGTGCTGGGTTTGTGCTCAGCCGCGCTCCTGGGGCTGCTGTCACTCACAGCAGGCTCCAGCCTTGCCTTTCCACCTTGGTGGGTGCCTGGGAGCAGCCCTGGGAGGGCACATAAATTAACTGGGCTGGTGGAAGCAGTGCTGCGTCCTCAGGCAGGCTGTTCTCTTCAGGAAAGATAAACTTGGGAAACGGCAAAGAATTTTCCACCTAATTAATAATTGTATTCTTTTTGTGAAACTGCTAAACCTCTGCTTTGCCTTTGTCAAAAACCACAATTTAAATGCATAACGCTTCAGCTTTTAGATTCGTGTCTTTCCTGGCAGGTGCCTGAGGAAAAATGCTTGAAGTTTTGGGGGAGGAAAATCCATTAATATTTTAGTCTGTGGTTTGGAAAGCATTCTTGGGGATGTCAGCCTTCTGATGTGAAGACAGAAAAAGTAAAATGTGTGGATAAAAGAATAACCTTTTAAACCAAAGCTTTGCCTTTTTCAATGACAAAGTGACGGCTCTCAATGTGAGAAGTTAAAATTGCTCTGCTCCGTCTGCTCTGTGTCAAACCAAAGCTGCCTGGACACCCAGGAGTGGGATATGGGTGGGGGGAGAGTGGGGAAGGAGAGCCGGGGGAGCTCATTCCGGTTTATTTTGATGTTGCTTTGCTGTGAAAGAGCTCCCAGCCTGTCCTGGGCCAGCCTCAGGCTTTCCTGCTCCCTGCATCTTCTGCAGCAGAGATCAAGGGCTCCCCTCTGGCTGGTCCATGCTTTGGGTCCTTCCTGTGATGCTGAACGTGAACAGCAGAGGATGAGGTTTACAAGAGCTGGGCATGGGAATGGGCATGGGAATGGGCATGGGAATGAGAATGGGAATGGGAATGGGAATGGCAGTGGGAATGGCTGCCTGTCCTCCCTCCCGTGTGGCTCTGGGTGCAGGCAGTGCCTGCTCGGTGTAACTGTCCTGAGGTGCTGCTGGAGCTGGGGAAGGCTCATTCCAACTGACCCAAAGGTTTGTTTCCTGTTCCTCAGGTGCCTCCAGGAATGAACATGGAGTCGGTGGAATGTGGGGCCTGAGCTCTCCCGGAGCAGCCCAGCCCCGAGCCCAGAGCAGCCCCCTGCCCGTCACTGAGGATCACTGGGATGAGGTGACCTGGGATTTCCAGAGCCCAGGAGCTGATCCCAGCAATGGAACAGCGCCTGACTCCACGTCCCACGCAGGGAGAGCTGCAAACAGAACAGCTCTGCTGTCCGGGGACGAGCCTGGGACCCTGGCGGGGGCTGAGCTGCTGCACACGGGAGCTTTAAAACCCCGGGATGGACACACAACTCCTGGAAAGCCCTGGAGTGGCTCCACACAGGGACCACAGGCCACCACGCGTCCGGGACTGCAGCTCAAAGCAGAGAGCTCTCCCGGGGCTGCTGCCAGCGCTCCCAGCTCGGGGCTGCCCCAGCCCCGCCCCAGTGGAGGGACACACCGGGACTCTCCCCAGGTCTCAGCTCCCTCTTCCCCTCCTGCAACCAAGCAGAGGGAGGTGCCAAGTCCTAAAACATCTCCTCTGACTTCAGCGATCCACTTTCACCCTCCGAGAAGAGAAACAGCAGCATCTCCATTCCCCACCAGAGCCGGGATTTCTCTTGGAAGTGCAGGGGAGGGCTGGTCTCCCACAGGAATTTCTCCCACTGGCAACAAAGGCACAAAGCCTCCCGGCCAGCCTGGCCCCAGCGCAGGGGTGACACCTGCACACCCGAGGGACACCCAGAGCGTGGATGCTGCAGTTACAAGTTCTGCAATCCCAGCCCAGCCAGCCCCAGGGCACCTCGGCTCGCTCTATTCCAGAACCACACGGGCCAGGGCTGTTCCGCTGTCCCCTGCTCTGGCTCTGGGGCAGGAACAAACAGGCAGCAAAGGCAGAAATTCAACCTCAGCTGTCACAAGAGGTTCTGGACGCCCGGCCCAGCTGCCTGCTCCTCACACACCCCCACCAGGCAGCGTGAATTCTTCGTTATTGGTGGAAGCTCCAGCTCCTGCTGAGTTACTCCCATCTCCATTCCCAGCTGGCACAACTGGTGGACAAGAGCCCCTCTCTTTGCACAGGGCTCTCAGCTGCACCAAACACGTTCCCCCAGACACCAACAGGAGCTCTCACGAGGTCTCAGTCCTGGCTCTGCAAAGAGAAGCTGCTCCTGGGGTGGTGACAGGGAAACCTGGGAAGTCTCCATCCCCCGAGAGCCCACAGCCTTCTCTTGGTCCATCCTCACTAAGCCAGCTGTGGATTTCCACTTTAAAACCTTCCCCAACTACTAAGGAGCTCAAAGAAGCAACATCACCACCCCCTGCAGGAATGCCCACCCTTGGGAATGCAGACCTGCACCCCTGGGATTCTGTCCATGCAGGGCTTCAGCCTCCTGCTGCCTCTGCTCCTGCTTGTGCTGGGTTGCAGCCCATGGGCCTCCCCACCCCTGCTGGGAAAGGATTCCACACCCCAACCTCATCCACATCTCCTGGGTCCCGGCTCCAAGGAGTTTCTGCCCATGCTGTGTCCCAGGAAGCCTTGGCTGGGATGCTGCAGGTGAGCCCAGGGGAAGACTCCAGGAGAAGCAGCAGCACTGGTTCTCCAGCACCGACCCCCCCAGCCAGCCCTGTCCCCAGCCCCTCTGCAGCACTCGGCCACAGGGACCAGGCAGTTCCCTCCCCCAGCTCTGTCCCTCCCAGCCCCACCACGCTGCGAGTTTCTACCTCAATCCCTTCAATCCTGCTCTCATCCCATGCCTGGGGAAGCCATTCCAGCTCCACCACAGCACATCCTGGCCCAGGGGTGCCCGGGGAGCTCCCGGCATCCCTGGCACAGGCTCTGGGCAGAGGCGGCCCCCTGACCCTGCTGCCCTCGTCCCCGTACTTGTCCTTTGTGTTGAAGAGCAGCGATGGCATGGTCTGCCTGCAGCCCCTGCGGGATTCCCCTCTCCCCACGACATTCCCGAACGCCGGTGTCGGGGGCCTGCTCTCCGTTCAGCAGATCCTGGCAGCGTCCAATTCTTCAGGGCTGGACCTCGCAAACCTCCAGCCCCTGAGCCCTTCCAGCTTGGTTCTGGTCAAGCCCGTGTTTGTCCTGCTGCCCAGTGCCGGGGCAGGTTCCCAGGCGCCTCCCTCTGCTCACGGTGACCACGGGATGGCCACAAGCGTGGGGACAGCGCGGAGCGGCCGGGATATCCCAGTGAAAACCAGTCCCTCTTATCCCACTGGGAAGGCTGTGGGGTCTGTAACTACTCTGTCCACTGCGTCCAAGCAACAGGCAGAGAGAACAAAAGGAACTTCTCAGCCAACTCATGCTGATCCTACAACCCCCAGGGGCCTGTTCCCAGCCGTCACCTCAGCTCCAGGGCGTGTGCTGGACCCAAGGACGAGCCCCACAGTGCAGACCGTGCTCGGGCTGCCCGAGGAGATGCAGATTCCTGCTCCCCACCCCCAGCAGGCCAAGGACACCGATTTGCTTTCCCTGCCAGCAGAGCCTGTCCCCTCCTCCCCTGTGCCCCCAGTGTCCACTCAGAGCCCCCGAGCTTCCCCCAAGGTGTTTGTCACCACTGAAAAGCCCCATTCTGCTTCTGTGACTCCTTTCCTGCCACCAAAGGGACTCCAGGGCTCCCCAGAGCCCGCCCAGCCTGGGACCAGCACAGGGGCTGCGGGCCAGGTCCAGCACGGAGACAGAAGCTCAGTGACCACCCCCAGCCCTGCCCGTGCCCCCTGCACGGGGCGTTCGACCTCAGAACACCCACCCAGGGTGTTCCCCAGCACCAGAGCCCTGCAGGCCACCTCCCAAGGGCTCCCAGGCACCAGGATGCTTCCATCACCAGTGGTTCCCAGCACGTCCTCAACCTCACCGCTGGTTCCCAGCACATCCTCAGCCTCCCCAGTGCTTCCAGCTGGGAATGAGCACAGTGGTTCCAGAGCGGGCAGCACAGCTCGGCCAGGAGGAGTCCCTGTGCCTGCCACAGCAGCACAAACCCCCACCACTGCTGGGAAACCTGCTCTCACTCACCGTTTGGAGGTGGAATTCACCCCCATTGTGCCTGAACTCTTTAAAACAACAAGGAGACCAACAAGATCACCAGTGCAGACTCCTTTTTCCACAGAGGTCCAAAGGGAAACAGCAGTTTCTGGGAAAGCCCTGGCTGTGGTGACCCCTCCAGGGACATCTGCCAGCCCTCCTGCTCCTTCAGCAGCTCCTGCTGAGCTGTCCCCCCCGGCCAGCACAAGAGAAAACACAAAGCCAACCAAAACCAGCACCAGTGCAGGAACAACAGGAGCTGGCAAACTCCTGGGAACGAGCGTGCCTCTGCCAGCCCTGCTCAACACCAGGACACAGCAACCCCCCTCAGCAGCAGCCCTGGGGAACAAGCTGGTTTTAACTCCGGTCCAGCCGTCCGTGTCCACAGGATCTGTTTCTGCTCTGCAGAGACATTCCCAACCCACCCGGAGCACAGCCCGGGCTGCACCAGCGGCGACTCCGCTCTCTGCAGCCGGGGGTGACGGGGTCACTGCTTCTCTGCAAAGCAAAGAACTGCTCCTGACACCCTCAGCTCTCCAGTCCGACCCTCACGTGGTGCTGAGCACCTCGGCCGTGCCCTCTGCAGCGCTGGGGAAGGGTCAGGGGGAAGCAAGAGGAGATGCAGCCCCCACCAGGCAGCTGCCCACGGAGGCACCCGAGTCTGCCTCACCACAGGCACCGCCCAGACCCCCTCTGGAGGAGGCATCGCACCCTCTGGAGGAGACATCCCACCCTCTGGAGGAGGCATCCCACTCTCTGGAGGAGATATCCCACCCTCTGGAGGAGATGTCCCACCCTCTGGAGGAGGCATCCCACTCTCGAGAAGAGGTACCCCACCCTCTGGACGAGATATTCCACCCTTGGGAGGAGATGTTCCACCCTCTGGAGGAGCTGTCCCAGCCCTTGGAGGAGAAGGATGCTGTGGAACAGACTGGTCCCTCCAGCCCCGGCCCCGCTGCCGGGCCACCCACAGCGCCAGCAGCGTCCGTCCCTGCTGCCAGGCTCGTTCATGGGGTCACTCCTCAGCCGGCCCTCAATGACTCCGAGCTGCTCCCGGCCAGAGACCTCATCCAGCTGCCCCCAGCCCCGGAGAGCCCCTCGTACCCTCCCGGGCTCCGGGGAGCTCCGACACCGCCGGGGGATCCCTGGCTGGATGCTGCGGGCACGGACTCATCCCAGGGGCTGCCGCCGAGCACGGAGGAGGCAGAGGAGGAGGGCAGGACGAGGGAGGTGACAGAGGAGGCAGCTGGAGGCTGGGGCACAGGGGTGACCCTGGAGCCCGGAGCCCCGGGGAGCGACGCGCCCCACAGGAGGGGGCTGCACTCGGAGGTCTTCGAGCTGGACGGGCAAGTACCCCTGGCTCCCTGCTCTGGGTGTTACTGCAGGCTGGGGAGCCTGGCTGGGTTTCATTTTTTCCCCTT
Source organism: Ptilonorhynchus violaceus (assembly GCA_013397565.1). Taxonomy (NCBI): domain Eukaryota; kingdom Metazoa; phylum Chordata; class Aves; order Passeriformes; family Ptilonorhynchidae; genus Ptilonorhynchus; species Ptilonorhynchus violaceus. Next base: position 106,777 of record VZRJ01004872.1, on the reverse strand, counting down.
TTTTCCCTTTTTCCCAAGCCTTGCCGTGGTGAGCGACTCCTGCGGCTCCGGGAACCACTCGGTGTGGCTGAGCCTGAGCCCTGCTGGGGACACAGCCCCCGGGATCCCGGGATCAGAGCCCTCCCAGGACACCTTCCTGGCTGTGCTGGCCCTGCAGAGCAACAGCAGCCGGGCCCTGCTCCAGCTCCACTCGTGCTGCGTGACCCCCTCTGCCAGCCCCGCGGCTCCGGGCGCCCAGTGCTGCCTCTTCCGCAGGTGGGGATGGGCAAAATCTCCCTTCATTTATGATTTATGGAACTAAAATCATCCCCCAGGTGCTGTCACAGGTGTGCAGCATCCCCTGCCCTTCCCATGCCAGGAGCAGAGCAGTGCAGGGATGCCAGCCGGGCTTCTCCACACCTCCACTGCTCCATCAGCATCTGACCCGTGTGCCCGAGGCCAGGGCCGCTGGAGGATGCATTACGTGGTGTTTGTAGAGCCAGGGGGTGTGAGATGTGTGCTGCAGGCGGGGCAGGGGGTCATTGTCTCCCTCCAGCAGCAGTTTCACTGCTGGTGGCAACACCAACCGCCCAGAAACAGCTCTCGCGCTGTGGCCTCCAGAGCAGGGCAGGCTTGGCCTGGAATGAGGATGTTTTGTGGGTTTTCCTCTGTCTCTGGGGTAGCTGCAGGCGTTGGTGCAGAGTTTGTGCAGAGCTGTGCCAGCAGATCCTGCTTTTCGTCAGGGAGAGCTGGGATTTGAAGCTGTTTGCCATTTGTCCCTGCCAGGCTGCCCTCTGAGTGCAGACACATCCAGGTACTGCAGAGCAGCGGGTCCAGAGGTGCCAGCTTCACCATCCAGCTGTTCCAGATGCTGAACCACTCCCTGGCCTACCTGCACTGCGAGCTGAGTGTCTGCCTGCCAGGAAAACCGGGATGTGAGCAGGTATTGTGGGATGGATCTGTTCCTACAGCACCAGAGGGATTTGGTGCTTCCAAAGTCACCACCCCAAGGTCCCCCCATGCCCAGCCAATCCCTTTGGTAAAGTCTGGGAGAGGAGCTCGTGGTGTGAAATGCTGGCAGTGGTGGCTGATCCCTAAGGAAGAGAAATTGGGGAATAAAGATTTACATATGTGCTGGTCCAAGGCTTGGAATGACAGCAGAAGTGGAACAGACCGACCCCGAGGAGACCTTGGGGCTGTGGCCAGGCCCTGGGCAGGAGGTTCTGCTCAGGACACTTCCAGGTGTTTCCCATGTCTTTCCCAGGACTGCTTGGAAAGTGTGGAGCCCCTTCCCCAGCCCAGTGACAGGAACAGCCATGGAAACCTGCACAGCCTGATCTCCCTGGGGCCTGTTTGGAGGATGAACAACAGGTTTCTGTATAAACCAGTGGAAGGTGGGTGTTTTATCTTCTCTGTCTCCCTCTTGCAGAAGTTTTAGCTCAGCTTTTCCTGCTGCAGGAAAAACAGGACATTTTTAACCACTCTCTTGATTAGATCATATCCCAACAACTCCTCACCTTTGTTTCAGCCTTCCTAAATCCCAAACATGGGATCATGGCTAATCAGTGTCACATCCCATGGAGTTTCAGCCAGGAGACACAGCCAAATGCATCCTGTGAAGGAACTGAAGCTTTAGGAGGAAAGGGGAGTAAAATGAGGCAGAATGTCCTTTATCTGTAAAGGGTTTTCCTGCACATTGTAGCATTCTGGAGCAGAATGAGGTTGGCCGTGAGACAGGGGTGTTCACAGGTGAAACACAGCAGCTGCTTAATGTCAATCAGATGTTTGTAGCTACTGGAAAAGAGTGGTGTATCCTGAGAGACTCCTCAAAACCCACCGGCACCACCCCTGACTCCTCGTGTGTTCCCTCGAGCGTTTGGCACTGCTGGTTCCTTCCCTGTTTGCAGGTGCCGCTCCTGCCCTGCTGCTGCCCATCCTGCTGGGCTCCCTCACGGGCCTGGCCGTCCTGGGCAGCGCTTTCATGGGCCTCTGGCTGCGCCACAGGCAGAAAGCCAAACCCAGCCGGGATCCCCCCTTCGGAGCGTCCCTCGGGCTGTGATCCCGGGGCGGCTCCCGCGGCGATCGGAGGAGCGGCCGGATCTGCTTTGCTTCTGTAGAGCTCCCGCTGACCCAGGGAGCGGGAGATGCCACCTCCGCTCCGAGCCCACCTCTCCTTCCTTCCTTTCCTTCTGCGCCAGCCACTCCACGACCCGCAGAGTAGAGAAGGAGCTGTTGTAGGGCTGCAGCTGCCAGGGAGAGCGGAGCCGAGAGCCCAGCACGTGCAGCGCCAGCTCAGACCGGGCACACAAACGGGGAAGCAGAGGGGAAATCAGGGGGCAGGGAACATAAAGCACCGTGGACTAGAGCCTGCCATCAGGGAGAGCACAGGGGGAGGAAAAATGATGGAATTGGGAGCGTGGACAGGACCCAAGAGCTCCAGAGTTCTGTCCCCTTGGCTTCACAGCTTTTCTCATCTCTTAGGAGCCAAGTCCCTTCCTCCTTTTCCTTTAGTCCTGTTACTGTTTTCTCCAACAAGTTTCCACCAAGGGTCAGAGGACTCCAGTACCAGACTGGAATCTGTTGGAATACACTGGGGAAAGGCATCCATGGGATGGGGGATACAAGCAGGGCTTCCCTTTAACACATTTCCTGGGGGCACATCGGGGTTTATGGGGTGAGCGTGGGAGAGCAGCCAGGGTGGTGCTGTGGAGAGCCCCCAGCGGGCTCCAGCCCCACATCCCTCTGTCCCAGGGGAACTGGGGCTTCTCCATCCTGTCCAGGACCTCCTTCAGCAGCTGCTGGTGGGGAAGAACGGAGCGACCTCGTGGTGTGTGGAGGGAGCTGTGAGGCAACGCAGGGAGAGTGGGCAGTAAAGGCACCTCTGGGAGGGGATCTCCCTGTCTGTGCTGGGAATGATCAGCAGGGCTCCACTTCCTGGTGCTCCTGCCATTAAAGCTGGAACATCCTGAGGTGTTTGCCCAGAAATGTAAGGGGAGGGGAGGGAGAGAAGCAGCTGCTGCCACTCTGCACCACGGACTGACCGTGTTCCCCCAGTGCCTCCCTTCTCCTGGACTTTCTGTAATAAAACCTGAGCATTGCAGTGTTTGTCTTGTCTGTGCCTGAGCAGGAGGGGATGGGGCCCCATTGTGCTGTCCTTGACTCCAAAATTGTGTTGGCAGGTGGGAGTGGAGGGGACCAGGGCGTCACTCCTGGTGGGCAGCTCCTAGGGAGTGGCAGGGAATTGGCAACAATCAGGTTCTAAAGGGGTTTTTTTCTCCCTAAAAGGCTGCAGAGGCTGGCTGGATTTTTTCCTTCTTTTCCTAAAGCCTTGCAGTGAGTGAGGGGCCGCTGCCAAAGCACCTCGTGTCGGTGTAACAGAAGAAGCTCACACTCCCACCTGGGTCAGGCTTTCTTCAAGATTCTGATACAGAACTAAAAATCCCAGGTCAAGACTTAATGACAATTAGACAATTACCCTGCAGCAGCACTAATTATTATTTGTATTGCAGTAGCACTGAGGAAATGAGCACCACGTATTTGGCACTGAGTTACCTCCAGAGAGAGCTGAGGCATTGAACACACAAATGCTCAAAACCCACAGCCAAAACCAAAACCTCCTGTCCGTGTGTGCTGTTCCTGGTGCTCACATGGGGAAGGTTCAACCGCTCAGACCAGTCCTGGCTCCTCCACATGCCCCTTTGCAGGGATTTGACAGCAGATTTTACCCCTGAGGGAACTGCTCTGTCTCACCATGGTTCTGGTGTTCCTGCTGAGGTGTTTTCTCAGGCTCATGCACTCAGGTGCTAATCCTGGTTTGGTTTTTTTTTTTTCCTTCATCTTTTTGGAGTGTTTTCCACCTCTTCATCCAGTTCTGGGGTTTTTTTCTCTGTTGTTCATCTTTCTGGAGGGTTTTCTACCTCTTCATCCAGCTCCTTCTGGGTTTTTTTCTCTGTTGTTCTTCTTTCTGGGGTGTTTTCCACTCCTTCCTCCAGCTCACACGTACAATCCTGCGCAGGAGCCTCGTGGATTCCCCTCTTCCCTCCCTTCAAGCACCATCCTGCCCCTTTTTCCCACCTCCCTTTCCCCCAGCCCATGCTGGGTGAGGAATCCCACCCTCAGCATGGAGCTATCACTAATGAATCATTGTTTGCACCATTTTCCACCTGGTATTCTTTGAGGATTTGCCCACCCAGCGCTGGATATCAGAGAGCAGGGGCACATTCCCAGGCTGGCACCGAGCCACGCCACTCCTGTGTGAACCGGAGTGACACTGAGGATCCTCCTCCTGGCAGCAGCTACCGGGGCTCCCCTCGGGTAAATCCCACCTCTCCGGGCCGGGCAGGGCAGGGCAGGGCCGGGCAGGCAGAGCTCTTTGCCATCCCTGCCAGCAGGCAGGCAGGAGCAGCAGCGGGGCCGCGGTCCCACGCGGCAGCCGTGCCATGAGCGCGCAGCGGGGCCGGCAGCTGGGCGGCCTCACCGTGTTCCACAAGGAGGATTTCGAGGACGACTGGGTCCGGGTGGCCAGCGGGGGCTTCGGCCACGTGTACCAGGTGAAGCACAGGAGGTGGAGGACGGTTTACGCCGTGAAGTGCTCCCCGTTCCTGCTGCAGGACTCCGGCGCGGACAGGTAACGCTGCTCCGCTCGGCGCCACGCTGCTCGTCCCCGCCGGATGGGCTGGGCTGGGGCCGAAGCTCTGAGGGAAAGGCTCACACGGCTTCTGCTCCTTGGGAAGTCGAGGGTTGGGTACCCAAAGGGAGGGGGAAAAGGGTCTGGAGTCCTGCCTTTCCCTGCCTCGTGCGGGGGCATGCAGAGGGGACGGGGACACGAGGAACACGGTGAGTGGAACGGGGCTGAAATCCGGGGCTGAACTCAGCACCTTCAACATGGATAAAAGAACCTGGTTAATCATTTGCAGCTTTCACTGGACACTGGGACTGATGTGTGTCAATCAAAGTAAATTAATCCCCAAAATCACCAGGTTTAAAGATGAGGGACAGAGGATTTCCAGCTGTTTTTGCTGCCCTGCTCCCACAGCCTCCAGACATCTCTTCCCCCTCTGCGGAGCACCTGCAGCTCCTCTCTGCTTCTGGCTCTGTCTCTCACCTGCAGAGGCTCCTCTGGTGCCCACCTCGGGTCTGGAGGTGGGGCAGAGCCAGGATATCACAACCACTGCTGATAACAGTACAATAGAGGCAGAGCTGCTGGAGAAACCACTGAGTTGATGAAGTTACTTAATTTAAAATGTTGTTCTGTGCAAGTTGGGAGGATTCTGCCTGGCTAAAAATCCCATGCTCCTGTGATTTCTTGTTACTGACAACAACTGAGCTCAGGCTGAGCAGTGACTGTCCCCGGTTTGCTCGGCAGACATAACATTTGCATTTTCTTCGTGTTTGGGGGGGCAAAAAAGAGTCAAATTAATCAGTTTTACTTGTGTATCTATCAGTTGTAGTAAAACACCTGAGATTCCTCAGTGTGGGCAGCCTGCTGGAGGAAGTCTGGGAGGAGAATTCGCTCGGCTGAGCCATTTTAGATCTATCAGTGGCCTGGCCTAATTGTTGGAAGCTCAGCTTCGTTCCCAGGGCGTGCTTTTTAAAGGCACTCCTGGCACTTCGCTGCTCGGCTGCTCCCGGAGTGCTCCGGGCACCCCAAACCCGTTCGGCAGGTTGGGAGATGCAAAACTTTGGAGAAACAGGTCTGCCAGAGCCGGCAGCGAGGAGCAGACGTGTCTGGACTGCCCCTGGGAGCGGAGTCACCGTGCCCAGGGACAGAGGGCTGCAGGCACAGGCGGAGGTGCGGCAACGGCCAAGGCGTGACACGGAGCTGTGCCTGCTCCTGGCACCCTGCTGCCAGGGAAACGCTGGGAATGTCATGGAATCACAGCCTCCTTTGGGCTGGGAGGGACCTTAAAGATAATCTCATTCCATCCTGCCATGGGCAGGGACACCTTCCACTATCCCAGGTTGCTCCAACCTGGCCTTGACACTTCCAGGGATGGGGCAGCCACAGGTTCTCTGGGAATTCCATCCCAGCCCCTCCCCACCCTCACAGGGAAGGATTCCTGCCCAGTATCCCAGCTAGCTAGCAGATCTCTGGCAGTTTAAAGCCATTTCTCCAGTGTGAGGACAGGCACAGGGACAAGGCTCTCTGTGGTCACTGGAGGTCTCCTAAGGACTGAAATGAGTGGCAGTTTTTGATCTCTGTCCCTGTGGTGGCTGATTTTGCCCAAATAATCCTCAGCTCATTTTGAGTAGTCATAACCCCTCGAACATCAGGTTTTAGTCTGCAAAAGGTCACGGTGTGGTGGCATTTTCATCAACTTGATGGGGAAATTGGGATGAGTCTTTTTGGGGTAGCCAAGGCTGCTTAGAAAGGCTGCGTTTCATGAAGTTACTGCACAGTTCCTGAACCTGTGAACCAACTGATCCAATTTCTTGCTTCTACTGTATTTTTTATTTCTCATTTTCCCAGGACCAGCATGAACTGTCTGATGGAGGAGGCAAGCAAGATGGAGAAAATCAAATTCCAGCACATTGTCACCATCTATGGGGTCTGCAACAGCCCTCTGGGGATAGTGATGGAATACATGGCCAGAGGGTCCTTGGAGAGAATTCTTCCCACTCACAAAATGTCCTGGCAGCTCAAATTCCGGGTGATCCACGAGATGGGCTTGGCTATGAATTTCCTGCACAGCATGACCCCTCCTCTGCTGCACCTGGACCTGAAACCAGGGAACATCCTCCTGGATGGGAATATGCACGTCAAGGTATGGCCCTAGTGCTCTGGTTGTTATTCCTCAAATAAGACAGAGGTTATTTGTGCCAAACGAGTCCAGAATCCCAGTGAATCAGGTCCTTCAGGAACACTCCAGGAAAGATTGGCCAGTGGGGCTTTTAAGAAGCAGAAATTACATGGTATTCCCAAGATCATATGGGAAGTCTGGGCCAGAACTGGGAATTTAAGGCTCCAGCAGGACTGAGTGCAGGTTTTATCAGGATTTTACCAAGTTCCAGCCACTGGGCACCTCCTCCTGTCCCTGATCCCGAAGGATGGGGGGATGTCCAGGTAACAGGAGGAGATGAGCAGATGAGTGCGACATTTTGAGGCACTTTCCTTGTTCCTGCTCGCAGATCTCAGACTTCGGGCTGTCCAGGTGGATGGAGCAATCCAGCAGGATGCAGTACATCGAAAGCTCAGCTCTGAGGGGCACGCTGAGCTACATCCCCCCCGAGATGTTCCTGCAGAACAGCAAACCCCCGGGGATCAAATACGATGTGTACAGGTAAGGGCTGCCACAGGGCACTCGGGGCTGTCCCTGGGCTCTGACACAGGGAATTTATTTTGTTTAAATTCTGGGGGTTTTGCTTTGTATAACGTGGGGAACACACTGGGGTGCCCCAGCCTCAGTGCTGGAGACTGACAGGGAGGGGGATTCTCTGTGGATAATCATCACCTCTTCCCAATGCTCCCATCCCACGGGAGCTGCAGGCTGGGTTGCCCCAGGTGCCAGCACACCCTGTTTGGTTGCTGGGAGTTCTTATAAAAATGAGTGAGCTTGGAGCCCAGAACAGCCAGTGCTGCTCTTCCATCACAGTCCCTGCCGAGATTCATTCTGGGTTTAAAACAGCTCCAATATTGCTCATCTGCTTCAGTGTTCAGCTTCACTTTGGTCAGTAACAGGTGGAGAAGAGATTTCAACTTGGCTTTTTTCCTCTTGGGCAAAGAGCTTTGCAGCACATTTACAGGAGCTCCGTGTCTATGTCTGGAAATTCCTCGGTTCCTTGGCCTCTACACCACACGGTAACCCCAGACGAGAGGGAAAGGGGGATTTCCACGGCCACAGGAACTTGCAGAAGCCAAAGGCTCTAAACCCCAATGTGAATGAAGTGGAAATAAAGGCACTGAGAGCCTGATTTTCACAGGAAAGGCTTTAAGTCACTCATTCACTGCCCCGATCCTTTGGACTGTGATAACTCCACTCTTAAGGGTAGAATCATAAACTCTTCTGGTCTGGGGGTTGAAATCCTTCCCTCCTGAAGAACTCCTTCCCTAACCTTCCCATTCCTCAAGAAGACAGAAGAAGTAAGTGCTTTCTGTGTCCAGCTGCTCACGGTCTCCCCTCTCCTGCAGCTTCGGGATCGTCATCTGGGAGGTCCTTATGCAGAAGAAGCCCTATGCAGGTAAACGCGAGCTCTGCACCTGGGAAATGTTTATTCCAGCTGTTTTCCCAGGGAAGAGCCCAGCGTGTGCTGCTGTTTTCCAGGGGCCAACATGATGGCCATCATCGTCAAGGTGGCAGTGGGGAAGCGGCCGGGGCTGGAGCTCGTCAGGGACGACTGGCCCGGGGAGTGCCACCAGATGGTCGACCTCATGAAGAGGTGTTGGGACCAAGACCCCAAGCAAAGGCCAAGCTTTTCAGGTGGGATTGGGGCGTGGATTAGCCAAGGGTCAGCCCCACAGGTTTACAATCAGGGGATAATTTTCTGTGTAACCTTCCCAGCTACATCTCCGAGGTTTAACTTCTCGGTGCCCTTTTGCTGTCGCACATCCCCTTTATCCTTTTCCCTTGCTTCCCATGTGGGTCCTGCCTGGGCAGCCAGCGCAGTCCCAATGCTCTGCCCCGGCAGATATCCCTGTGGAGACAGACGTGCTGCTGGCACTCATCCAGAGCCTGGTGGTGGACCCGGAGAACGAGCGGCTGGTCAGGAAGATGTCCCACAAACCCGCCATCTCCAGGGGCCAGCAGGTGAGGAGAGCCCCCTGCACCACTCAGGGAGTTCCTCTGAGTCCTCTCCCTGTGCTTACCACATCCTGGGGGTGTTTCCCCTCTCAAAGGTGCACTTCAGCACCTTTGCAGGGTGGGACTGCACAGGTTGTGGCTCTGTGATTCATTTATGGGGATGAGACACTTGCAAATAGATTAACAAGTGCATAAATGATGAAGAGTCTGAGAGGAAAACCCTTTCCTGGACCTGCTCAGGGGAAGTGGGTTTACCATGTTGGCCTCAGTCACTAAAAGACGCTCAAGCAAACAGAATCACAGGGGTTCTGCTCATGGCACAGAACTGAGGATGTTCCAACTTGAACAACTCTCATGGAAATTTGAAAAAAAAAAAAATTAAAATTTCTGTGTTTCTCTGGCTAAGAAAAATATCAGGGTTCTGTATAGTCACAATGTTATCCCAGCCACTGGAGTGTAATTGTGCCTAGAAAACAGGGAGAAATCCAAGTTGGGAGCTATTGGTATTTAGAGGATTTTGCCAAACTGTGCAAGAAACAAGAGGCCTGAAGGGGTGGGGGCTTGGGGGTCCCTAAAGCACAAAGGAAATGACTTTGGGATGCTGCCACGGGCTCGTGATGCAGTCAGGAAGCAGAATATGTGTGTGCTTGGGAGCAAATGAGCAAGAGGAGGAAAAGCTCATGGATATCCAGAGATCATTTTCAGGCTCCCACTTTCCTGTTGTGTCATGATTTGCTCATTTTGGGTGCAGTAACAGGATTGGCTCAAAAACTCTGCAATGATGGCACAAAACTCCACAGCAGCAGCAAAGAACTTTGTGCAAACATCACAGAATGCAAACAAACACTTTGTCTTACGGCTTTTTCTTTTCCCCTTCCTGAACATGAGAGTGACAAAGAGGAGTTCACCTTCCCCCGAGACGCCAGGACTGGTGGTAAGTACGGGACTGACTTTATAACTGAAAAATTAAGAAGGGGAAGCTACAAAAATTGTCTATTTTTTGTAGGAGGATGTGGCTCACAACATTTTCCACATGGGTGATGTTTTAACTTAAGGAAAATGAACTATACAGGAAAGAGCAGCTCCTGTGAGGGAGAGGCCAAACGTCCCACCGCACCTGTGGCCTTATTTCATATTTGCTATCTCTAAAATGACTTTATTTCATGTCATTCTATGAAGAGTCACACGCTCTCCCTCCCTTCTTGGCAGTTTTCCACTCAGTTTTACTCTCTTTCTCCCATTTTGTGTCTCTGCCTTTAGAAAAGGACAGCCAGGAGGTTCCCCTCCCACCTCCCTACAGGGAGGCCGGGAGCCCCGAGCAGATCCTGCCCGAGGAGCTGTGCAGGGTCCACGAGAACGGCCTGACCCTGCTGCACCTCATGGTGATGCAGGGCAACGTGGGCAAGGTGAAATTCCTGCTGGGCTGCAAGGCCGACGTGAACAGCCGGGCGGGCTGCGGCTACACCCCGCTGCTCGTGGCCGCGCAGCGGCGGCTCCCGGAGATCTGCTCCGTCCTGGCCGAGCGCGGCGCNCTTCGCCGCCCAGAACGGGGACGACCGCACCGCGCGGCTGCTGCTGGACCACCGGGCCCGCGCGGACGCCCAGGAGCGCGACGGGTGGACCCCGCTGCACCTGGCGGCCCAGAACAACTTCGAGAACGTGGCGCGGGTGCTGCTGTCCCGCCAGGCCGACTGCAACGCGCAGGAGGTGGACGGCAAGACCGCCCTGCACGTGGCCGCCTGCTTCGGGCACGTGGGCCTGGTCAAGCTGCTGGCCAGCCAGGGCGCCGACCTGGAGAGGAAGC
>VZRJ01004872.1:80350-95866 GCA_013397565.1 Ptilonorhynchus violaceus | reverse complement strand
GCGCTACGGGGACGAGCCGGTGGTGGGCGAGCTGCTGCGCTGCGGGGCCGACCCCAACGCGGCCGAGCGCTCGCTCTGGGCCCCGCTGCACTTCGCCGTGCTCAGGGGCTCCTTCCTCAGCGTCATCAACCTCCTGGAGAGCCGGGCCGACGTCAACGCCCGCAACAAGGTGGGCCGGACGCCGCTGCACCTGGCCGTGCTCAAGGGCAACGCGGCCATCGTCAAGACCCTGCTGAAGGCGGGGGCCGCGCCGGACGTGGAGGACATCACGGGCTGCACGGCCCTGCAGCTGGCGCTGAGGCACCAGCGGGACGGCATCGTCACCCTGCTGCAGGGCCAGGAGGCCCTGGCGAACAAACCCGGGAACACGACCCTGGGGAATGACCCGAAGGTTCCGAGGCCCAGGCTCATCCCGGGAAGGACGGATTTGTGAATGCACCAGCTCTGGAGTTTGCGGCTTGAGCTGTCCCATGTCAGGTGTGATGCCTTTTAAAGCGCCTCGTCCTGTCACCTGGTGATTACAGGAAGATGTTTCCTTTTTGAACTGGAAGTTTCCAAGCGTGAAGTGTAGAAGAGTAAAAGAAAACGAAGTTATTTGATGATGAGTTATTTTCCAAGCCTGTAGAACATTTTGGCTGGGTGAGACTGTCTTCAGGCAGTGCTTCCTATTTAATCCTTCCTGTGCAGGGATTTCTGCACCCCCTGCTCACATGAGCAGCGCTGAAGCTGTGCACAGCACATACACATGTATTCCACAGGTTTCATTGCTTTTATTCCTTGTTTTCCTACAGAGAAAATTGGATAAAATGGCCCTGGCACAGGTGGGAATTGAGTCGTGAGATTCTCACCCGCTGCTGGCACAGCAATGTGTCAGACTTCCTGACATCTTTTTGTAACACGAATCAAATAAAACAAGGGAGGGAGGAAAAATCCCTGGTAGGGAGCATTGAAATGGATGCAGCACAGGGAAAAGAAATTCCAGAGTAATCACACACGAGGTCTGGCTGTTTTCAGGTCAAGGTTTAAGTCGTGTCTCTGGTGGGAAATAATTCCTGGTGTCCTTGATGTTCCAGAGCTTGATTACTCCTTTGAAAAACAAACTCTTGGGGGGTTTGACTCCTCTGTGACAGCGAGCAGCACTTCTGTGCAGCTCTGACAGTCCTGCTGTGACTGCTGAGCACTCCCAACGTGCCTGGTGGGATGATGGCTTGTCATGGCCTTGCTGGAAGGGTGCTGGAACATAAACAAACAACCCCAGCTCTGCAGGGGACAGGTTATTGTTTGATAACATGAGATTAAATGGGTTAAAAAGATGGGTTAAAAAGCCCAACCTCTACTAATTCCATTTTCCTTTTATATCAGCTTAAAATATTGATGTGTAATATATTCAAACCGTGTTTTTATGATGCTTTGATGGCAAAGCAAAGCCTTTAGAGATCATTTAAAGTGAATTGTGTTACAATGATTCATTTTCAACATTTGCCATTGGTGAAGTGGGGAGCTGGGCAGGTTCTGCAGTGAAATGCTGGTGACTTTTTGGTGTGCAGGGAGTGTAAAAATGGACCTTGTTTTTGCTACCACCAAAAAAAAAAATGCTGGATGTATTCAGAAATTCCTCGAGAATTGAAATAGGAAGACAGCAGGAAAACACTGGCTTATGAGGCAAGTTTCCAAAGGGCTGGAGGAGGAAAGGGGATGCTCAGGGTGGGATCAGAGGCTGCTGTAGCTGAAATGAAGGATCTGTGTATCTTGTGCCCGGATAACACGGAGTGAACTTCCCACCCCCTGTGCCAGCATCTCCTCAGTTTCCTTCCTTCCTTTCCCTGGCTCTGTGGGGCACTGAAGTCTTTGCCTTTGCCTGGTTTACCTGCACAGGGATCACCTGCTCTTGATATTCCATACATTTTGTCCAAGGAGGAAAGGCCTGGCTGGAAGGAACCGTTGGGATGCTCAGCCCTTCCTGTGCAGCTCCTTCCCTCGGCTGCAGCTGCATTGATTCAGCAAATGCCTCCCCTGCTCCGTGTCATTTGAAATATTTACCCAGAAAAAAGAAATCCAATTGCCACATAATTCAGCAGCTCCTTTCTGTCCCCGCTCCAGCAGAAAAACAAAACTCAGCTCCTATGTCATGGAACGTTCTCTGGAAGAGCTTAATTAAATTTATAATGAAAATAACAGGGGATTAAGAAGACACGAGGGGAATACATTCCTCTCACAGAGCACTACAGAGGTGATAGAAGCAATTTGCAGAGAAAATTACCTGTTTGCTGCTCAGTTTCTATAGAAATTAAACGAGTCTTTACAAACTCTGGGAAAGTGCATTCCAGCCTCCGCTTTGTGACTGTGCAACTTGCAGCTCATTCCTAAAATTATTCATAGATCTCCATCCCCCCCACACATTCCCCCCCCCCTTTTTCAACTACATTTCAGTCTTTTGTCCCTGCTGATAAATCTGCTGCTGATTAGATCATGTTCTTACCCAAGAGCTGCCAAAGTTCACAGCCAAGGCAGCTCCTGGCAGTGGATGGGAGCAGCAGCATGGCAGAAATCTCCTGAACAGCTCGTTCGGATCCACAAAGATCCGAATTGTTGACCTTTATTCCTCAAAAATCGTGTTTTTAAGGTTTGGTGAGCAGAGTGGTGTTCCTGATGTTGCCAGGGAATTCTGTGGGATGGCTCTGGGGTGCTGCCCTGAACATCTCTGTCCTGTAGCAGTTCCAGATATCCTGAACCACGGGGAGACTTTCAGATTAAAAGCTCTTCAAAACCCTCGGGAAATCCCAGAATGGTTTGGGTCGGTCCCTTGGTTAAGATGGAAAACCGGAGGGGGGAAATTTAAGGTCCCTGCTGGAGTCACCCCGTGCTCTGTAAATCCCGTGACATAACCTGGGCACCCCAAACCAGCTGCCTGCATTCCCCTTCCATCAGTTCTATCCAAGACATCCATGGGGCAGTGTTTTGTAAGGCACAGTGTTCTCCACAAGCAGCTCACAAATAAACTCCGAGTAAATAAATCAGCAGAACCAGGGAATGGTTTCCTGAGGGGTGAAGGCTGGGGCTGGCATTGATTTCTGAAGTGCTCTCTTAGTGGATCTGACTAAAATGTAAATTTCCTGATGTGAAATTTGTTTGAAGAAGGGATGGTTGTCGTGATCAAAACGTGGACATTTCAGTGAAAAGCGAAGCTCTTCTGTGGGGAAACGTTCCCAGGAAAATGTGTTGAAATGAAATCAGTCAAATCCACGCTTTGCATTGCTCCTGCTTCCCAGTGACTGTGATTTGTTTGTTTGGCTGTGCTGCAATTATGTAGATATGGGATTAAATTAAAATTAAAGTAATTCCACATTTTAGGGGAAAAGAGATCTGAATAAATACAGCTTGGGAAAAAAAAAAATTATTTTTAGCAGAAATGCTTGTTTTTTTCCATAGCCCCTTAGGTGTGGAAAATCAAGATGTTTCTGACAGCAATGATGTGAATGTAGGAGGGAATGATTTTAATGTAAGAAGAAATAGTGAATTCTCTGTGTTTCTTTTTATTGCAAGGAGGTGGTTGTAGGCTCTGTGCTGTGTCAGACGTCAGTGTGAGACATGCCTGGCTCCCTCCACAGCCTCTCCATGGCCTCACATAATTAATCCAGCTCTGCCTGCTCCCTTTCCACGCTCTCCAGCCCTTCCCCACGCTGCTCCCCAGCTCTGGGGGGTGTTCTCCTCCTCTGCCTTTGAAATAAAACCACGTTATCGCTCCACAAAGCAGCTCCCCGCGCAGGTCCATCAGCGCACGCAGGTGTGAGCCATTCCATTAGAATAATGGGAAAAGGGGCCTGACTGGGAATCAAGGAGCACTCGCTGTTTGCTCCTGCCAGGCATCTCATCCCCGGCAAGTTTAACATCTTCTGATCAGCTGCCGCTTCCCTCTCTTCTGGCTCCGAGCACAGCGTGAAACCCTTCTCGTGTGCAATTTGCTGCTGGCCTCGTTCTCTTATTTGGGAAAAAACCACAAACCCGAGCCCCAAAATGATTGTTTTTAAAGCCTGAGGTTCGTGGCAGGGAGAGGAGCTCAGCTCTGTGGGTACAGTTTGGGGGGAGATGTCACCGTTCAGACTCACTCGGGTAATTCAGTGCTCCTCGCACCCTCTGTGCCTTGGAAAAGTCTTTTGTGCCCAGACAAAGCCCAGGAACAGAGATTTATATCCCTCTTACAGGAACAAGAGGGCACTTCAGGGGCTCAGAGCCATAAATCTGCTCCCCAGCAGCAGCTGCCTGGGTTTGGGGGGTCACCGAGTCACAGAATCTGTGAGTCTAAACAGCTCTTCTTGTGCAAGGGTTGGTGCTACCAAGGGCAGTGTTCTGGAAGGAACAGAACCCCGTCCCTGGAACACAGTGCTCTGAATTTCCCTTAAAAACAATATTCCTGACAGAGATCACTTCCAAATCATCCAGCAGGAAGCCCAGAGAACAGGACTGAACTCCCCATCCCAGAGGGAATTGCTTCTGAATAAAAATAAATAAATAAAACCCCACCGACCTTGCTGGTTAGAAAATATCCCATTAAAGATTCCAAATCCTTCTGGAACAATGACAGAGAGGAGCATCAGGCCGGGGTCAGCAATCAGGAGGGGCAGTAATTAGCTGCAATAAAGGCTAAAATGAGCCTGTGTTTGCTGCTGCAGTACAAGGCCATTACTTTAGAAATAAAAGAGAAACATTATGGATTCTGAGAAAATTCAGCTTTGGCAGAATTGAGGTTTGGGGCATTTCTGGCCTCATTCCACAGCACTTCCATTGCTCTTAAGCACCAGCTTGTTCCTCAGCAAGGCAGAGCAGTGCTCTTATCACCAGCAAGATTTTATTGCTATTCTTTGGACAAACTTTTAATATCTGCTCCAAGCAGAAAAAAAAATCCTCAGAAGGAGTTCAGGGAATTAATTTTCTTGCCTTGGAAAGGCTCCAGTCTACCAAAAGGTTTTGCTGAGGCTGCCCTGCCTTTGTTTAAGTATTTTTTGTCTCACACCCAGCAGGGTTTCTCCCGGGAGAGCTGAGTGGGGCTGTTTGCTGCCCAAAATGCTGCTCCTTTTGGATGAGCACAGTTGTGTCCTGCTCATGGCTCATCCCTGGAGACTCCAGGGAACGCAGGAAAATGTCACAGGATGTGAACCCACTCAGACATTAAAAAGTGACAGTGAAAAAACAACAACAACAAAACCACCACGAAAGAAAGAGGCAAAACCAGAGAAAAGGCGGAATTCACCTAAAATCTGGTGAGATTTGGGAAAGTGGTGCCTTTGAGGTGGTTTTGGGAGTTTGGGAGCAGCTCGTGGTGCTTCCTGCTGCATCTCCTTGGCCCCACAGACCCTTTAATGCTGGAAAAGGCCTCCAAAGATCATCATTTCCAACCTTTGTCAGAGCCCAGCCAGGACAGCAAAGAAGGGCTGGTGCCCGGTGCCCAGACACTGGAATTCACCTGGAAAATCTGGGCCAGGGCTTGGCCTCACTGTGTTTGTAGACAGAGGGGGAAAATTTCAAATTATGCCTAAAACATCGGCATGGATTTGGGAATTTTGGAGCAGCTGCACTTAGACAGCTGGAGGACAAATCTTGCTGCAAAACCAGCTTTTCTGTGGTGAGTTACACCTGTCAGTGTCCCCATATGCAGTCCCATAGGGCTCCTCCTCCCTAAATTCGCTTCTGCCCTCCCCTGGAGCACAAGGCTGTGCTGGGATGAACCCCCTGCAATGTCACCCACAGGGTGACAGCTTTTCCCCGAGGCTTTGGGGTTTAAATACCTGTTTGCAGCTCTGTCAGGCTGGCTGGGTGAAACAGAGCACCTCAGTCAGTCTCCTCCACGGAAAACTTCCCTTGGCTTTTTTTTTTAATTAAGAAGTAGAATTTACTGTGATTTTCTCTGGTATCTCTGAATCATGTTCCAGTTCCTACTATTTCACTGTCTGTAATCTTCCCCAGCGATTCTGGCCTCAGCTTTGAAGTGATTTAGGGCTTGTTTATCACAAAGGCAATCAGACTCGTTCCTTCCCAGACACCCTGGAACTGCCGGGGAGCTGAATATTCCCTTTGACGGGGGGGCTCAGACACAAAGGCGCAACCCCCCGGCCAGACAGGTTCCCAGGCGCTACCTGAGCCCCAGCGAATCGCTCCCTGCCCCGTCTCCCCTCCCAGCAAGCCCCAGGTGGGCGTTTTAGTGTGAACAGAATGAAGGAGCGTGCCCCGGGGCCGGGAACGCGCACGGACTCCGCTACCGCGGCGCGAAGCTGCCGGCCGCAATAATTCCGCCATAAATCCGCCATCGTCCCCGGGATAGCTCGGAGTGCCTCTGGCACCCAGGCTGCAGCCCCCACAGGCTGATTCCCCATCCTCCTGCTCCGGCACTGCCATTTACAGCAAAGCACTGCCGGGTGGGTGTTGGGGGACACCAAGGCACCGACGTTCCCGCTGCTGCCTCTGCTTCCAGCCAGCCCACTCGCTGGGGTCGGGGGCCGGGGCCCATTCCCGGTTCTGTTTGGGGTCAAACCCTCACGTTCTGTGTCAGTTTCTGAGCTCTTCCCTCCCGGGGAACACAGCCCACGGCCCAGAGGGAGGCAGAGGTTCAGCTCTTTGATACCACGGAATCATCGCCATTTAACGCCACGGAATCGCCTCATGCCATGGATTTGGTCCAGGCCAGCCGCGGGCACAGAAGAGTGGGTTTACCCCACAACCCAGAGCACGTCACACCACACTTCTGTCCCCCCCAGAGCGGTCCCTGTGCGAGCAGAGTCTCTCCCGTGCCCCGTCCCCTTCCAGGACCCGCAGCAGCTCCTTTGCCATTTTGCTGGGGGATTTTTTTTCCCAACAAACTTGAAGAACTCTGCCAGATCAAAGTCACTTTTATTTGTGACTAAAGCTGTCCCAGGGGGAGGGAGGTGTTCTGAGGGATGTACAGATTTGTTTAGACTGGCACTGACTGCCCATTTCTTCACACAGACGAGCTCCCAGCTCATAACCTGTCTTGTTCAATCAGATTTGCAGCTCCTGGGTTTCCCTCTGAAGCTTTGTACATTTTCCAGCTGGTGATTTGACAGAGCTCTCTGAACTCACACTCAGGAGCTGCCCAGATTCTCCGTGTTGCTGTTCTCACTCGGAGACAAGACTACATTTCTGGCTGATGTCACTTTGGGCTTTTCTTGCCTTTTTCCCACGGTCTGAATAAAAAATCAGCGTTGTGGCTGCACTATTAAATAAATACTAACAGTGGTTGTTACGAAACATTTGATGCAGTGACAAAGGCTGAGGTTGTGACCTGATTTTCTCCCAGGTGATGTTTGCAGCCCTTTCCATCTGCCCTGCACACAGTTCAGAGGGGTTTATGGGGTAGCTGGATACAGATGGGAGGCGGAGAGAGCCATGAGGACACTTGAATTCTACTGATTTATTTTTTGCCCCTATGTGCAGTATTAAAAGCCCACAATGTCAGCCATGGGAAGGAGGATCTGGACAGCGCCTGGATCCTCTCTCCTGGTGTCCCGAGGTCCCAGGCACAGGTTGATGTGGCTCCCTGTCCCTGGGACTGGTTATTTTGAAAAGCAGTGTGACAGGCTGTGGTCAGCAACGGGTCATCCTTAATATCCTCAAGATATTCCCCATCCCAAGTCTCTCAGGCTCCAGGGGAGAAGGGGATGCAGCCTCTGTCCCCAGCCCCAGGATGAGCCGGCACTGCCCCAAAGGGGCTCAGGGCAGCCCTTCCAGCAGGGAATTCTCTGGAATGGGGCTGTGGGGTGATGGAGGCAGGGGATGAAGGCTCGTGGGGTGGGAAACCAGCGTGCTCCTGCAGAGTCAGGATTCCAGAGGCACCTCTGGCCACCAGATCCTGGGCCAGGCAGGAGACACAGCCCCTCCCCACTGCTGCAGCCGTTCTGCTTTACTTACAGCTCCTGTTCCGTGTCACCAACTCCCCTGGCACGCAGAGGCTTGGTTAAACCCAGAAAAATGGCTTTTCACGGAGAGCAGGAATAACCCTGAGCTGTTTCCCTCCTTCCCTGAGCCTGGCACCAGCTCCTGGAGCTGAGCTGGAGGTGCTGTCCGTGCCCAGCCCCGGCAGGGCCATGCAGCTGATTGCTGCAGCAGGGAAGCAGAGCTGAGCCTGCCGGAATGTGCTCGCTGCCTTCCATTATCCCACTTCTTTTCCCTGGGCCCAGCATGGCAGCTCGGGAATGCACAATGTTTTCCCTCATTTAAAAGGGCCTGGGTTTTGCTGCTTCGCTTCTTCAGTCTCTTTCAAGGCATTTCTAGGTCTGTTAATTATTCATTACACCTTAATTATATTTAGTCCACCGTGATCACTCTTTCTTTGGTGAGGAAAGTTGTTATTTGTGAGTCAAAAGCTCTTTATGAAGCAGACAGTCTGGCATCGTCAGAAAGACTTGGGGGAGCAGTTTGAATTATTAAAAGAAGCTTTGATTAAAGAGAAGGAGTTAATTTAACAAGAGTAACTGGTTTTTATCTTTTCTTTTTTTCCTGGGTGTGCAGAACAAAGCACATCCATGGATGTGTCAGGCCTGACCTGGGGCAATGGGACTTGCTCAGACGCCCCAGGAGATGGGCACATCACTCTGCTTTCTCTCTTTTGGGTGCTGGGAATGCGTTTTGTCCACAGGCTCAGAAATAAAATTTGGCTGTAAGGGTGAAGCTCAGAGAAGCTGCCTTTGATCCTGCCAGGCCCAGGCTGACAACAACCTGGTGTGTGTCCTGTTTCACCCTAAAACATCATTTATCCTGCTGTGTTTGGGAGGGGAGGGGGGCACTGGAGCTCCTCATGTTCCCTTAGTCACGGTGGCACTGGGTTGAATCACCCAACAAGGAGAATTCAGCCTCATTTGAACTCGGCAGCTCTGGAGGTTCTGGTTTCTGTATAAAGTGAGGACTTCAGGGCTGGAATTATCTTTGTCCTGTGCTGCTTCAAAACTGAGTAGACCTTTGGATCTGAAATGCCATTAAACTGAAATTTTGGATCGTTAGTTCTTGGAGACAGACAGACAGTTTTCTTTCCTAGCAGTGGGAAGGATTTTCTTTTTATTTTCATTTTCTTCTTTTATATAAAGAAAATAATCTTTCTACAAAAGTGCTGATTAAGCCTGGCTGAGGGTCCCCCTGCAGAAACACCAAACACTTGAGAGTGGAGCCTGAGAAAACAGAGCAGCACCAAGGGCAACATAAATATAAATATTCCTAAATGAAATAATGAAGTTCTCCGGCATAAATTCAGCAGGGCACTTCTGCTTTCCACCCCTTGCTCCTCCAGTGCTCCCCAGCCCACTTCTGTCTGGGAGAGCAGAGAGGCAGAGACATCTCAGACCATTCTCTTTCTGTCTGTGCCCTCCTGCACCTTTCCTATGTCTGATTCTCGTGGCTTCAGGCAAGACAAACACCAGAATTCTCGAGGAGAGACTGGGATAAGGGAGGCAAAGGGAAAACAGTCTGAAAAGCAAGTCAGAAAGCAGACAAATGCCACGTGAAGGCATTCAGATTCTCCTGAGTGGGTTTGAACTCTGTACCATAACCACGGGTCCCTGGGGCCTGAGCCCTCAGAGCCCAGCACCAGAGCAGGTGTAAAACAGAACAAAACAATCATAGAAACATCAGGGTGGCTTGTGCAAGTCTCTATTTAATTACAGTGCTGCATGAAGACATTGCTTGGTGTCACATGGACCTGTGATGGGCATTTATACATTCCTGACCCCTCGGGGAGTCGTGTTTGCACTGGAGATTTTTCACCACAAGAGGTAGTGGCTTTATTTTTTCCCGTTTTCCTTTTTTATTTCGGCAGGATTGGATAAGCTGGTTGGACCTCCTGGAGTTCGTTTACTCTTCAGTGAGGAAGACAAACAGCTCTGTGGAGTGGGAGCAAGCAGGCAAGCAGCAAGTACAGTGCAGGCAGAATCCACTGGCTTTTAATTCAAACCTGTTTGGGGCTGCAGGGAGCCCCACCCAGGGCTTCAGCAAGCTGAGAATCGCAGGGAGAAAAAGCAGGAACAGGAAGACTCAATAAGCAGAACTAAAGCTTCAGTTATAAATAATGAATCACAAAATAGGGGCTAGAGCAAGGGTCCAAAGTTCTGGAGGAACAAAGGAACGGGATCTTCTCGTTAAGGTGGTTCTAAAAAACAGAGCAGGGCCCTTGCCAGCACCAGCACGTCCTGCCAGCAGAAGTCTTTGGGGAAGCAGTTTTTTCCAGAGGGGAAGGAACAGGGAGGTCTGTGCTTGAGGGCTCCGAGTCCTCCGGGATGCAGCCGACCCCTGATGGGTTCTGAGTTCCCACAAACGGGTTCCATCCCACCACAGCACAGGCTGTGTTTGCCCTTGGCATTGCTTTATCCCTTGGAAAGCCAGAGGTGAGGATGAGGTTTGGTGCCGTCTCCAAAGGGCTTGTGAGGGCTCAGCTCAGGGCGGGAAGTGCTTTCGTTGGGTGTCTGCAAGGGTAGGAGTTTCTGGGGAAGGAAATCCTGCTGCAGGGATGGACACACCGGGCATTGCCTCCTTCCCAAGGGCAGTGGGGACACTCAGATTCCCACAATTTACCTGTGAGCCTGGAGTGTAAGGAACGAGTGGCTTGAACTGTCCTTGGGACGAGTGATGGGCTGCAGGTAATTCCGCACAAGGAATAGTTCAGCTCCGGGAAGTGACACCTGGGTTTTCTCGGTCCAAGCCGGCAAACACATGAAGCACATGGACCCTTTTTCAGCAGCTTTTTTTCCTCCATGGCATTCTGGAAGAGTTTTTCAGGTAGTGGTTCGGGTGGGTTGAGCTGTAAGGTTCTGCTTCTACATTCAAAACCAAAATTTTGGGAGCAAGGTACACAGCATTGGAGATGAGGATTTTCCTTGGATTAACACTGAACACAAAGTAAAATTATGGCACAAAGTTGAGATATTGTTCACATTCTGCTTACCCTGAGGGCTCACACCAGGTTTTAGTACAGGGCAACCACCACCTATGGCAACTTGCAAATTCCCTAAAGCTTTTTTTGTCTATATATGTATTATTTGCTATTTTGGTTCAGCTTCCACCTGTTAACTCACTAAGTCAAATGTTATCTTTCTGCTTGGAGACACATTAAAAAATTGACCAGTAGCTTGTTGCTATTTTTTTACCCAAAAATCTCCTGACTTTACATTATTCTATGCATATTGTGGTACCGGTCTGAGTTGATTCCTATCACTGAGTGAACTTTTTTGGTTAAAACTGGGGGCAAAAAAGAACAGCTCTCGTGTGCCTGAGATCTCTGGAGTTGGTGTCCCAAATTTTCCAGTTTTTAGCTGTGAAGAGCCACATTCAAGTGTTATACAAGGCTGTGGGCTAAATATCAAAGCCACTGGATATCAGCCCATTCCAGAAATAGCAGGTTCAGAACAGAAACCTTTGGATTAAGGTGGGAGTGCTGTTTCAATTTTAGCAAACAGCTGAGATTATGTGTCAGAGCTGCTGGACATAATCCCTTCCTGAATCAGAGCTGGAACACGTCCCACCAGCACAGGAACGTGCTCTGTCAGCAATACAGGAAATCCAGGGAATTAAATAAAAGCTTGGCAGATCTTCACCTCATCTGAAGCAGCAACCCTGTGAATATTCCACAAACTGCATAGAGAGAAAAGGGATTCTATTGCTCTCCCAACTGTGTTTAAACACCTTTAGAAAACAGCAGGGAACTGCACCCTGGGAGTCTGCCCCTGCTTATGGCTATTGCAACCCTCTGCTGCTCCACATCCTCCAGGAATCTCTAGCCAGACCTATTTCCATGTCATTTTATTCATCTTGCTGTGTTTTATTTACAGAGATATTGCAAAATATAGTGTGAACGGAGTACAAGCAGCGAGTACAGCGTGGGTTTGGCAATGCCAGATTCAGCGTGGTGAAATGATGCTCTTACGGGCTTTCAATCCTTAGAATCCATGGAAAAATAGGTATCAGAGAGTAAGGGATGCTGGGAACATCCAGACCTTTCCAGAGTCCAACTCGGACACAGGAGCTGGTCCAGGAAGGGGCTCTCTTGGGGTTTTTATTCTGGCTTTTTCCAAAACGCACAGTTTTATCTCCTTGACTGTTAATTAAATTAGGCACAATGTTATTCTGCCCTCTCCGTGGAGAGACAGAGGCAAATCAGACCCGAGGTGCTCCTTGGCTCTGTGACCCCTGATTTAGGTGAGGAGAACCAGCCCTAAGCTGGCTGACGTGTCCAGGGTCCCCCCGCGGCAGTGGGGGCTGCGGGTGCCTCCCCCGGCCCCGTGTCCCCGTGCCTGTACATCCACCACCGCCACCCCGCCCCGGGCCACCCCTGGGCACAGCCTGCACATGAGATGCTGGTGGGCAGAACTCGCTGATGGGACACGAGGGGGTCCTGCTGGAGGCACACCATGCAAGACAAGGAACCGCTCCTGGAGTTTCTCTCTCCATCTCTTTTTTTTTGGCTTAGGCTCCAGTTCAATTCGTCCTATTTACCCCTATTTACACCGATGCAGTGGTTGACACGAGACTGATGCCCCCTTCTCCCTTCCACCCAAGCTGCAGAGCTTGGGTCTGTGGGTGGCAGAACCTTCTCGACCCTCTTGGGGACCTCTTAAAGTTTTTGGGTTGTTTTTTTATTAATTTCCGAAGGCTTCAGCAGTTAAACACCGGGTACGTGAGCTCGAGGTGAAGGCAAAGCTATCGCACGGAGCTTCCACAGGCTCTGCTGCTCCTGCTGCCAAGCGGGAAGGATGGTCTTGTCTTTGGTGAGAGTTGTGCCCGTGGCCCGTCGCTACCTCCGCGTGGCCCCGCGGCCATTCTGCGTCCGGTGCGCTCGGGGCCGGGCGAGGACCGCGCGGGAGCGCCTCGATGGTCGCGCTCCCGCCGCCAACACGGCGCGAGGGGGGCTCTGCAAAGCGCCCTGGGCACCGGTCCACAGGTCACCCGGAGGGGTGAGAGACCCTCCCACCTCGCTCCATCCCCACGAGGTGCTCGGGCACGGCTGGGCCGCTCGTGCCCGACTCAAGAGCTCCGGCCCCCTCCCCGGCTGCCCCGCTGTGCGTGAATGGCGTCGCTTCCTCCTCCCCCTCGCTCCTAAAAAAACGCGGATGCTGCTCGTGACTTTTAGCAGTGGAGGATCTTCATGAAAGCCTTGCGAAACTCGATGTTGAAGGTGGTGTAGATAATCGGGTTGACAGCGCTGTTGACGTAGCCGAGCCACGTGAAGGCGCTGTACATGGCCGGCGGGATGTGGCAGTCGCAGTGCATGTTCAGGATGTGGGTGATGAAGAAGGGGAGCCAGCAGATGATGAAAACACCTGGGGGCGAAAAGGAGAGAGGCAGATTTTGATGGCTGAAAGCTGGAGGAATTCTCGGGCTGGGAGAACAGCAAGGCTCTTGTGGGAGTAAGGGGGGAAATATTTCCCAGAGGAATAAGCTTTATGTTTGCGCGCTCAGTCTCCTGGTGGATGTTCTACCCAGGTACTAAAGAACTCTGCTCGTGTAATTAGACCAGAAACTCTGCCCTTCAGAGGCGCCAGCTTTGCTGAGCTCTGCTGCCTTTTGTTCCAAAAAGCCCAGGAGCTCTCCCCCCGTTTTGGGAGCCCGGGTGCCCCAGAGAGGGGCAGCTTTGTGCACCGTCGGTGCAGCACTGCCAGCCGAGCGTGGCTGGGAAGGAGGGACCCTCCCATGGGCAGCCTCTTGCCTACCTATTCTCTGATGTACCAAATGAAATGATTTCTTAGGAGGGTGGGAAATCAGCCTGCACTGGACATGGGGCAGGGGAGCTGCTGGATTTGTGCAGGAGCCCCGGAGCAGCCAGGGCACGCTCTCACCGAGCACGATGGCCAGCATCTGGGTGGCTTTCTTCTCCTTCTGTTGGGACAGTTTCCTCCTGATCACGGCCTTGAGCAAGTTCCTCGTCTTGCCGTTGGGCAGGGAGTGGATCTCGAAGACCTTGGCTGTGTGGTGGGGTTCTTTGGCATGGCCATTCTTCTCCACCTTCCCAGGGCTGTTCAGGGGTGCCTGCAGGGTAGAGTTGTTGCCCCGATTAGAAGCAACTGGCACAATCAACTGGTGGTTACTTGGTGCTGTGGGTTTGAGGGCGGCTTTCTCAAGGGGACTGGTACTGGACACCATCTCCATTTCCATCTCTTCTATGTGACTCTCTGCCTCCTGGACAAGAATCAAATGTCCACAACATAATGACAGGTAAATACACAGAGAGGAGCAATGAACATTCCTTACAGAGTGAAGCTGGATGATGTTGGAGAACAGTCAATCCCTCTCCTCCCTCCCTGCGTGACGCTTGGAGAAAGGGCTGTGATGCACTGACAGAGATTTTGGGCAGATGGGATTGACAGAACTGCACTGGAGGATTCTCCTTTCCTGCACAAAGAGACTCAGAAATGGGGGAGACGCTGTCTCCACTCTCCAGAGATTTTATTCATGTTTTTGGAATGGAAATAAAAAAAAACGGAATCAACAAGCAAAACCCAACAAAGCCAATGCAGATTTAAATAACAGAGAGGAGAAGGAAATCAGAGGCACAGAAATGTTCAAATGCCGTGGCTTTTAGAGCTGATCTTTAGGTGAGCTTAGTCTGGCTTTTTGAGCTCTGCGAGCTTAAACCCCCTGCTTCACTCCAAGGAATGGGAAGACTATTTAAATTTTGAGATTGAATGGCAACCTTTGCTCTGAAGTTTATTTTTCTCCCACCCTACATAAATTAATCCTGTGTCCTGAGGGAGAAGGGGAAGGCTGAAGGCTCTGGAAAGCTCCCACTTCTCTTTAACACTCACCACTTTGCGCTTATTAACTTGGAAGCTCCCATTGGACTTCACAATAACTGTGCAGAGCTTGACGTCTTCTGGATGAGTGCATTTGTCCTAAGGGGCAAGCACCAGCTCAGAGGTTACACAGGCAGAGAGGGGTTGGGAGGGGAAGCTGGTAAGGGAGGCACGTGGGGATACAAAGGAATTCATCAGGAGGTAATCAGCGTGGCTGAGGTGCTGAGCAGGATGGAAAAGCGCTGTGGAGAAGCAAGGATGGAGGCAGCTGCCCCCTGTGCTGTTCCCCAGAGGGAGGAGACCACAAAGATGCGCTGCTGTTTGTCTGTCCCTGCCTCGCTGCCTCCTTCCCGGCGGCCCTGAGGCAGCAGGGTTTGGAGCTGGAGCCTCTGGGATTGCACATTCCCACTGGCTGTGCTGCGTCTGCTGCCAGAGCCGTGTTTTGACAGGCTGTTTCACACCCAGCCCGCCCAGCTGGGCTCCCTCACACGCAGCTCCCGCTGGCGGGGGCTCTCTCCCTGCAGAGGTGTCGTTCCCAGGGATGGGCTTGGCACCACGGCCGTGCCAAGTGTTGCCACTGAGCCCTGGGGAGACCTTAGAGCGCCTAAAAGGGGGTTACAAGAAAGCTAGAGAGGGGCTTGGAGTGGTAGGGCATGGGGGAATGGCCTTAAGCTGAAGGAGGGTGGGTTTAGATGGGATATTAGGAAGAAATTCCTCCCTGTGAGGGTGGGGAGGC
>VZRJ01004872.1:14815-80263 GCA_013397565.1 Ptilonorhynchus violaceus | reverse complement strand
AGGGGATGGAAAAAGATGGGCTTTAATGTCCCTTGCAACCCAAACCATTCGTCAGTTCTGTGATTCTTCACCCAACAGCAGGACCGACACAGGGGTGCAGCCTCTGTTCTCGGGTACCCCAACCCGAACCCAGAAGATCACCGGGTTCACGCAGCAGCTCCTGGTGCGGATCTGCGGCTGGAACACCCCCCGAGATCCAGGGGGAGGCCTGCGAGGCACCCGGGAACCCCGAGGGTGCCGCCGGAACCCCGAACCGGCACAGGACGCAGCATCCGCCTCTGAGATACGCCCGCCGTTTCGCCTCGTCCGGCCGGGGCCGTCTGGGGGCGGGAGGAGCAGGGGGGGAAGAGGAGAGCGCTGAGGGCGGGGCAGGGCGCGGATACCTTGAGCGGGGCCTGCGTGTCCGAGTCCAGGCCGTGGCTGCTGCGCTTGGTGCTGACGCGCTTCCTGCGGCGCCGCAGCACGATGTAGATCTGCACGTACACCAGCAGCGTCACCATGAAGGGCACGTAGAACGACACGATGGACGAGTACACCACGAAGGCGGGGTTGGCGATGATGCACTCCTTCTCATCTGCAACGTAAAACCTCTCAGGCTCCTTGGCCCCGCTGCCGGGAGCCGGCACAGCTCCCCTTCTTCAGGGTTCGGGTTCTGGGGGGACACCGCGCCAGCTCCCCTCGGGTTGTAGGGAGTCACCATCCCAGAATCCCTGGCTATTCCTTGCCTTACAGCTAAAGGCCGCTGATCCCATGCTGTATCCAACCCAGTCTTCCCAGGAAACTGCTGGCTGAATTGCCAGTCCTTTCCTCTCCTGCCTCGGGGAAGGTTTTGTCCCATGATTTTCCTTTTCGCTTGTTTCAGTACGAGAAGAATTTTGAATTTGTAGCGGACAAATGCTAAGACAAGATAGATTAGTGTGGTGTAAACTCCTACATCGCCTCAGCTCCGATGTGAGTCTGAAACTCTGCTCTGGAACAGCAAGAGGTGGAACAGACCCAGAAGGAGTTGAGGGATGACAATGGGAGGACACCTCAAACACACCTCAAACCTGATCCCGCGGTTATTCCCGGCTCTCTGGGCACCCAGGGAGCTGCCAGGAGCCAGCTGCAGCGGCCCAGCACTCACTGTTGTTGTTGAGGCCGAAGAGCAGCGGGCAGGAGATGGCGAAGGAGAGCACCCAGACCACGGCGATCATGACGGTGACCCTGCGCTTGGAGCTGTAGCGGGTGTTGTAGAGCATGGGCATGGCCACGGCCGTGTACCTGCAGCGGGGACACACGCACACCCCGGGGCTGGGACCCTGGGAACGGCACCAGTGCCTGCCCCAGCGGGGAAGTGCGAGGCAAGGAGGATTTCACACAGCCCAAGGTGGCTGCAGCCCCCGGAGTGGGAGGTGTGAGGCTGGGTCAGCTCAGAAAGGCAATTTCCTTCCACTCCTTCCCACTAATGCCTGATTCGCCATCCCAGAGTGTAACACAAGGACCAAACTCGTGGGAACATAGAGACAATTCCATCTGCATTCCCAGGACCGGTGCTTCCATGCCTCCTGACACAATCCCTGCTCAGAGCCCTCCGAGAGACACCTCCACCACTCTCACCGTTCTCTGAGCCAGGCAAAACCAGACCACGCAGAGGGGGCTGGGACCTCCCCCTGCCCTGGTTCTGACACAGCCTGGCGGCCCCGGGGCCTCACCTGTCGATGCTGATGGCGCAGAGGTTGAGGATGCTGGCAGTGCACATCATGACGTCCAGGGTGACAAAGATGTCACAGTGGATGCGACTGAACCTCCACTCCCCAACCACCTGCAGAGAGAGAGAAAGCCGGGCTGGTGAGCAGTCCCTGGGGCTGGGCTGTGCAGAGGCTCTCCAAGCAGGGGTTTGCACAAAGGCTCAGGTGCCTGTGGGTTGTCAGAGTTCTGCTCCTTCCAAACCATCCCCCCAGGGCTGCTGTGATCCCACCCTGCCCGATCCCACCCTGCTGCTCTGCGGGGATTTGGGCGGCCCAAAGAGCAAACACAGAGCTGGGCCCAGGGACATCGGGGAGCACAAGGTTCCTGCAAGTCAGAAGGAACAATACAGGACTTTAAACAGGTCTCCGAAGCATTTCAAAGCAGAATGAGGAAGGAAATACATTCATTTTAAGTCCCAAGCACTTGTAATTGTACTTACAGCTTTTTCTTAGACAATTGTCCCAATTACACCCAGCAAAGGTCAGCAGCAGACGAGCAGGGGAGCTTCCCTTCATTTCTTAGTTAAAAAATCGGGGTAGACATTCCTCACCTTTATCTCTTTTTTCGTGAACAAAATGAGTTTAATTCAGAGTGAAAACCCGTTAACACTCCACACGAAGTGCTAAAGACAAAGCGCTAATGATAACACTTCCAGTTACCAGTAGCCTTTTTTCTCTTCACTTCTCCTGCTATTGAAACTGAACTTTGCTAATTAAGTTTAATAGCAATTATTCGGACTGCTGTGTTTGACATGTGATGAAAAAAAAGTATATTTCCCTCTAACAAAAATAGAGTCCTACTGCATTTGAAAATAGAATGAATAAGATATCTATTCTTCAGTTATTTCTGCTCTGATATACATAACCATAGGCAGCATAAAGAAGGAAGAATGACTGCATTGAAGCCTGAGTGACAGATGAATACTCAGTGATTAAAAAAGCACTTAAGAGACAGTTACATCGGGAACTTTGATGAGAATTTGCCCAAAGGCAAAGGTTTCCAGCCAGATCTAAACCTCTGCAAAACCAGTTTCCTGAGGGCATGGTTTGGGCTTTACGGGCGAAGCTGGGAGCTGCAGCAGTTCTTCCCCTTGGTGCTTTGTTTTATGCAGGAGAAACCTCAGAAATCTGGAGGTAGAAGATTTGCACCAAGGCTGGGCTTTTTTAAGTGTTTCATTTTGATTTCAGTTTTAGCCCGAGCCTGTGACCCAAAACCTGGAGAAAATCGTCCTGATTCCTGACCAACCCCATGTGCACGTGAGCCCAAAAGGGGAGAGAATTTTGCATCATTTGTGGTTTATTCTTCTGCCTTAAAACAGAAAAGGTCTGAGAGGTTCTTCTGGCTGGACCTGAGAGAGCAGGAGCTTCTCAGCCTCTGCTTCAAATGGGTTGTGGTGAAAAAGGAACAGAATAGAAGGACATAAAAGGTCCCAGAGGCACTGCCTGCACTCCCAGCCAGCCTGTGGCCGTGCTAAGAAGCTTTGGCAGATGCACGAGGCTTTACGTTCTTTCAGTGCCATGAAAACAACAATTAACTGCAGTGATAATTAGCGTGGTGCTTTCTCCACGGCCTCTGTGTGTCAGTGGCTTTGTTTTGCTTTGCATCGGGACTTAATGGGCTCATTGATTATGGCTTCTTCCCCTGCTCCCCTCTCTCTGTGTTATCATTTCCTCTCCCAAACGAGTGCCTGCAAATCAGCTGTAAACTCAAATTAGTTTTGTACCAAACCAAAGTGCTGAAGGTGTGAAAAGCAGCTCACTTGTGATTTTTATCGTGACATAAAAGCTGTGGATTCCCATCCTCCTCCCACGATTGCCTTCCTGCAGCCTGTCGGAAATAGGGGCTTGATTGCTATTTTCTTTTTGATTGCTGGACTCGATGATGCTCGTGGGTCCCTTCCACCTCCACAAATGTGATGTGGTTTCGGTGTGATTCCCATGGTGTCATTTTGAAAACAAAATTGGGGTCCTTTCCCTCTCGACCCCTGTATTTATGGTGCAATTGGGCTGTCATTCAGCCCTCTGAGCAGCACTGTGCTTCGGAGCCAGCCTGTCACCTGCTCTCACATCCATCCCCTGCAAAAACACTGCCATTTCAGGATTGAAAAAAACTACAATTTCAAGAACGAGGGAAAAAAACCGCAATTTCAGGAATGAAAAAAAAAACCCCGCAATTTCGGGCACGAAAAACCCTGTATTTAGGGAATTGAAAAACACTTCGGGGCGGAAACTCGGGAGGCCTCGCAGGAGCCGATTTCCATCTGCTAAACCCTCCCCGCGCCCTGTTCCCCGGCGCTCACCTCCAGGTACACCACCCAGGGCATGACCAGCGTGGCCACCAGCAGGTCGGCCACGGCCAGGCTGACGATCAGGTAGTTGGTGGTGGTCTGCAGGGCCCGCTCCCGGGACACGGCCATGCACACGAGGACGTTGCCGAAGACGATGACGAAGATGAGCAGGGTGAGCAGCACGGCGTAGTAGTTGTAGTGCGGCCGCGGCGCCGCCAGCGACGCGTTCAGCGCCCGGCTCCAGTTCCTGTCCCCGCCGGACCACGACGCGTTCAGGGGATCCATGGGGCTCCGCGCCGGCTCCCGGCTCCAGCCTGCCACGGACCGGTTGGAAACGCCGTCAGAAATGGAACCCCCCTGGCTGCCCGGCCCGTGAGGCCCTCGGAGCCGGTCCTCCCTGCCCCGGGTGAAGTGTTTGGCTGGACGTGGGATGAAGACCCACCTGGGAAGCGGAACTGATCCAGGCAGGGGTTCCAAAAGTTGTTTTTTATTCCCAGTATTTCTGTATTAGAGTTAGGTCAGAGTACCTGGGATTTTTGTCCCCCGACATCCCCCGCTCCCCGTTAGGTGTGCACAGTTCAGGGCAGAAGAGGCATGACCCACTTTGTTTATTTTTCATGGGGCTTTGGGCTCTGTTCCTTTTTTTTTTTTGCTTTTTGCTTTTCCTTATTTTTTTTTCCTCCAGCAGCGAAATAAATAAATTTTAAAACCTCAGACCTGAACAGTGACAATAATGGAAGTTGACAGCAGCAGCTTTGCAGTCAGGGCTGGGCTGGGCTGCCTCTGCCGTTCCCCCAGTGGGGTTACAGAGTAAAGGGGGACATGGTGGGGACAGCCCTGGTGCCACCCCACGGCCCTCAGCAGCTCCTGGCACTGCGAAGAGGGATTTCCTTGGAAAACCTTGTCACCACAGCAACCCCCCCATCATTCCCTGGCCCATGGCCACAGGCTGTGCACACTCTTCCAGAGGTGACATATAAAAAAATCATGGATTTCTGTGGCGTTCCCTGGAGCCTAAGGAGGCTTTGGTGTTTGTTCTGTCCACTGCGAGTGGTTTGGGACTTCTCCTGTCTCTCTGTGCTGTCACAGTATCCTAAAGAAATTCCTCTGCTGGGACAGAGGTTTGTGTGTCATCCACTGGAAATTCAGACAACAAAAACTCCTCCGTGCTGAGGGAGGAGAGCAAACCCAGCTGAAGCGGGGATGGGGTGTGAGAGGGAAGCTCTGGGTGTGGCTGCTTTGGGACATCTCTGGGGTGCCAGAATATGAAAAACAAATCCCACATTTGCAGTGAGACTTGCAGGACATTTGGCCACTGGGAATGGCTTTTCGTGGCTGTGTGGGGGGGACATTTCAGCTCCTGGTTAGGTGGGTTCGCTGCAGAGCTCCCAGAGCAGGATCATGTCTGGATATTCCCACCCTGTGTCTGTGTCCCACTTAAAGAAGGGATTTCCACAGAAGCGCCAGGATGAGATGATATTTACATTGGATATTAGGGAAAAACATCCACGGAAAGGGTTGCCAAGCAGCAGAGTCACCATCCCTGGAAGTGTTCAAAAACCTGTGGATGTGGCACTTGAGGACGTGGTTTAGTGCTGGTGGTGCTGGGCTGACTGGGCTTTTCCAGCCTGAACAATTCCATGATTCTGTGGCCTCATTCCCTGCTCAGCACTTCCTAAGATCAAATATTCCATGTTTCCCAAGCTGCACCTCCACAAAGACCACTGCGACTGGAAAACCTGACACCCCAAACCAGGCCACTTAATTTTCTTAATAAAAGACAAAGTGACTTCGATTTATTAAACCACGTAAGTGATCAAAATAGCAAAACATTTGCAAATATCAAATTCACCTGGGAACAATGGTTTCTTTATGTTTCACTGAGCTTTTGTGTGCTTTTCTCATTCAGAGAACAATTTGGATAATAATCCTTGGAAATTTGTTGCATATGGGTCCTTAATAGCTGATAATTCAAAAAGTGTCTGTCTGACAGTGCTATCAGCAGCACTTGATAGCTCTACAAATGTCTTCTTAGGAGCTGTCAAAGTGTCAGAAATTAATTAAATGTTAGCTTCTGTGACTCAGAGTGAAGGGGAAAAATCAATGCTAAATACAGCAACAGTTTTTTCTCTTCTCCTGTTGCCCTTTCATAATGCAAAACTATCTCGAGGAGGCAGAACCATGCAGAAAATGCAGGGTGGGGGGAAAAAAAGCAGGGACATGGAGAAGCATCTTTGAAGTATGAAAGGGATGGAGTGGTTTGAGATGTGCGGGATCAGCCCCTCGGGGCTGTTCTGGTTTTTTCTGAGCTCTGAGCGAGGGCACAAAATGGAATTCACAAAGGTGAAGAGAGAGGGTGATGGGCACAGCAATTCCAGCCTTTTCCAGGCTCTTCCAGCTCCGTGGTGGAGCTGGAGGAATCATTTATAGCTCATCTCTTGTGTCCATTCATCAGGAATTTACTCCACAGGAGTTAGGGAGTGTGTGGAAACCTCTGGATAAAATAATGAAAATTTCCTTTCATTTCCTTCTGCACCTTCCACAAGATTTTTTTCTTTTAATAGAACCATTTTCACAGTAATAATTTTTGTCTTTATATGCATCATGAGGAAAGTTAAAAGATCGTGTTTGAAGTGTTGTCCAAATGGAAAGATTTGGTGTTTCTATTAAAAAAGTTTTAATTTGGGAAAATGAAACAGAAAAAAAAGCTCCAAATATTTTGCATGACATAGGAAAACTAAAACACCAAAACCTAAAAATGAAACCTGTGTGATCACGCAATTAAAGGCTGTATCCAGTACACATCCTCGTGGTACAAATCACAATTACGTGTAATTAACAGACAACTCTGTTAATTCCCAACTTCCGAGAGTTCGAGGTTTCACTCCTAAAAATAACCTTGTTTCCTCCAGCCCCAGAAGTGGCAGCATTTGGGAGCGTTTTGGTGGCCATTAAAGCGCTTTGTGAGTCTCTCAGTCCTGCTTTGAGGAGCACTTTTTATTTGAGTGCTGACAGTTCCTCAGCGGAGGAGAGAGAAGCACTTAAAGACCCGACTGGAAAAGGGAGTGATGCTTTTCCCTGCCTTTGCCCAGAAAGCTGCATTTTCCTGGGGAAAAGGGAGAGGGGAGGGATCAAAAACACAGGGAAAAGGCACAGATGACACCTGGCTCTGCTCTGCCCCTGTTGGGGTTCCTGTAGAGGCAAAACAGTCTCGGTTTCAGAGGGAGAAAGAGTCTGAAACGGAACAAATTCTGTGTGAATTAACTGCAGCAAAGCCACTCTAATTCCCACCCCGAGTCCCCACAGATTTCCAGCGTGGCTGAGCTAATCCAGATATGGATTTGCTGCGGGGTCAAGGGCAGGACAGAGCTGCAAGGTTGCAGCCCCGAGCCCGCTGCCAGCAGTGCAGGAGCAGCAGCACCCTGGATCCAGAGCATCCCTGCTGCTCATCCCCTCCACATCCCCCTCCCTGAGGGCCCTGCTCCAGCACATCCGGCATCCAGAACATCCCTGCTGCTCATCCCCTCCACATCCCCCTCCCTGAGGGCCCTGCTCCAGCACATCCTGCATCCAGAACATCCCTGCTGCTCATCCTCTCCATATCCACCTCCCTGAGGGCCCTGCTCCAGCACATCCTGCATCCAGAACATCCCTGCTGCTCATCCCCTTCCCAGCACCCTCCCTGGGGGCTCTGCTCCAGCACATCCTGCATCCAGAGCATCCCTGCTGCTCATCCCCTTCCCAGCACCCTCCCTGGGGGCTCTTCTCCAGCACATCCTGCATCCAGAACATCCCTGCTGCTCATCCCCTTCCCCTGGTGTCTCCTGGGGGCTCTGCTCCAGCACAACCTGACTGGGAAGCAGCTTTCCAGCAACTGGGGGAAATCTGGTGTCTGGCTGCTGGAAACGACAGGGAGAAAGGAGCCAGGAGAGAGGCTCTGAGTGCAGAGCCAGAGGTTTCCCCTCCCTTGCTGTCAGCTCCCCGTTCTTTTCAGAGAGCAAACTGAAAAATGCTTGTTTGCCATGCCAGTGTTTCACTTTGGCTCCTCATGATGGATCATCTAATTACACTCGTGGCAAACAAGCACGAGATCTCCCTGGCAAATGTGGGATGTTCACAACCCAACAAAACCCTTCGTGTCTCTGGCAGGATCTGAAACCTTTTCTCTCAGGAACAGCAAAAGGTGTAACTCTCCTTTTGGTTTCTGCTCTGCTTGCAAACACCCCCTGGCACAAAATCCTCCCGGGGCTGATCCTGAGGAGTGTCAGCCACTGTGCCTTGTGTCACTGCAGCGTCTGCTTTCTGCCTGGGAAAGATTTGGGGCCCGCTGCCAAAACCTGCAGCCAGCCTTTGCTTCTGCGTGCAATTCCTTCAGGTTTTGCCTCAGACGTGATGCATTCAAGGTGAAACCTGGAGTGCAGGGAGAGCTTTCGGGGGCCAAGCTTTCCTCTGGACTCCAGACACGATCCCAGTGCTTGGCCTGGGGCTGAACTTGGTGTGCAGAAGCAATCAGTGACAATATCCCAGCGGGAGATGCTCCCCCAGCAGCCTCAGAACAGCCTCTGCCTCCTTCTCCCAAGGGATTCTGCCTGCAGACCTTGCCAGATTGATGTTCCGTGCCAGTTGGTGCTGCCCAGAGGTGCCCACCAGGCCGCTGAGCCGTGGGAGAGGTGCTCAGAGAGCAGCTCCTCTCTGCAGGCTTTGCACAGAAATCACCGTCGCGGCGCAATCTGCACCGCGCGGAGCCTCCCTGCTCGTTGTCACTTTCCTCGGAAATTTCGGAGTCAATGGGCCATGGGAAAGCTGTCAAACTGACATCCTCCCTGTCCTCCAGATGCTTCTGGATGCTGTTTGCTGGGCTCCGCTGGGAATGCAACAGAGATGTTCCAATCAAGGGAAATAACATCATTTTTTTGGAGCAGGGAGGAGGTGGGAGAGAAAGAAGAGAAAGAGAAGGGCAAAGCATGTTTGAGGAGCTGCTTTGTTTCCCTGCCCAGGAGTTTTGTGCAAGGAAAAGCAGCTTCTGGAGTAGTTTCACTATTTTATATTTTTTGGCAGGCAAGCCCAGAATTGCTGTTCCAGGCTGTGGTTCCCTGGAAAGCAAGGAAGGTGTGTGAGAGTGAGAACCTCTCCCCGCCCAGTTCCACAGGGGGGACAGCGTCTGCAGGCGTGGAGACAGGGGGAGGAAAGGTCGGGAACGAGGAAAATATTGTGGATTCTGCCTCGACCTGGGAGCGCTGCTGCTGAAAAACCCCATCCTCGTGCCCCGGGCTCCCGCAGGAGCAGCCAGCCCAGAACCGGCCAGCAGAGCCCCGGTGGCTTTAAACGAACGCGCCTGCCCCGGGCACCGAGCGGTTCCTGCAAACGCGGGGGTGAGAGCCCTGGCCGAGGGGGCTGGCGGTGACTGCACCTCAACACCGCCGAGTACAGCCTCTTGGAGAAGGCAGAACTTCCCTTTCCACACTCCCCGAGCTCCCTCAGTGTCTCCAGCACCCACCTCTGCACCCACGGGGGCAGAATTAGAGACAAAGCTCCTGGCCAGGCTGGGGTTTTTAAGGGCTGAATTCTAATTTCAGCTCTGTGTAACCTTCGTATCGTCAATCCAACAGTTCTGCCCTTCAGCTCCCTCCCAAAGGCTGTTGAAAACCCTCCTCCTCTGCCTCCCTCCTGGATCCCCATTCTCCAGCTCCTTTGCTATCCAAGATACCAAAGGCACATTAATTACAGTTATTGCTCACTTCTGATTCAGAACCATTCCCGCATTTCTGTTGCTTTTGCACAATATCTAATTGGATCCTCTCCCTGGAAAGCGTTCACACGTCCCCCCAGAGCACGCAATCCCAGGTTTTCCTGGCAGCAGAGCTCCCAGCACGGGCTCTGTGGATCACACACCGCGGCCTCTGAGTCACCCACTCGAGCTGTTCTTGCTGATGCCACAAGATTTGCTGTTCCCAGCACTTCCCTGCTCGACAATCGCATTGCTCAGAGCTCCCCGCACCAATTCCAGGGGGGATTCAGCCCCTCCCAAGCAGCAGAGACCCTCAGGAGCCTCAGCTCCTCCTCTGGAATGCAGGGAGGGTTTCCTTGCTCTGGGAGGGGGTGGCAGGATGATCCCATTGCCTTCTAACTCCAGAATTTCGAGGCTGATCCCTGTTTTAAGGCATTTTTCTCAGTTCTTCATTTGTGCTGGTGCTGCTTCAATCATCCCTATGATTTCCCTCTTTCTCTATGGAATTTTTGCCCAAGTTTGGATTTGTGTTGCAGGGAGGGGAGGGAAGGAGTTTTCCTTCTTCCCAGAGTGTTTGTCCTTTATCCCTGTGATGGACCAGAACCTTCCCCAGGACTGCTCCTGCCCTCTCTGCTGAAATCCAGGGCACACATCAGGCTGGACCTTCTGGAGAAGGATGTTCTAAGGCTCAATTTCTCCAGGAATTAACTGCCTGCTGCTTTCAGGCCCTTTGAAAATCTCACCCTTCCAGGTTTCTTTGCAAGTCCTCATGGAAGGGAAGAATTCAGTGCTATCTCCCCTAGAGGTGGAGGAATACTCCTTTAATTTGCTTTAATGTGTCATTCTGCTAATAAAAAGCAGATTCCATTTTTTAAAAGGCCTTCCAATATCCAATCAAATATGGTTTTATCAGAAATTCTCCAATTTTAACATTTTCTCACTCCAACACGTTAACCAGTCAACGCCAGCAACTTTAGCAAGGAGAGGTTGTAGTGGATTGGTTTGTGTTGTTCGGGGTGGGTTTTTTTTAATAAATAAGCATTTTAAGGCCAGTTTTGGGTATAAATAGATCTCTCCAGCAATCATCTCCTTCCAGAAGCCCCAGCCCTCCCCCTGCCCACCTGGAATTCAGGAGAGGTTTGACTGCTGCCTGGCAGAGCCTCCTCGTGCTCTCCAAGAATCTGTGGGTACAGGGCAAGGTTTAATCCGTGCAACATTTGGCAGATGAAGAATTTTCCGAGCTGGAGCTGCTCCAGACACAGCCCACTTGAGCAGCTCTCAGCCGGGTGGAAAGGACGGGCAGAAAAGGCTTTTTTTAAATAATTACTGACTCTGTGCGTTCAGCTTCGGACACCCAACCCGAAATGTTGGGCACATGGTGATATTCCGTGGCTGAAGGGGAAGGATTTATCCCCTCCCTGTGCTCTCACATAGAGATGCTCTGTCAGAGGCAGCTCTTCAGCCCAGGAGATATTGGTTCTTATTAAATATTGCATTACTATAGACCCAACATCCTGTTCTGTACAAAAGCCCTTTTTTTTTCCCCCCCTCGTAATTCTTTTATCTGTACCCTAATACCAAATCTCTCTGACGAGATCTGAGCCTCTGACTAATCTAATAAATTCCCAGCTTCGTGAATCCCGGTGATCTGTATTCCTTCAGAACGTGTGCTGTGTTTGAGATCATCCACCAGTGCCTGCAAATAACCCTTGATCAGTCACGGAGCCAGTTGTATTCTTTCTGAGGAATTGGAAAGGTTCCATCTCTTCACTTCCCACCCCCCTTAGTTACATACAGAAGGGGCTGAAATCTGAACAAAATATTTGCTTTTAGGTGCTGGTTAAAACGCAGCAAATATTTAAGGCATTTTTTTTTTCATGATTTGGTTTTATCTGTCTAATGTTCACATTTTGGTACTCGGCATTTGAAGTGTAAAACAATTTAATTGCAGAAACAGATTGTGTTAATTCCTGGGCTGGATAAACCCTTTTTGTTTCCCCTCCAGTCAGGCTTCCCATGTTTGTGCAGCACCTGGCACAGTGGATACTTTAGCTCTGAGTCCTTCAGCCACACTTTATTAAAAGTAAATAATAATAATTCAGATTGAAGCGATCAAATATTTGCCCTCCACTTATGTCACGGAGCATTCACTGAACATCTGCTCTTTCCAGGGCCACTCCTACCGCTGAGGTTGTTTGCAAAAATGTTTGCCAAAAGGAGGGGGTTCCAGAGGAGAGTTCTCCTTTCCCTTTTCCTCCTTTTTCCCTCAGATTTGTGGGAGTTTGCCCCAAACCATCCACGACTGATGATTGCCACGGAGTCCCCGTTACCAGCCCGGTGCAGCAGCCTTGGTGGGGATGTGTCAATCAGCACGGGGCTCACGTCGCTCCCCTTGCTCCAAGTGCCACTTCCCTGCATTTAGAACTTCAAGGAAGCATTAAATAAATTACTGTCATTACTGTCCTGCCCCTCCTGGCGAGGGAACGCAGACCCAGGCTCTGGTAAGGAGGCTCCGAGTGTTCCTCGATTCAGATCAGGCAGCGCTCCTCGAATTTCACATCCTAATGATCTTTAATCATTTAATCCCTGGGCTAAATCAGCTCCACCGCTCGGCTCAAATCCCCACTTCCAACACCCACCTCTGCCGTCCTTGCGGGGAAAACGAGAGGAGAAGAAGGTGCTTTGGTTCTGGGCTTGTCCTTCTACATCTGCTGGCCCCGGGGTGGGCACGGAGCCCGGCAGGAATTGTGCTGGCTCAGCAGCTCTGTGGGTCAGCATCTGTTATCCCGGTCCTGGAAAGGACTTGGAGAGTGCCGTGGCTCCTGCGGCGCCCGGGGGCCGCTCTGTGGCAAGTGTTTGTCCGACCTCCTGCCTCTGACCTCCTGGAGCGGCTTCCAGACACACAGAGCGGTTCATTGCCTTCTGTATCCGCAACATTTCATTCCTGCCCGCTCTGCCTTTCCACTCTGCTGCTGCTGCATCGTCGTGTCCCCCCTCTGCTCAGCGCACCCCACCCATGGAGCCACAAATTCCATTTGCTGCTCCTTGTTTTGCCGCAAAAGCTCATGTTCCTGGAAGAATCATCGCTCCCAGGCATGATGCTCTTCCCAGTGGGAGTTTTGCCTTGATTTCACATGGATTTGGCCCTCGCCTGCTGCAGCGCAGGCAGCAAAAATGTTTGGATTTCAGGTGAGAGAAAGAGCCACATGCAAGGTTTCAAATGAGACTCACCTGGGAATGCCAGGGAGCCAGATTTTAAAGGGATTTACAGAGAGTGAGGAAGATGCTCATCTGGTTACCTTGTGGGGTTTTCTGTGCATTTTGGGGAGTATTTTTCTCTGCCTGGCCTTTGGAACTGTCTGGCTGGTGCCAATCAAGCTCCCCAAGAGCACAGGGGTCTCACACAACATTTGAAACTCTCCCATGGTCAGTGAAATCTGGTAGTGGAAGGATTTTGCTTCCATCATGTGTGGTACCTCTTGTTTTCCAGGTGAAATCGTGGCTGTTTTCCAGGTGAAATCGTGGCTGTTTTCCAGGTGAAATCATGGCTGTTTTGCCCGTGCCTGAGCCAAGATGTCACGAAGGTGGTTGAAGGTTTGATGTTGTTTCCACTGAGCAGAAGGCACTGAACTGAGCCTCTCCCCCAGGCCCTCACGGAAAGGCAGGCAGGCTCACGGAGGTGCTGCAGCCCTCCTGCAGCTCGTGTGTGCATCACAGCCCGAGAACAGATCGGGCTCCCAGGTCCCCAGCCTGTGGCCACAGGATCCCTTGCTCAGCTGGTGGCTTTGGGCTGATTCCACCCAGAGAAGCCTTGGAAAGACAAATATTCCCTCCCCATACTCCACACAAGCTCTTGGAAGCATCCCTGACAAACGCCCAGTCAGGGGAAAAGGTTGCTCAAAGCTTCAGTGCCCGATTTTTTGAATGATTTGAGGAATTTCTCTCGCTCTGTCCTAGCCCTGGGATCACTGCACACGCTCAGCAGCTGCTCTCCCCAATTTTAGTTGACTTTTACACATTCAGCAACATTTCCAGCCTGCTGGGAAGTGCACGCTCCATCCATAAGGAACCCAGTTCCGAACCCCAGCAATCGGGACCTGCTCTGGTTGTGAATTCCGTGTGATTTCCATATTCCTGTAATCCACAAAGTCATTAGCAGGGCTCCAGAAAGCCATGAATATTTTCTCCCTGCTTGGCAGGGAGCAGATTTTCTTTCAGCTGAAGCGTCACAAGGAGCTCTAATGTTTTTCATTAAGGTGCTGGGTACGAGTTACTGTGGAAGTTAAGGCAGGGCTAAAGCCAGGGCTGGCTTCAGGGGCTGTTTAATTCATCAGCACCACAAATCACGGGGTGCAGAGGGCTGGCAGCATGGTCTGAACACAGGTGCCCGACTTGCTGGAGGTGGAACAGGCACAGAAGCCCAAGAAAAGCCTCCTGGCAGGGACTGGTCTCTGTAATTTTAAAATAAATATTCTCTTTCATGTGCTCGTCTCGCAGGCACAGAGCCCCTGCTCGAGCCCGTGGTGCTCTCCAGGAAAAAACCCCAGGAAAGCCCTGGGTGTGAGTGATGTGATTTGCTCTGTAACCAGGGCTTGCTGTTGTTGCCTGGGACTGGAATTTCTCCCCGGCATCAGGAATCAGACCCACTCTCAGTGGTCGCTGTGTTGTCCCACCTGACACATTCCAGATGTCTTAAACTGAAATCTTGGTGGGAACACTGGATGCTGAGGGACATGCACAAGTTATTGAACTCTCCCTTTAGTAACTGCTTTGCCTGTTATTTTTCTTTCATTCCTTTTCTAAAGTATGTTTATTGTCCCTACAAACAACGTCTGTTAAGCTGAGGTTTGATGGGTGTGATTCTGAGGCCTCCTGAGTCAGAAATTCAGTGGTAAAAACTGAATTGCAAAAATGTAGCCCCAAAGAATCTTCACTTGATTATCATCCCTCCCTGTCATCTTCTGTTAGGGTTGTAATTTCCTAATTGACTCTTCCTTCACACTGAGAGGGGAAAAAAAAAAATCTCGAGATAAATAAAAATAACACTTGGAAAGGATGACAAAGGCAACTGCAGAGAGCCAGACATCACATGTAGACAAACATCCTCCTCCACAGTGAGTTACTGCTCATGGGTTTCTCCTTCCATCAGTACCACGGCTGGCACAGGAAATGCAGGTCTGCACTCCGGAGGGAATGTCTGGGCTCTGCCGGGGCTGTGGAGCCAGGGGATGGTGAAAGGGCAGTGCCAGAAGGGATCTCCTGTCTGGGGACACCGACCTGTGCCAGCAGCCCTGAGCCCAGAGCCTGTGCAGCCAAACAAGATGTGGTAGCAGGGCAATCACTGGATCTGTGCTGGGGAGGGGAGGAAAGAGAGAAGACCCCTGGGAAAAGCAGTTACTTTGTGCCAGTCCTGGTTTGGTTCCACTGTCAACGGGAACAGTTTTGGCTGAGGAGTTTTCAGCCAGCCCTGGAGCCTTCAGCTCTCCAGAACCAACCCTGGGGTATCAAAATAAGATATTTTTTAGAAGTGCTGCCTCGTCCCAGCCCATTTGCTGCATGTGCACGC
Source organism: Ptilonorhynchus violaceus (assembly GCA_013397565.1). Classification (NCBI taxonomy): domain Eukaryota; kingdom Metazoa; phylum Chordata; class Aves; order Passeriformes; family Ptilonorhynchidae; genus Ptilonorhynchus; species Ptilonorhynchus violaceus. The sequence goes on along the minus strand of VZRJ01004872.1, from coordinate 64,951 downwards.
TTTCTGTGGCAGCAAGGACAGCAGAATTTGCCCAATTTCCTTGGATCTTGCTCCGAAGGCGTTTGTGCCACCTGAGCTCTCGCTGTGCAGTGCTTGGGATTCTCGGAGTGACACCATATCCTGCAAAGTCCTTATTCCTCCAAATGCTTTTAATGTAAGACATACCAGTGCCACAGACTGCTTTAGGACACAAGGGGCCAGGATAGGCCTGGGAAAGGCTCTGTGTGCCCTGAGCCCCTCCCTGCTGAGGTTTCCTGTGAGCAGGGTTTGTGCCCTGTGCCCCTGAGCCTGCCCCAGCTCCCAGGGAGGCCCTGGCACTGCCCCTGCCCAGCAACCGAAATATTGACCCCCCCTCGCTGATCCAGGCTCAGGAGCACCAGCAGGCACAACCCCAGTGCCCAGCAGTCTCCAGCAGACAGGGAGGAAGCCCTGGAGTTACTCATGGATGTAAATCCATGTGGGTGGAAGCTGCGTGTGACCAAATGTGGTTTTATTTCACTCTCAGTCCTTGCCTTCAGTCTGGAAATAGATCCAGAGCCAGGGATCCCCTCGACCCTGCAGCTCTACCTCCAGGAATTGCCTCAGTGCCATCCTTGGAAATTCTAAATCCTGCTTTAGAGCCAGCTGCAAAATTCAAGGGGAAGGCCCCTATTTTAGTCTTGTTTTCTACAGAGAAAAGATGAAAGGAAAACCTAAAGTTCACTGGTGCCTTAATGTGCCATTGTAAAATAATAATTATAATGGTAACGCTTTATAATAATAACAGTAATGATTTAATAACCTCCTGTTGTGCTGGCACAGGCCTGGAATCCTCAGTCATGGATCACAACCAGCTCGAGATCCCTGCTTTACAAATGAAAAGAAACCAACAATAAGGATATGCAGGACTCTGCTCACATGGAAATTCTGATATTGAGTTTTTGACTCCCTGGTTATTGAGATAAAGAAATCCCTCTAATCCTTGCAGTTTGCCATTAAAGTGCAAATAAGGAGTTTTACACATGCCTGGACATGGTGGGCTGAAGTTTTCCTGTAGTATTTATTATAACCCCTATTTTAGTACTCACAAACACATTTTTAGAGCATCCATAACCTCATGGGGGTGATGAATGATTCATGTGCTGGGACATGAGTGATTCTTCCTGTTCAACAATATGGATGTGAGTGTGGGGGGGTGTTGCTATTTTTAATGGGTTTTTAAATCAGCCAGTTCTTCATAATTGTAGCTTTTCCAACAAGGGTGACTAAAATTCACCTCCCAAACGTGTGTGTGGATGTCTCCAGGGGAGGAGGAGGCTGGAGGTGTCCTGTCCCCTCGGGGCTGGGTTCCAAGGACGGAGATAAGGCTGGGGCTCAAAGGTGTTCTTGTCACCAGAGAAAACAGATAAAAAGGCTGGAAATCTAATTCCAGACTCCAATAATCCCAAAGATAATCACATTTTTCTCGACTGTCATAGAAATATGTAAAAGCTTGAAATAAGCAGATACAGAGGGGCTGGGGGTCAGGGAGTGCCTGTTGCAGAGAATCTTAATTTGCCGAAGCTCCAGATTGCCAGAGCTATCAAACTGGGAGGGAGTTTAGACAAGTCATTTGCAAGGTGCCATATTTTAGGTAATAGCTGGAAGTTCTCTGCTGAGTGTGTCAGCTGCAGCATTCAGGGGAGCTGACTGAAAACCTGAGCTGCTGCTGAAGGGTTCTTTTCCCCGTGAGGCTGCAGATTGCACGCTGCACTCTCAATGGCGCTGATTTCGCTGATCCATCCCCGACCTGGAGCAGTGAGCAACATCAAATCCGTGTGTTTATCCGTGTATTTATCAGCCTCGGGAGTGATTGCAGATCCTGGGACATCTCGGGCCCAAACAGCCGAGGCTACAGAGAAATCTGGGATAAATGAGAGAGAAGGGAGCTCCGAACCCGACTGAAGGCACAGCAGAGGCTGCAGAGGGTCCGTCTCCCCCGGCAGGGCTGGGCTGCTCCGTGGTTCCCTCTCCCCGGCCGGCTCAGAGGGTTTGTTTGGCTCCCTCGGAAATGCGGAGCGTGGCCATCCCCGCGCTCAGCCAGCCCTGCGGGGCTGGGGGCTGCGCTCTGTTCTCACAGCTTTTATTGCTCCTTGCAGTCTCTCCCTCTCCCCAGTGCTCCAGAACACATAAAGCCGCATTTACATTTTCTGAATGGACTAATCATGGCTCTCTGCTTTGATAAAGAAAGCACAGCCTCCCACATAACCACATGGAAACCAACAGGGAAGAGTAAACCAGAAATAAACCCATTCTGGGGAGGGGGGTGAGAGAAAAATACCCACCAGGATAATTGGGAGGGATGTACAGAGAAGCGGCAACTGAACACACAGTCACATCTTCAAAAAAAAATAAATTATCGTGCTAAAAATATCCAGGTGAAGGACAGCAGGAGAAAACACGATTGAAGCGGAACAATTGGGAGAGGAGTTAATAGTTATTAGCAATCGCTTCAGATGGAATATAGGTTGGTTTTGTAACAGCACAAGGGATGATGCATTTGACAGGACTTAAACAATTGCCTCCCCCTTCCCCAAAGGAGCCCCTTGGCAGCGCCCTGGCACTCACCGATCAGCCTCCTGCTCCTGAGGAGCTACTGAAAGTTTTCATTTGTTAAACACAGCCAAGTTTGATCCCAGACAAAGCTTTCCAAACCTATATTCCAAGCCTCAATACGTTTTAACCTTCATCCCGCTGTATTTTCTCCTGTGGCCTTTAAAAAAGGAACCCAGGCCAAGTTCCACCAGTCTGGGTTCTCTTTATCCAATTTTGCCATGGCCTGGGCAAGAGCCTAAGAATGGATGTATATATGTGATACTTCTGCAAACACTCTCCCATCATCCAACCATTTGCTGTGCCAGCCTGGGTTCTGTGCATTTATTAACAAGCTGTGGACTTCTCTCCCTCGGGATTGAAATTCCCCAGCGTCCACAGCATTTGGGAACATTCTGCATCCAGACATCCCGTGGCAAGAGGCTCTGCAGCTCAATGTGGACGTACTCCCTGTCCTGGCATTGGAATATCAGCAATTGAAATCCAGCACTGAGTTCCAGACTCCCTCGGTGTGCACAAGGGATTTGTGCACAGAGGGTGAAATTGAAAACGAGTTATCCTGACAGGATTGTGAGGGGCATGAGCCAAATCCATCTTGTTCATAACTGAGGAGCTACAAAACCTTGACTATAAGTATTTTTCAAAGCATTTTGTTGTTGGTTTAGAGAATTTGAATGTGATATTTATCACAGAACGATCCTTGTGGGTCCCTCCCAGCTCAGGATATTCCTTGATTCCATGAGCTTGATTTACAGCTCCGAAGCCGAAGGAAACGGAGGACGGGAGGGTGGAGATTTGCTGATTTAGTCCAAGGGTGGGTTTGAGAGGAGAACACCCAGGGAACGGCACCTTTGGTGCCAGGCCTGTGTCACTGAGGGGGAACAGCTCAGTGTCGGCTGCTCCCTGCTCCGGGCTGCTCAGCCCCTCAGCCTGGCTGACAGCGAGGGGTTCGTGCTCCCGCTGCACTTCCCAGCAGGTTGGTGCCCGTGGGGAGCCCTGCCCAGCCCCTGCAGCCTGTGCTGATGGTGGAGCAGCCCGGGCCAGCCGGGGCAGGGCGGGGGAGAGCGGCTCCAGCCATCCATGAAGTGCCATTAAGCACAAGTGGAGTATTTTTCCCCGGCAGGTGCCTCCCACTCGAGCGGGGCCGAGCGGATGAAGCGCAATCCGCGCCCTGCTGCCCGGCGTGGGGCGCGCGGGGAGGGCGTCGAGCTGTGCCCCTCTCGTGACGGGAGGGCAGGGATGAAGCGCCTCGGCCCGGCGGGCTCGGGGCTGGAACCCGCTCACCCCGTGAGGATTTGGGATGCGGGAGCGGCGTCGGGACGGGCGTGGGGGACGCGGTGTGACCACTGATCCCGTCTGAATCCTGCCCAAGCCTTTCCTGCGGAGCGGGAGAGGGACACGGGAGCGGAATGCGACATCAGCTCTGTGGGTTCGGGTACAATCCACGTACAATACACCCCACACTGACTGTCCCCCCGGAGCTGAGGGGTCACAAGCTCCTCTCTGAAGCCTGAACTCTTTACTTTTGCTTTTCCAGTGTTACAGTGGACCTCCTTCCCACACACAGAGCGTGTGCCCATGGAAGTTCCACGGGGATGTGAAAGCACAGCAGGTTTTACAGTGGATTCACACACGTGGCTGCAGGAGGTGGTTTGGGGTGGCATTTTGTGCTCTGTGGCACCTCACTCACTCAGTTCACAGCAGGCTCCTGAATATCTCCTCCAATATTCAGGGAGAGGGCAGGGCCCAAACTCCCATCTTTGTAATTTCAAATGGCCACGAGATTTGGAGCCTGCACTTCTCTTTCTCTCTCGAGCATATTTCCCTGTCCGTGCCAGGCAAAGGTAATCATAGGGTTCACAAATCAGGGGAAAGTGCTTTTGCAAAAACTCTGTTCAGAAGTGAGGAAGAAAGGTTTGAACGTAGCACGATTTCTGCAGTATGGAAAAGAAGTTAAAGTGGGAAAAAATAGCAAAACCTACAGCGCTCTTCACTTGATGGAATCAGAAATATTGCCAAGAGGTTGGGTTTTTTCCTGATTGCTACAAGCAACTCATGGACTTTTACTTCAAAAGAGGTGAAAACCCAGGATTGTGAGTCCCTATTACCAGTGTGTGTTTAAAGAGCAATAATTCCACGGGACACCGAACACGCAGGAACCCCGGCCCACGCCGCCGTGCCTGTGTAACCTATCTGACCACTTACATTGTGATCCTGTGGCTGGGTATTTATGAAACAACCAAGTTGTTTTTCTTTTCCACTCGGAGCTCCACTCCAAGAGCAGTGATTCACGCTCCACATGCTGGGAGCTCTGCGGCTCCATGTGGGAAAGTCGGGATGAGAGAGACTTGAGAATTAACAAGTGGGGATGTGTTATCTGGTGTGGAAACAACCTACGGACAACAACTGAGACCAAAAATACTCCAGCACCGGGCAGGACCCAGCACCATCCTGTGCCTGATTCCCTGCCCTAAAGCCCCACTTCAGACTGGTGGGTGGAATTTAGAACTGGAAGGCAATGGAAAAAAAAATGTTAAGATACAAACAGGAATGATTTAGACGAAAGTGACTGTAAACCTCGCCCCAAATCTACCTGCAGCACTCAGAGAAGTGTTCCTGAGCGGTTTCCTTCCAGGGGTTCTTCAGGAAAGGGTGGCAGATCCCCTGTCCTCCACTGGGGAAGATTGTTCTCCAGCAAGGCTGGGGCTGAGCATTAAATTTGAAAGGCTGCCAGTTTTGCTGTACCAGATGTAAAGAAATGAGTGTTGTAAGAGAAAAAAGAGTGTTTTCCCTCAAACAATTTGACTGAACAATCTTGTTCTTTGGGGAAATGGAAGGTACCTACATTATATCCTCTCCACACATCCTCCTCCTCCACTTCTCCTGTCACTCTCTCTCCATTGTGTCTGTGTGAGAGCAATGTTAAGCATCAAACTTCTAAAAATGAGCCCAGCTTCTTAGCAACTCCAAATGCCTCTTTAGCATACAATAACAATTGTTTGTTGCTTTGCACCGAGTGGTTTAGATGGAGAAATAAGACAGCCCGAATTTCAGTTTGAAAACTCGCTCTCGCCTCTCCTCTCGCGGAAGGGAGCAGCTTAATGGATCTTTTTGGTGTAATGACAAATATTTTCCTTTTTCTCCTGTCTTTATTTACATCTCTAGGCAGGGGTGATCACAGCAGCCGCTGCTGTCTGTGCTCCCTCGCCGGGATATTCACAACATTTCTATCTCCGGAAGAAAAGCACAACTCTTACCTTCAAGCCATATGAATCTCCCGAGCAGAGGTGCGAGGACTTAGTGCCAAATATATCCAAAACGCCCCAACTCTCCGCCGTGGCTTTTCCCAAGCTCTCCCAGGCGTTCAAGCAGACTTTGCGGTATTCAGCATTTCACGCACAAGCAGAGGAGCGAAGAGAAGGGCAATCCCCTGCCTGACCCCTGCCAGCCGGGAGCGGTGCGGGTGGAACCGGCCGCGGGTAACCCGAGGCTGAGCCAGCGACCGGGGCAACTTCAGGAGCTCGGGAAGTGGCTCGGCTTGCAGGGAAGAGGCGATCCCGGGGCCAGGCTCTCCCGCAGCAACTCGCTGTCCATCTCCCTCAGCACATCGCCGGCTGGAAAAGCGGCAGCTCCGTCTCCATCTCCCAGAGCCCAGCCTCGGCTCGCGGGCGAGCAGAGCCGCCCCTTCCTCGCACGGAGCGATCCCAACAACCTGTTCCCACTGCAGCCGCCTCGGCTGGCCGGGGATGCGAATTCCCGCGGCGCTTCCCTCTCCGCCTCGCCTGCTGCCGCTGCTGCTGCGGGGAGGGGAGGGGGCGAAGTTTCCTCCCCCGAATCCCACGGCCTCGCCCGGCGGGGATGGGCGGCTCCAGCCCCGGGGATGCGGGACCGGCACCGGGACGGAGCCGGGCGGAGCGCGGGGCCGGGGGCGCTCCCGGGGGCGCAGCCGCTCCCCCCGCAGCCCCGGAGAGAGGAGGGACGAGGGTTCCCACCCCCAGGAACCCCTCGGTGGGGACGAGCCCTTCCCTCCTGGCTGCCCTGCCCTGCGCAGGCACTCCCAGGGGAGCGCCGGGATGCTCGGCCAGGGATGCTCGGCCAGGAATGCTCAGCCAGGAATGCTCAGGAGGGATGCTCGGCCAGGGATGCTCGGCCAGGGATGCTCAGGAGGGATGCTCGGCCAGGGATACTGGGCAAGGGGTGCTCAGCCAAGGATGCTCTCCCAGGGATGCTCCGCGTGCTCCTGGAGCGCTGGGCACCCTCTGAGCTCCAAGGTTATCCCTGTCCCCGCGTGTGCACGGCTGCTGGCACGGCAGGGAAAGCACGGAATGGCCCGCCAGCACGGAAAAGAGGGGAAAGCGGGAATTTCTGTGTAAGGAAGCTGGCTGTAGTTGTTATTCCCACTGTTAACAGAGTGTCAGCCTTCGGTGTGAAGGAACAGGGCAGTGCCAAGGAGGGGCATCACTCACCTGCGTCCTTCCCAGTCCCGGCACGTCCTGGGGATTCGCTAAAATCCCCGGCTGGAATTCGCAGCAGTGCTCCTTGTTTAAACACTCTCTGTGATGGTAAATGGATCTCTTTGCAATTCAAATACCAAGAGAAACCATTTCCTGAAAGTGTAGCTGCTGTTGCAATATTTTAATATCTTCTTATAGTTTAATATCCTTAATACCACCTCACTTTCGGAGCATTAACAGTCCTTAATTTGAAGGGTGTTTCCTAAGACAGCTCTTCTTTTTTTCCCAGTAATGGCTCGGTATCTTTTCTGAATGTGTTTTTCCTATCACCAAACAGCACTAGAGAAGGAGAGGGCAGGATGAAATCCATCTCTGTGGTGAGGTTTTAAAGAAATTCCTTTCTCCAGAGGAGTGGATCTCAAATTCTGCTTTCAACCTCTCCTGATGGTGGAACCCTGAAGCTCCTGACCCCTTTGGGATGTTGCATTCCCGAATTCCTGCACACATTTGTCTTCCTGAGTCATCTTTAGTGCTAAAGTCAAACTGAATTCTCCTGAACTTTGCAAGTGTTACTGCAATAATTTCCTTTTTATCCAGTTAATGTTCCACTGAGTGAGTGTTGCAGTGCCAGGGGAGCCAAATGAGCTTGGTATAGAGCAATTATTTCTCCTGGAAAGCAGGAAAGGAAAGTTTTCGCACATTTTGCTTGCCTCAAATAAATATATTTATTTAATGGATATACAACACTTCTTTGAGATGTTTATGCTCTTTTTAAGGTCAAGAAGAATCTGTCCTCTCCTAAACTCCTTGGGCTTCCAGCTGTACCACAAGAATATTTTCCATCCAGCCATCCATAAGAAAATCGACTCCAACCTGAGTCAGGAGAACAGCAATTTAATAACTCAGAAGTGAGTGAGGTGTTTAATGGACGAGCTCTGAGTCTCCCTGACTTTGCCATCTGCCTCAGCCCTTTGATTTACAGCGTTTAACTGCTTGTAAAACTCATCTCTGTGTGGGGTTTTTTTCAGTCCTACTAAAGGAAAAAAACATTTATTCTTTCCCCTGGAAAACGATGAATTAAAATAATGACTGGTCTGATGGGAGGTGTGCTACAAATCACATCTGCCTTTGCCAGAAACACACCTCGTTCCTTAGGCTGTAATGGGAAGAGCTGGAAAAAACCGCAGGAGTCTTTAATCGGGTGATGTAGCTGTCCTTAGGAAGTTTAAAGTGAGATTCATTTCCCTTGAATTTCGTAGCAAGGATTTCAATAAATGCCCTGGAGTCAGATGAATCATGGGAGAAAATAAAGCACAATAACAAGAAAAACTGACAAGATAAAAAAAAAACCCCAGCCCTGAACCCGAAGCCAAAACAAAATGAAAGTTCAAACCCGCAAGTGTAACGTGCTCATAAGGAGCAGTGTCTTTTCTTTGCAGGGCATTTCTGGCTTGTGGAGTGCAGTTCCTGGGGTAAATAGCCTGAATATTCTGCATTTCCTTAACATGTTCCCTCTTTTTGCTTCTGTAACAGAAGATTTAGGAGTGGAAGGAGATGAGGAGGCTCCTGCACTGCACCACCACTGACAAAGGGAAGTGGCACTGGAATATCGGTCCCTGAGATGCTCACAGTGAGATAATCCATTCCTGTGCTGCTCTGGCACAGGCTGCTGGTGTGGAGAGCTCTGCAGGGAGCGATGGGGTCTTGACTGACAACTTCATTTCTCCGAGGCAAGGAGGAGCTGGCCACAAATGCTGAAAAGGAAACGTTTCTGACTCCCCTGGGATAAGGCAGAGGTTTCTCAAGGGCCGGTCCTGAACTGTAGCATGAGCTTCTCTGCAAGTTCATCACAGCTTGGCTGCTCTCTGTGTCAGGCCTCTCCCTTTGGCTTTCCCTTTCTGGCATCAATAAATAATAAATATAAAAACAAGGAAGATTTTCAGTGCAAACCACCTCAGTGCACTCAGTTCCTCCTCGTGTGTAAAAAAACCCTTTAACACTGATTAATTGGTGCAAGTGCATCACACACACTCCTGAATGTTGCTCAGGTCTCACATAAAGTGAAAAAACCACAAACCCACAAAAACTGGCTCAGAATGGTGCAGAACCCCCCAGGTTCAGTGCAGGAGCAGGGTGCTTGTCAGCTCACGGGAGCTGCTCAGCACCTTGTCCAAAGCACTGGTGCTCCAGGCTCCTGAAAGTGCCACTCTCCAACGGTCAGGTGAGGAGGAGAGTCAGGGAAATGGAATCACAAGCCCAGGCTGTTCAGCCTTCCTCTGTGGTACCCACAACCCACTCCAGACTGAGACTCTGAAATGCTAAATCCCAGTCAGGGGCCAGAATGCAGGTCCCACGTCCCCGGTCAGAGCTCAGTCCGCCTCTCCAGCAGCAGGAAACAGCCAGGAATGCAGGAATGGAGATGGATCCACGAGCAGACCCGGCTGGGAGCTGGCAGAGCTCCCCTCCCCTCCTGAGCTCCATCCCAGCGCCGCTGCAGAGCCCTGTGGCTGCAGGTTGTGCCACCTTTATTACAAATACCTAAATGAGCGCCCTTTGCAGATGTTCTCTCTCAGGGCAGGCCTGCATCTGACTCTGGAACAAAAGACCTGCACTCAGGAAGGCAGATTAGTCATAATGAGCCTCCTGAACTCGAATGCTCTGCGGCTTTTTCATCTCTTTCTGCCACAACAAGCAGCGTTCCCAGACTCCTGTACGCTCTGGGAGTGCGGAGGGAGCCTTTGCTTTGCTCAGCACAACAGGCACGGGGAATTATTGGTCGGAATGGGCTGCTGGGGGATGGTTATCCCTGTGCCTTGCACTGGTGTGTGCAAGCTCGTTAGTGCTGCCGGGGAAAGCACCCGGTGCCTGCCACAGCCCGGCTTTTAATTGCGTGGTATTGAATACAACCTTGGGAAATCCGGGCTCTGCACCCGTCGGGAGCTGTCCCATGGAATGTGCTGTGCTTTTCATGGAGCCAGTGACTCAGCAGCTGCAGGAACGAGGGGCTGCAGAGCAAGTTCAGGAGCTGAGGGCACGGCTTGTGCTTTGAGTGCTGCAAATTCCAGTGAACTGTGTCCCTCCAGACAGGAAAATGGCCACGTTTGGGATGCTGGGAGCTGACAGAAAGCGGTACCCGGGGTGTCCTCCCCTGCTGGAGCCGCTGTGGGTCAGGCAGCTGTGGAATACATCGCGTGTCACCCCATGCCTGGGACCCCCAAGGAGCTTTTGGTGCTCCAGACCTGCTGCATTCCCAGACCACGCACCCCTGGAACTGACTGGATCAGTTCATTTGAAGCGGAAGAAATCAATAGTCTTTGGTGTGAGATTTCTTCGGAAGCCCCGATGGATATTGATAGCTCAGGGAAGGAAATGAATTCTCATCTCCTTGTATATTCCCAAAGATGAACCAGGAGAATGCTGTTACCCCCATGAATCAATAATGTCAATACTGGGGTCGATAGTGGGCTCAAAAGATTGGGTTCTTTCCAAAAGCAATGCACCAGAAAGTTCTAATCTGAGAGAGAGGACTGGAAAAGGGACCTGATCCACCCATGCCACCAGTTTACTGTGGGGCATTGGGCACATTTTGCCTTTTCTCTGTCTCTGCCTAAAGTTAGGACAGAGTTTTGGATCAGAATGCACTTGGAGTTTACATATATTTTATATATTTTAATAAATTACTATTTCTCACCGTTGCTTTTATCCTCTAAAGTGGTTTATGAATTCCCACAGGATCCCTGACTGGGGAAATGCTATCAGTGCATATTCAAATAAAATCAAATTTGCTGTAGCCGTGTTTATAGAAACATTGGCTGAGCCCTCTGGAGAGCAAACCCAGGCTGGGAGCAGAGAGTCAATAACCATTTGTCCGTGGATGAAGGGTTGGGATGTGCACACTGGGGTGGCAGAGCACACTCTCAATCCTCAGAGTGGCTTTTTGGACACTAAAACACTCTCTTAATTTCCTCGTTGTGGCCAAGGATAAAAGATGTGCTGCTGAAAGGGGCCAGGATTCCCCGGCAGGGCCATTGTTCCTCCCCGGGTGCTCATCTCCCTGAATTCAATATTTTGCAGGACAGATAAGGATGAGAAGAGGAGGATTTAAAAGCATCAGGTTATGAATTCTGATTAACCCCAGGAAAATCCAGCACCTCAGCATTCCAGTGCCCATGGGGTGCTCAGGAGTGTCAGAGCTGTGCTTCCCACCAGGGAAACACAGAAATGTTCAGCTCTGGTGGCCCCCAAGTATCTGAAACGTCCCAAATTTGGGGTCCTAACTAGGTTATTTTAAAAGATAGAAGGCGATGAGTCCTCCTGTTCTCTCCCTCTCTTTGTCTGGTGCTTTTTCTCTGCTAACAAAGGCCCTTGGGAACCTCGAGTGTTGGCAATCAGCTTGGAAAAATTCACCTGGATTGCAAGAGCCTCTTTTCTGCTTTTTGTGGGATTTTTTTTCTTCTTGCCTCCTTGTTATTTTTGCAAAGCTCGGCAGCCAGCGAAGCCGTGTAATTAGAGCTAATTGTGATTGCTCGGTGATGCAACAGCCCCCCGCTGACTCCAGGGTGCTTCTGGCTCACAGGGAGTGGGAATGTTCACAGGGACGAGGCTCACCACGGCCCCAGCCAGCCTTGGAGCGCTGGGGAGTTCCTCCTGCTTCTCCCCCTGGGCCCAGAGGGAGGTGGCAATGCCACCTCGTGCAGGTAAATTCGGTTTTCTCCAGGGTTTTACCGCCTGTTTGGTTTGAGGCTGTGGTGACGGAGCTCTGGTTCTGATCAAAGCTTCAGCTGCAGTTTCTCCTCGCGGAGGGGGGAGACTGACAGCACTTTGATAGATGATCAGAGCCAGCCTTGTCACATCCCAGTCACACTCCACATCCAGAGCTGACTTCTGCCCTTCCTGGGATCCAGAACTCTCCGGGAATTTTGCTCCGTCGTGCTCTGTCACGTCATGATGTCAGAAGGATCTGCGTTAGATAACCCGCCTGGCTTTCTGCTGAAAAACCAGCAGTTTTGATACGCTGGCAATCCCTAATTTAGCACCGTCCTGGGCTGGTGCAGGGGCCGCTCAGCGGGCAGCCCATGGTGCTTTGCCCCCTGCGGTGATGGGGGATTTAACTGCTGGATTTGGGGGCAGAACACGCTTTAAACGAGGCCCCCACAGACGCTGCCAATCCCATTCTGCCACCGGGGTGGACGTTCCGTGGTCATTAACGTCCGACCGCCGCTCCAGAGCCTCGGGAGGGGAGAAACTTCCCAGGGGTCTGGGCTGGAATCCCTCGTTTTGCTGTGAGATGGAAAAGAGCAGAGCGGAGGGGAACAGATGGGCCCTCCCCGGTGCCACACGCACCCCGCGGCGTGGGAAGGAGGCACCACGCTCGGCTGGGGCGGCTCAGGATCCCGGGAAAGGCGAGTTCCCAATGAGGCAGAAACGCTCAGGATTAGCAAAAACCCCAGGGACAGCCACCCACGGGCCACAGGCTGCTTCCAACAGGCTGCGAGACGAAGCTTGGAATAGATTATGTTCAAACACATCCAATAACACATTCTGTTCAACTTCCCGGACCCCTCAGCGGGTTCAGCAGGTCCCGCTGGCAGCTGCCTGTTGCACACAGGGAACGTGGGCTGCAGAGGGCATTTGGGGGTTCTCTGAGAGCCCTGCCTGTTGCACACGGGGAACGTGGGCTGCAGAGGGCATTTTGGGGTTCTCTGAGAGCTCTGCCTGTTGCACACAGGGAACGTAGGCTGCAGAGGGCATTTTGGGGTTGTCTGAGAGCTCTGCCTGTTGCACACGGGAAATGTGGGCTGCAGAGGGCATTTGGGGGTTCTCTGAGAGCCCTGCCTGTTGCACACATGGAATGTGGGCTGCAGAGGGCATTTGGGGGTTCTCTGAGAGCCCTGCCTGTTGCACACGAGTGATGTCCCTCCTTCCCCTGCCCAGCCCCTCACTGCTGCCGTTTATTCCCCCCCAAACGCCTCTCCAGCCCTTTCCCTGGGACACAGCCCGTGCGGAGGGTGTGTTCATCACCGGGATTTGGTGTCATCACTGCAGCAACGCTCGGGCAAGGAGACGAGTCCTGCCGGGCTGTTTTGGGACCGATGGTCGGTGCGTTCGTGAGCAGCCTGGCTCGGCAGGAATCTGTCCCCTCCCTGCCTGCCCCGTACCCCGGTGTGCCCAGCTCGCCACACCGAGCTGACCCGGCCCCTCCCGGAGCACAGAACCCTTCCCAGTCCCTGACTCTCGCTCTCTCTTTTGCAGAAATGAGATTCACGAGCTACCTGGATCCTCTTTGCAGTTCGGGAAATAATTACTTTACGCAATATAATTTGCTTAAAACCATGACAGTTTTAACTATAGTTTCAGGCTAAATGACTGCTCAGCAAGACAGCTGGTAAAATTCACCCTGTAATAAGACTGCAGCAATGTAAACAAGCCCAGCCCATTTAGGGCTTGGAGTTAATATAGACGTCAAATACTTTCAATATCTCTAAATTTCCCCAACCACCAGGCATTTCCCTCCTTTGTAAATGTGTTTGTAATTGATCTCATCCTTTATCACCCAAACCCGCAACAGATGTCTGTCCTGAATCCATAGCATTGATTGTGTTTGAACACAAATTAACCTTGGAAGAAACATCGTCTCGTTCGTTGAGGCACCGCGGGCACCTGGGACACGCGGAATGAGGAGCTCCTGCTGCAGCACAGCTGGAGAGAATTCCAGGCCCTCGCTTGGAATGTGGCTTTTTCCAAAGAAAGCCGCCAAAAATGGCAGAGTTTTAGCTTTTAGAATAAAACGTGCCTTGAGGATTTTCCCTCTGTTCTGTAGAGCTCTTGTAGGAGCTGCGCTTTGCTTAATTTTAAGGTTTTCTCTGAGTTTAGTTTCTCATGCTCAGGAACTCGGAGAACTCCGGCCAGGAAGGGGTGACCACCGAACCAGGTTTAGGTGAGAGACTGAATGAGTTTCTCCTCTCAACTGGTGATGGTTTGAACAAAGTTAGGCTCAGGACTCGCTCGTGGGGTTACTAAAACCCTGCTATTCCATCTGTATGCTTCGCTTCAGCCCTTGTGAGAGTGTGAACCAGCCTAGAGGGCAGGTGAAAATGGTATTTACGGAGAAGCCGAGTCCTATCAGTGCGAATGAAACCCCTGCTCAGCCTCCCAGCAGGCTGAGCGACGCCAAACAGCCCGAATTTCGATCACCAGCGGTCGGGAGGGGTCTCTGGGGCCTGATGTCCTCTCTGCTGCTCTGTTAATAACAGCCATACAATTGCAATTATGGCGATAAAGCTTAAAATTCATTTGCAGCCGCTTGAGTTGTGGTGATTTATTGTCGGGTAATTATCTTGCCGCAGTCTTGAGGATGGAATAATCGCCCTGATTTGCATAATCAAGGCATCAGAGTCTTTAGAGCGGGGCTTGCTCTCAGCAGATGGCCCTGGTGTGTGTGGTAGCATCCCTTGGATTTTATAGCTCACGCTGCATCCAATCTTGTATCTCTTTGCCTATAGCAAAAGTTCAGTGTCTTTTACTAATTAAGTGTAATTTACGTTAATATGGAGGGTTTTTTCCGTGTTACTGCCAGCCTGCTGAAGGCAGAGGCAGCCCTGACCCACCTGCGTGGCTGAGCAGGTACTGGGAGAGGCAGGATTTCCTAAAAACGTGGAATCACAGGATGGTTTGGGTCGGGAGGGACCTTAAAAATCATCTCATTCCAATTTCCCCTGGGCGGGGACACCTTCCACGGGCCCAGGTTGCTCCAAGCAGGGCTGGTAACTCCACACAACAGGATGGTTCCTCCTTTTATATCCAATAATTCAATAAAACCTCCCTTAAAACCGAGGTCCGGTGTCAGAGGGGTGGTCTGGACGTGCCTTCGTGAAGAAGGAGCAAGATCCATAAAACCCGAGAGCTTTCCCCTGGAAACTTGAATTCCCTGAGTGCAGCATCCCAGCTTGTCATTAGATGAAAAACCACACATGCAAAAGGCTTGGAATTGTGTTTCAAACTGAAATTTTGACTTGACATTTCTGAGCCCTGCAACTCTGAGCCTAAAAAATGACACCAGCACTTTTCACCTGCCTCGAACGTCGGTTTTATACCAATAATTACCCCCACCGTGTAATTAGCTGAGTGTTCTGAAGCTCTGCCTGTCACCACAGAAATGGGGCTGTTCCCGTGAAAGGGTGAACGTTCATGTGCTCTTTTTTGCTTGAAGGCTGAGTTTTCCATCCCTGGTTCCCATGTTTGTTGGTAAAACCATCACACACGAGGCAGAAATCGATAAAAATTCTGAAGTGTGTTATCAGGAGTGTTTCATCTTTGTGATTTTATGCAGGATGGAAAGAAGGAAAGTTATGTATGAAAATCCAAATTCCTAAATTATAGATTTTTATCTGCACTGCAGATTTTTTATTTCAGTACCATTTCAAATTCCCTGCACATCCGAGGACCCCCCCGTATTTATTGAGTCCAGCCTGACCAGGTTCAGTGTCCTGATGCTCCAGGATTGCCAAAGAGCAGCAGCAATTGCCTCATTCCCTGCACATTTGTGCCCTCGTGGTTGAGCTCCTGAGTGTCTAATAAGGGCTGTGCTCTGCGAGAAAATCACCGTGACCTGGGTCACTCTGGGTAATAAATGGGGAAAGTAGAAAAAAAAGGCAAGTAACAGCAGGGCTTGGCACAGTTAATGTCAATCCACTGGATTTCTACCCAAATTGGGGGGCAAAGTTGCATTTCCAAGTGTTCAGCTCGTTCTGTTTCCAAAGGACTTCACAGTGCAGTTCTTCTCATGCAACGTTGCTTTTAGCCTCATCTTCAAAGGGTTTTGTTCCCTTAAATGGGGAGGGAAAAAAGCAAATTCCTTTTTTTTTTCAAGTGTAATTTTTAATTACGCTTCTAATTAGGGAGGGAAACTGTCACGGAAATTACATCTTTGAGTTGTCACACATCGGAACGTGAACTTGGCACTTCATTCTCTATTGTCAGTGCTTTTCCTCAGGGTTGGGATGGCTCCCATCTAATGGAGCATTTTGTTGTGCTAATGCAGCCTGGGAATTGCCAAATGTTTGTGCTCAAGATCTGTGGATGCTCCGAGGGAGGGAAATTCAAAGCAAATACCACAAACTGTGCCCTTTTTTCCACCTGTTCCATCCTCGGGGAGAAAAAAAGCCGCTTACTGCTCACGGATGTGCGTTTGAAGGGCGCTCGCTAGCGGAATTCTCCTCTCGATAATCCATCTGCGCGTCGGAAAAACGGGATAGGGCCGGACCCGCCGCCTCTTCTTCTTGCCAGGGCATCCCTGAAGGGGTTACAGGGCCGGGATGCTCATCCCTGGCACACACGCTGGGGCGTCCCCCGGGAATGTGAGCAAAGTTCAGGAGGAGCCTCCCCTCTGTTTGCGGAGCGCTCGGCTGCCCTCCCGCAGGACGCGCTCGGCCCCGCGCAATATCCCGGGAAAGGTCAGCGCCGAATGCCTGATGAGCAGCGCCTGCCCAGGGGACAGGAGCCGCCTCTGGGGCGCCAGCAGCCCCCAGACCTGCCTTCGCTCTGAGTTTTGCTGTGACTCCCAGTCAAACCCTAAAGCCCAGCTTATTTAGGGGAAATCCATCTCCCCAACCATCTCCGCTCGCCGGTTCCTGCCCCCTCGCTCACTGGCACAGGGTTGTTTCAGTTGGTAAATCGGGTTTAAAAGGCAGATTGACACTTGGAGATTATCTCCGCGTTTGGTTTTCCCTTTTATTCTCAATTCATTTCAGGCCTGAGCACGGAGCCTGCAGGATGTATCAGCGCTGCAATCAGAGTCCTTATTAAAAACGAGCGGGATTGAGCTGCTAATTCCACAGAGCCATTCTGCAGCCAGCGTCTCGCTGGTAATTTACATTCAATCAGCAAATAAATATGATAACAGGCTGCTGGTTATTGAACCAACAGACGAGGAAGCTCTGTCTTTAGGAGCTGCTGGCAAAGCTGTGGGACTTGGCAGACTCGGCACGGCTCTCGTCTGGCTGCCGGGCTGGAATGAGGGAAGCAGGAGATCCTCTTGCAGCATCCAGGGTTTATCCAAACATTTTCCTTGCCTGTCACCTCCTGGGCTGCCTGACCTTTCCGCTTCCTTCATCCAGCCCCCATCCCTGCTTTCTTCTGTCTCTGCTCTGCTTCTCTGTCCTCTCACCCTGTGCCCATCCTGGCTGTCAGACAGCGCCATTGATCCTAATATTGATCCCAGTATTGGTCCCCATTCCAATCTGATTCCCAAAGAGCATTCCCAGTGTGGGAGTCAGTTCTGTGGGAAGGCAGGTGAAGGGAACAAAAGAACTCTGGCAAACGTGGGAACAAGGTCCTGCCTGTTCCTGGCCAGGGTCTGAGCAGCTCTGGAACACCCCAGCCCTATGTCCTGCCTCGTGCTGTGTTCCCTGCTCCTGCACCGAGGGAGGAACCAGGAGGATCCTTTCCCTGCTCCAAATAACCCCATGCAGATGCCAGGCAGGCAGAGGGAGAGGAGCCCGAGCTGCCTCGGCGCTGCCTTGATTTCCTGGGAGATGAAATGCCCTATTCCCACTTCCAGGTTCCCCCCGCGCGAGGATTTGCCCGCACATCACGGAAAGGAATCCCGGTTCCGTTAAACGATGCAAATTACGGGCTCGGTGGATACGGGGAGCAGGGGTCGATGAGCTGAATGGGGCACTTTCCTCCCAGATTAGGGCTCTAAAGGGGCCCTTTTATGAACCCCGCCGCTGCCCGCCCCTCCCGGCACACGGAGCAGCCCAGCAGGAGCAAACAGCAGCCTGTGAGGGCATTAATGGGACTGCTTTAATTATGATTGCTCGAATGTGGAGCCGCCCTGCAGCGGGGCAGATGGCGCCGGGGTGATTTAAAGCCATTACTGGTGGCTCAGGGCGTTTTTCTGCGGATTTTTTTTTTGCCAAACCCCAGCAAAAGCAAGGATTTAGCCATGGAAAACGCTGTTTAGCGCGTGGCTCCTGGGTTTATCAGTGGGATATGGCACTGAATTGCAGGATTGTGAAAGCAGGGGAAGCTTTTCCTTGGCCTGTCGGGGATGTCTCTTGAAGCAGAGAGGTTGCTGTCCCTTCAAAACCACCCACATTTTTGATCCCATTTCAGAGTAAGACTTTACATTCCATGTAAAGCTCATTCCACAGCTTTCACAATTCCCATTTCCCTCTTGCTGTGCCCCTCCTGGACATGTGTCTGCATGGAGCTGGATAATAGTTGCTGATTGTTTCTATCTCTCCAGTTGACTTTCCAACACCAGGGAGAAAAAAAATACAGAGATTTAGGGCAGGATGGGAAGGGAACTAATCACTTAAGACCTAATTAGCAAGGGATGCTCACAGGGACGTCCTCCCCGGGTAATTGCTGCTCATTTTCTGCTGTGGATACAGGAAGATGAAATAGTTTTTGGGAGATTAATCAAGTCCCTGCAAAATACTGCGAGGAGCACCCAGTGCTGGAGTGGGGAGGGTGAAAAGAAGGGATTTACAAGGGGTTCTTTGGAAGTGTTTCATGAGGGGTTGGTTCGGGGCTCCCGAAGGATTTGCCCCCAGCATCCCCTGCCTTCTGTGCTCGCCGTGCAGGTGCAGAAGGGTCTCTGGTGCTACAAACCCGTTTTCTTTTGAAATATCACAGAATTAGCCCCAGGATTCCTCCTGTCCTAGCAGGAACCACCCTCAAAACGCCAACCGGGGGCGATTTTGCAGCTGTACAGCGTCAGGACAACAGAGCCACCGCCATTGCTGTGTATTTACTGCTCTGACACGCTTCAAAACGCTGAATTTGTGCTTTTTTCCCCCTGCAGAAGAGCCCCAGCAGCGCGAGAGCTGCAGCAGGCGTGTGCGCTCCTGCAGCTCATGACTCTAACCCTGTGAGTGACTTGTTCTGTTAGCATGATAAACACATGCTGGAGAGGAACAGCACTAATTATGACCCTGTCACCTTCATCAGCTCCCCACTAATTGTTTTGGCTTTTTTTAATCTCACTGCTTGGAGATGAAACATGATGTTTGGTTCTGCAAAGGAGTTGAAAAGAAAAGAGAAGAAAGAATTGCATTTTAAAATAGAAGCATCAGGTAGATCTCTCTGTTGGATTTGAAATTCAAATGACAGAAATTATAACTTTTTTGTGTGTTATCAGAATAAGGCACGGGAGGATTTTCAGAGGACTTTCTGGGACTGCCCAGGTGGAGTCCCCGTCCACTGACTCCCCTCGTGTTGTGCTCCCATGGTGCTCCCAGCCCAGGATCAGGGCTCTCTGTGTCAGAACATCAGAAAACTTCCCTGGATCTCTCCAGGTGTTCCCAGACAGCTCAGAAACCTCCCCAGCAATAAATCCCTTCCTCATTTTTGAGGATAAAGGGTGATATCTCCTTACTATGGGCTCTGTGGATCTTGGAACCACAAGGATTAGGATTCAAGCCTGCAGCAAAAAACCACTTCTTTTGTTCCTCTGGCTCTCCAAAATAGCAGGTAAATAGAGCAATATCTGGGTTTTCTGCTGGACTTTGCTTGAGTGATGTGCTGGTGTGAAGGACGAGGTCAGACCTCTGCACAAAATCCTAAATGTTCCACAAGGTGAAAATCACGACTAAGGGGTGACATTCACATTCCAAAATCTCCCCAGGTGCTCTTTCATCTCCTCACACGGGGCAGGCTCTGTGGCTGTACCCAGAGCAGGGTTAAACCTGCCACTGTTCACTCTCATGGCTCAGAAATGTTTTGACAATCGAGATTTGTATGAAATAAGGGATCTCTGAGAACCCTTAGCAAACCTTGCAGGGCATTGTTCTGCCTGGGGAGAGCTCTTGAGGTGGATGGATTTTCAGCCACTTGAGAATGTTCCATTTCCAGTGTTCCCAAAGCAGTGAGAGAGGCACAGCTCAGCTCTTGTCACAAACCTGCACACAAATTGCTTTTATTTTCAGCTGTCCCATGGTTTGCCCCTCTGGGAGTTTGTTTCCTTCTTTCCTGGATGAATCTGTGAAAGGTTTTATGCCATGTCAAGGCTTTAGCCCGTGTTCTGGGTTGTTTTGTGCCAGTCTAAAGGAATATTGGAGAAATCCATGGATCTCACCCATCCTGTCTTGTGTGTCCTCACCTTTGGTAGTTGTTGAGTGTTGTTTAATGTCTGGGTGGCACCCTCATGTGCAAAGAGCAGCAGAGCAAAAATACCAGTGCAAGGCAAGGCTCTGCCCACCCCCAGGAGATTTGGTGTGGAAAGTGGCTTAACTGGGGCCTTGGTACAAACACATCCATGGAAAAACAGCCGAGATGCCCTCAAGGAAATGAAGCCAAATATAAATATCAATGAAAGACAAAATTGTGATGAGCCCAGGGCCTGATTTCCTTTGGCTGCCCTGAGTAATCTCCAGCCTGTGAAAGGAAATTGGCTCGGTAAGGGAGCTCGGGGTTATTCAGTTGTACCTGTTTCTGCTTCACCACAGGTTCATAATCAAGAGGAAATGTTCATGTCTGCTGAGCTTGGCTTTGTAAACACCTCTCTTTGGAAATATTTCCCTTTAAATGGAGGATAAAGGTGAGTGAGAGTGGAGGGAAGGAGAACCCGAGTCCATTCCCATCGATCCCACACTCCCCAGCCCGGGGATAAGAGGCACCAAGAAGGTGTCGTGTAAAATATGGAATCAGAGAATGGTCTGGGATGGAAAGGACCTTAAAGCCCATCCAGTCCCACCCCTGCCATGGGCAGGGAACCTTCCGCTAGACCAGGCTGCTCCCGACCCCGTCCAGCCTGGCCCCGAACGCTCTGCTGTGTCAGACTGAGACTGTTTTCAGCCGTCCCCAGGAACATCAGGAGCTGACCAGGAGCGAGGAGCTGCGCCTCTGGATGAGGAGGGAGGATCGGGCCGCCCTGAGCCGGGGGGTTGGGAGGCAGGGCCATGAATAAAGATGATTTGCTCTGCGACTGACGCACGGCAATCAGAGGCAAACTCGTTTGGAGTTTGAAATCCGGACTTTAATTGGCAGCCCACGCTTACCTGGCTGCGTGGGCAGGAGGGAGAACTCCTCACCCAGCTGGCTCTTGGCAGGGAGGAGCTGCTGGCAGCAGCCAGGCTCCTCTGGGATGGTTCTCTTCGTTTCTGACCCCAAAGCACAAGGACTGTCCTTCCTCTCGCTCGGCTCAGCAGGTACTGAGAGGGTCGTTGAATAAAGAAAAGACCCTTTACATCTGCAAAGTAATCCCACAGCAGCCATCCCGATGGCACAGCTCAGCTCTCAGCCTGGTGGAGGGATGTTTATCCTGCTCATTTTATTTTTCAGTTTGGGAGCATTCAGGTTACCCAGGGTAAGCCAGGAGTGGGGAAAGGACACAGTCATTCGTGGGGTTTTGGCTAATTCGGCCCAAACTGGTACAAATGCCGAAAGGAAACTTCCAGGTGAGCCCTTTCAGGGCACTTTCCAGAGATCAGGGAGTTGTTTTCACACGGGGCCTGGTTGGGTGCAGCTCCAGTAAATGAGAAAAAAGGGCTCTGGCTCTGCATCATTTTCAGTAAAATCGATGCTGTCTCTCCACAAAGATCAGAGATCGAATCCGTGTGGGGAGACACTGTGGGCCCTGCTGGCTCAGATTAATTCCACTCCCCTAATTCCCCGTGAGACTGGCAGCACCATTCCCTCCCCATGGAAAACAAGGCCTGCTGCAGCCATCAGTGGTTAGGTAACCTCATTAATCCGGGCGACGAGAGCTGATCCTGTATTTCCTATAACTTCTTTTTCATTGCCTTTGGCGGCCAACCAGCAAAACAAACCCACTGTGCCCTGATTGATTCGCTGAGAATAAACCCATTGTTGTGTCCCTGCCCCAATCCACTGTGGTGTCCTGAGCTGGGAAGCCATCTGGAGGTACAGGAGACACTCTTAGAGAACTTCCTCCTCACCTGGGCTCGGTGTGGCCAAGCTCTAAGAAAAACCCTAATTTTGAGGTCACAGATGAATGTCAGAGATTTTGCTGAACTTGGTTCTTGTGAAATGGCTCCCAGTAGCTACCAATGTTACAGGGAGTAAAGAATTAACATAAAAAATTAACTTTTTAGTCATGACCTGGACTTTTCTTTCTTTCCCAGCTGCTTCCCTCTCCTTGTTGGCTCCTGGCAGATTGCCGTGGATCAGCTCAGCACCACAGGCGACCCCGGGGCGGGGAGGAAGATGAATTGAAGACGTAATTCCTTCTCTTTTCGTTTGGTGAGCTAAGAGGGAGAGGCACGAGTCCTGCGCTCCCGGAGGGCTCGTGGGGCCGTGAATCACAGCTGCCCCTGCCAGGGGGGCCAGCTGAGTTATGGCACCGGAGCAAACAGCCCTGCAGGCACAGCCCGTCCGGCCCAGCCCAGCCCCGGCACCAGCACGAGGAGCTCCGGGAGGAGAGGGAAGGGCCGGGGTTGGGAATGGCTCACAGGAGGGCTGGGAGACAGGGACAGGTCTGAGGAAGGTCTCCAAGGGGCAGCAGCCAGCCGGAGCCAGGCGAGCCAAACCCCGTGGCCAGACTGTCCTGGGAGCCGTAAATCACTCAGAGGGAGCGAGGGACTGAGGGCATTAAACGTGCCTGCCCAGTCCTGCAGGAGGGCTGGAAAATCCCGGAGCTGTGAGTGACCAGCCAATGAAGAAATGGCTTTTCCTCCTCCTTAGCCTGACACGGAGCTTCTCCTCCTGCCTTGGCACCACAATTATTGCCTCGGCACCACAATTCCATCCAGCTCTGGCCCTCCGTGCAGCCCGGCACCAGAAACCCTTCCGTGTGCCCACCCTGCCCCAGGCCACTCGTGCTGCAGCCAGTGCTGGTTTCTTTCTGCTTTTCATTGTCTTTATCTTGATTTTAGAGCCTGGTGCATCACAGGGAAGATCTGCCTGGTGTTTGCCTGCAGGCAGATGGAGTGAGGAGGGGCGCTGAGGAGTTACTGGGGCACTGAGGAGTTACTGGGGCACTGAGGAGTTACCAGGGGCACTGAGGAGTTACTGGGGCACTGAGGAGGGGCACTGAGCAGTTACCAGCAGCTCCCCCCGCGTTATTCCTCTGCAATCAGCCCCCAGCCTTTGCCAAACCCCCTGGCTGGGCTGTGCCCCTGCCTGGGGCTGGCACCCCTCAGGGACACTCCCTCGAAATGGGCGATTTTCATCTTCTGGGAATTGCCCACAATCTGCTGGGCTGTGCATCCACTCCAGCCACGCTAAAGGTTTATTTTAAACATTCATTTTTGTTGGAGAGAGCCCTGCCCTTCCGCACTGGGGAGTGCATGAACTGCTCCTGGGAAAAGGATTTCCCGAATATTCATGGAAACCTGGCCACCCAGAGACCCTGTCTGGTGACGTTTTGCCCCCCTGGCCCTCCCTCCTGCTGCCTTGGGTCATTTGCTTATCTTTCCATGGGGAATTTCCTCCTGGAATTCCCGAGGAGCACACCCAGCTTCCCTCCCTGTGGAAAAAGCAGGGACTCCAGCCAGGCTGGGAGCTGCCTAAGGCTTTCCTGGAGATTTGGGGTAATCACAGGGAGCAGAGAAGCTTCAGACATTCAAATGTCAAACGGTGTTTATCTGGAATTCTTCCCGGCCACGGGGAAATGGAAGAAGATGCAGCAGGAAAAGGAGGAAAGGCGAATCCAGCATGGATTGGAGGGCCAGCCTGACCCTCTGGCTCCTCATCCATGGGAAGTGGGTGTTTGGGAAGTGCTTGAGCTCAGCATTGCCGGGACAATACACCAGTAAACTTCTACAATGGTAGTTAAGTAGCAGGGGACACGGAGGGGGGGGGGGATGTGGCACAAACACATCACAGATTTCTCTGATTTTCCTTTAATGTGTTGAAGAGTTTAATCTGTTTTCAAATGTGTCGCAGTGCCATCATTCCACGAAATTTCTTTTTTAATTGGTTAAATCTCTGTGATTTTTCCCCTCAGGCTCTCCTGCAAATACACGGATCCATGCACAGGTTTTGTTTTCTGTGATAATTGCTCAGAAAATGCTGTTTATAAGCTGAGCAAATATTATCCCAGCAGAGAGAATCCCAGGATGGGTCAGGTTGGAAGGGACCACGTTGGGTCACCTGCTCCGACCTTCCTTCCTATCCCAGAGCACAGGATGGTGTCCGGATGGTTCTGGAATGTCTCCAGTGAAGGAGATTGGATGAAATCGCTCCCCATCACTGAGTCTGCTGCAGGAATGTGCCTTTGGGGGAGCCTGACACAGCCAAAGTCACGTTTGCTGCATTATCGGGACCATGAATTTCAAACTTCCACAAACAAACGTCACAATTGGGACCCCAGGTTTATTTTCCGTGAGTAGTGTGAGTGCCTGGGATGGGATTGCCACACTCCAGGTGTGCTTTCCGCAGGTTTGGATCTGGAATTGGACAGAAAATCCTGCCAGTGAAGGAGTGTGGGGAGAGCTGGTCCCTCTGTCCCAGGAGCTCCCCACTCCATCTCCTCTTTGTCACCGCTCCCACCACACAATCCTGTCCCTTCCCCATTCCCAGCTCTGATCAGTGGGTTTTTCCTGCTAAAGGCTCTTCCAGGAGTCGCTCCGTGTCTCTCCCCTCGCAGTGAGTGGGGATTTTCCCCAGGATTGTCTCTCTCCCCTTCCCAGCTTTGCACAGCGGGACGGATTTGCTGCCCCTGCCTTGTTGCCGTGTCCAAGCCGGGAGAAAATAAACCCAGGGAAAAGCAGCCCGTGGAGAGGAGCCCAGAGGAGCTGAGGAGCTCCTAAAGACCAACCTAATGGGCTGGAAACGGCAGACAGGCACTGCCAGGTTCCACATAAAATCATTTCAGATAAACAAGGGCTCTGCCACAAGGGCTCCAAATCCCACGCAGAGAGGATTGAGAAGGGCTTTTTTCATCCTTTTTTTTTGCTCAGTTTAACTCCTCCCCGACGCTTTGGTGGCTGTGACATGGAGACAAGCGAGTGTTTTATCTCCTGGAAACCACTCACATCCTCCCTCACCTCCCTGCTCCGTCCACAAAGCACCAGCCCCATTACACACACGATTTATGTCTGCACTTCTCTGCTTTAAGCTGCCAACAACTTCGGGAAGGTTATTTGTCCTTAAGTACTTGTAATTCTTCCTCTGCAGGAGCATAATCAGTCATTATCAGCGGCAGTTTCAGGCTCTAATCATAAAGCTGTTATTTCTGCTTAATCCTAACCTTGCTAAATATTAATTTGACGTTTAATCCCCCTGGTATCTGGCAATATTGGCCTGTTATTATTGTTGTTGCTGCTATTATTTATGTGACAGTGAAAAATTAGCACCGTAGGGATCATATCCTCAATTATTTACCGTTTATTTGCCAATTCTCAGTTTCTCTCTTGCCACCCTGCGTCACCCAGAGGTGTCCCGCACACACAGAGGGGTGGGAGGACACGTGGTGAAAGGGACAGGGGACACTGTTAAGGAGGGGACAGGTACACCACAGACTCCCTCTGCTTTCTTAACGCCTCCACCCCAAACAAAACAGCTGCAAACCTGCCCGGTTCTCACACACGACGTGACAATTCATCAAACATTGCAGAGCTCCCCACCACAGAAGTGACAAAGCCACTGCAGGACCTTTCGTGGTGGGAGCAATTATCAGGAATGCCATTATTAACCAGTAATTACCTGCTGGGATCGATACAGCCATTCCACAATTCAGCTGAAGAGCTGGGCAGGGAGCGGCGTCAGCAGCTCCTGCGGGCTGTTTGTACGTCAGAAATGCTCTGATTTGTCCTGAAATGAGAGGCTGAAAGGCTTTTTTGGTGCGGGGATGCTCTGGAGATGTGGCCTGGTCTGTCCAGCGGGTGTGAGGGCAGAGCCGACCCTGCGTGAGCAGGGATCCATCCCCAGGGACCTTTTGGGAGCTGCTGCTCCACCCCTGACCCTCAGCATCCCCTGTGCTGCGGACCCTCAGCATCCCCTGTGCTGGGGACCCTCAGCATCCCCTGTGCTGCAGACCCTCAGCATCCCCTCTGCTGCGGACCCTCAGCATCCCCTGTGCTGCGGACCCTCAGCATCCCCTGTGCTGGGGACCCTCAGCATCCCCTCTGCTGCAGACCCTCATCTCCAGCGGCTGGAGCTCTTCACCCCCGCGGGAGCCTCGCTGTTGTTTGCGTGGCTGGAACAGTGAAAATGAACGCAGGAAACGCGCACGGGCATTTTCACCTTGATTTTTCCAGTAAAACTGCAGAGATATTTCTGCTGTAAAGCCGAGATTTGTACCCGAGGCTGAGGGAGAGCAGCCAGGGCGCACAGACCCGGGCTCTGTTCGGGTCTCCGGTTTCAGTGCCGAGCAGAAATTCACTTTTTATTTGGCAGAGGGAGGTGACGAGCAGGGTGCACACGATGGCACACGGGCCCAACGCCGCACGGAGCGCACCCAGGGTGTGTCACCAGGGCCGCAGAGCTGGGCCTGGGGGGACATGGGAGCCAGCGCAGCCCCAGCTCCCTCTGTGTGAATTATCCCAGGCTTTGTTCTGGGATTACAGGGGAGGGTGTTTCTCACCCAGAGAAGAAAAAGACCTCGCTCCTAGCACTGCCTAAATTTTCAATGTATAACTCTGAAAGCTTAATCATATTCTTTTCACGATGCCTTATGGTTTATATATATTTGGGTTTTTGTTACTCTTTTGTATTCACTCTTTTCACTGTCAGTTTAAGCTTAATAATATTAAAATTGCTCTGGCTCGCTCTGCTTAAAATTCTGCAGTTACAGGATTTTTTTGGGAAGAAGTGCTAAGTCAAATGCTCTCTCCTATTTCTTGTTTGTCTTTAATGACTCATTAGATCATCACCTTTGAAATAAGGAAGTAATAAACCTGCTCTGAGGAGAGACTTGCAGGGGTAGGGAGCTTTGGAGACTCAGGGCTGTGCTTTGGACCTTGGGGAAGGGGAGCTGGGCTTTTTTTGGGACAGAAATCCCCTCCAGAGGTGGGTCCTGGGGAGGTGTCGAAGGGCACAGGCAACAGTGGGTTAAAACCAGCGTCCTGGTGCCCCTCTCCTCGCACAGGGAGGGTCAGAATTTTGCTCTCTTTGCAGGGGGAAGGGGATAAATCATCATTAGATCCCCTCCACCTCACCCAGGCTGGATCAAATTCGAGTTTTGAAGGGAAAGCTGGAGAGCAGCGAAGTGCTGCAGGGGGGAAGGCAGCACTGGTGTCACTGGGGGTGGGGGAGCGGGGTGTCCTGCGCCCCTTGGGGGCAGAATCCGTGCGAGCCGTGGCCTCTGGCCCCGCGGCAATGTCTCACTTCTCCGAGGGTGACGAGAGCAGCACCCCTGGCACAGCGGCCGCTGCCCCTTCCCGCGGCGCCGGGGCCGGAGAGGCTGCGGGGAGCAGGACGAACGTCGGGAGCCTTTGTCCATCGCCCCCTTCACTCACAGGCGGGGACAAATCCTCCCGCGGGGAAGGGCAGGACGCGGCCGCGGGGATGAGCAAAGGCAGCCCCGGACCGCGGCAGCAGAACCGGAGCGCAGCAGGAGGGGCAAAGGCACGGGGGTGCCCGAAATTCCTCCGTGCTGCGCGTCCCCGCAGGAAAGAGCCGCTCCCAAAGGCGCTTGCAAGCGCGGATAAAGAAGAGTTTTCCCCCTTGCCTGCCTGCAAACACGGGGCTGACTCATCACCTCGCAGATGAGAAAAGCGAATTTTGCCTGGCATGGGGGAAAATGATGTTTTCTCACACGTGCGCAGCATCTCTGGGCGACGCCGGGGTAAGAAAAGCGAGGTTTAGGCTCAGACACAGCAACTTCGTTCCGGGGCTGCGTTTGGGGCGATTTATCGGCAAACTGCTTTTCAAAGCCTGAGTGAAGAGCGATGCTGCTGACGCGGCGCAGATGCCGTGCTGGGGCTGCTGCGGGTGTTTGCAGCGGCCAGAACGACCCCGCGCCGGGCTGGCCGGGCCGGGTCTGCCCGGGAGCGCTTCCCCCTCGGCTGCACCGCGCTCAGCAGCGCAGATACGGCTTGAGCCGGTGGGGCTGAGGCACATCCCTGAACCGCTGCGGAGCTCAAACTGCCGGAAAAGCCGAATTAATTAGAGAGAGACTTCAGCCAGTTAATTATACGTGTATTAGCGTGGCCCCTTTTGAGCTTTACAGCCACACCGAGAGTCGTACAAGTCTCTGGTTCAAAAAAAAAAAAAAAACGAAAGATGCCCGGATTGCCGGGACTTCCTAAAATACGGGTCTGTTTTTGAGTCACAGATGTCAAGCCAAGCACCCTCTTAGCACCACACAAAAACTCTGCTGTGCCACAAAGGGTGGCACAGTCTGGCGGGTCCCGAGGGTTCAGGGTCGTTGTTCTCCCATTTAGGATCATCCGTGTTTTGTTATGTCAAGCAAACATGGAAAAAGAGGAGGGAAGTGGGTGATGCTCGAAGGTGTGCTCCGTTTCCTCCTTAGCTCATTCCTTCTCTGAGTAATTATACAGGAATTATTTATTAATGTTAAAATCTGAGAGAGGTTTTTGTTGCAACTGTGGTGTCACCACTAAGATTTGCGGGAAGTGCCCAATATCCATTGTGGAGATACGAACATTGTCGGAGGTGATGCGTTCCCTTTCCCGGAAATGGTGAGAGGGGAGTCTGGGATGATGCGCCAGAGCCCACACAACAGTCCCGGGATATTTCCCTCCTTCTCCCGACCCCCCATCCCCTTGGAGTCCGCTCCTAATGTGCCTGAGAACACCCTCAGTGGAGTCGCTTCGGGTGAGGCTTTCACGGGGTTTCTTCCCCCAGCTCCACGCCTGCCGAATTCCCTGCGGTTTGCATCCCGGGGCTGAGCAGGAGGGAAGAGCACAGTTCCTTCTTTTCCCAGACAAGCCGTGAAACCCCTAAAATCTCTCCCTAACCGAGCCCCGACTTCAGCCCCTTTGCAAAGCTCGGGTCCCAAACCATGCCCATTAAACAACCGCGCTAATTGGCCACATTGGAAATAGGGCGGAGGGGGGAAAGCCCATTTTTTCTGTATTTGTGCTATTTGTGCCATGACAATAATTACACCTCGCTGGGAGAAATGCTGGGGGCGTGTTTTTATCTGCACTGGGTGGGAAAAAATGAAGATAAAGCCAAGATGAACGGAGTTGGGGTGTCCTCGACCCCAAAGCCTCTTGTGGCGCTGCTGAACGCGTTCCAGGGGATGTAGGGAGGGAAGGGGAAATTTGCTCGGTGCTCATCCAGTTTATTCCCGATATCTCCCATGTGCATGTCGGTTATCCCTGTCCCGCCGCCTGGCTTCACTGCTGAGCAGCACCAATCCCAGCCCGGCAGGGCGGGAAGGGGCTCAGGTGGCGCCGGGAGCAGCCGCACACCTCGCCTGGAGCAGAGAACCCCAGCCCCATTTGCTCAGTGAGCAGCTTCCAGCTCACAGACTTCAGCTCCTCATCCCTTTTTCCTTACCTCTGAAGGCTGTGGGATAGGATTCCCTTTCCCTCCTTAAGGGTGAAGTGCAAGAAAATTCCTCCTCTCCCACATAAACCAGGCTGTGACTACAACCGAGGAGTGTTTTTATGTGAAATTGGGGTGATCCTAAAAATGTGGCTCCTGTTTTTTCCCAAAAAACTGTTTCTGAGCAGCACTGGCAGAGCAGAAGGGAATCAGAGGTGTCCTGCTGCTTTTCCAGATTCCCTGGTGCAAAATGAGTGTTTGGAGCACGGGAATGGGCAATTCATTGCCCTCCTCATCCAGAACCCATCCCGATGGGAAGTGTGACAAGCAAAGGCAGCAGCAGGAATGGGAAGGACAGGGAGGTTGGGTATCGATGCCGAGGGGGTCTCGTCACGCAGAGAGATGTCCTTGTTTCCTCCGAGTCTTGCTCTTAGTGAGAGCCCCGCGTTCTGAAGAGGAATTTTCTCCCGGCAAACAGCCCAGTCTGTTCCAGCAGGGTCAGCTGGGCTGCTGTGCATCTCAGCTAATAAATGGGTACGGCAGCACTTCCTAAATTAAATCCCTTTTGGTTTTTTTTCCCCTTTTCCAGTCGGCACGGGGCTGCTCTGCAAACCTGAGCGTTCCTGAGCCGCAGAAACATTCCCGAGCTGCAGAAAGCTGCTTGCCCCGGAGTTTGCCAGACTGCTGCCTGCAGAAATGGAATAGGAAGAGAAAAGGGGACTTTTTTCGGTTTGAGCTTTAGGTGATCCTTCAGGGAGGTATCAAAGCCGCTGCTTTAAAGTGCTGAGTAACTCCCCCGTGTGAATTTATGGGGGAAAATAAATAAAGAAGGTGGAGGAGATAAATAAGAAAGGTGAAGGAAAGGCTGTTTGGGAATTTTACTCCCCTAAGTGTCGTGCCTTGCAGCATCGCTGCCGGCCCTGGTAATTGCTGCCATAAGGGGAGTTCTTTCTGTGTCAAAAGGCATTAAAGAAGTTTCACTTTGCAGCCTGGAGAAACGCAGAGGAATTCCGGGTGGGAAGGGGTTCCCTGGTGCTGAATGAGGTGTCAGGGTGTGAAGGGGACGGGGGAGAGCTGCCTGCGAGGCTGGACCTGGGCGGGAGCTCTCCGATGTGATTTCCCCTTTAGCTGAATCCATATTTTGTAATAGCTTTTGTAATTTTGTAATGGCAGGCAGCATATTTATTTACATAAGTAGGGATTGTAATTACAGCGAATGAAAATGTGTAATTATTTAATTAGGCTCCATAATGAGGCTGTGTGAGGGAGCTCGGAGGCAGATGTTTTTGGTGAACGGCACTGGCCACGACTTTGTGCTCTGTGCTGGAGGGGAGGAAAGTCGGGATACAGGAGGATGCAGCCAGGAATTGAGCACGGGGAAAATGATGCTGCAGGCTGGGGGAATCTTCGTTTCTGCTCCTGAGAAGGAGGTTGGGTTCGGCAGCCTCTCACTCGAATCCCTCACAGCAAAGGCTGGCAGGAACATCCTCCCGCTCCTGGGTACGCCTTTCCTTTGCCGCGGGAGAAGATGCTGAGCTGAGCAGTGACGGATTTCCAGGGAATGCTGGCAGGCTAACAGCCCGGGGAGAGCGCAGGCTCCCCTTGGGTACACGGAGTCAGTTTGATCGGGTGCTTGGCAGGCTCTGATGAGCACCCCGAGGGCTGTAGGTCCTCGCAGGGGGAGAACTTCCCTGCAGGACCGGGATTGCAACACGGTCTTCTATCTTGGAGAGCCCAGCCTTGCTCAGGATGTGTCCCCAGGGCAGCACAGGATGCAGAGAGGTTCTCCCAATGCTGCTTGATCCTGGGAAAGAGCCAGAAAGGGAAAGTTCTGCTGCCCCTGGCATGGATTTCAGTGCCCTCTCCAGGAGCAGGAAGAAAATCAAGGCCAGCACCTGTTTTACTGAAGTTCAACATCTGGAGTGAAATCCTGGGAGAAACACCCCGGAACAGAGCAGGGCAGGGGGCCAGGGGGAGCATCTGCTGGAGCTGCAGCTCTGGCAGCCCAGGAGCGTCCCCTGACTTTTGCCTCGCCGAGGCCCTGGGGACAGGAGGAGTTGCTGGGGTGGGAGCTCGGTGCCAGCAGCCTCCGGGCCCTGCAGGGATTCCTCGCCGCTGGATTTGGTCGGGATGCAGAGTTCCCTGCGGGGGGTGGCACCTGGGCACTGGCACACCTCTGGGTTCCCTCAGCAGGGCAGAGTGTGGGGATTGTTTGCATTTCCCCTGGCGCGCCCGAGCCAGCCGGTGCCTGAGGGATCCCTGAACGCTCCAGGCATGGGGAGTTTCTGTGGGATTTGTGGTTCTGAAGGGGTAGGGGTTGGGCAGAGCAGCTCCAGCCCCCTGTGCAGGGTGCTGCTGGAGGGACCTGTGGCCCTGCAGCCGCGGTGACATCAGCGGTGACTTCAGCCGGGCTGCCGGGGAGGGCGAGTGGCCGCCCAGTGTCGCAGCCACCGCCGGGCTGGGCTGGATGTGAGGCCGCCCGGGGCACAGCCCGGGGCACAGCCCGTCCCTGCTGCTGTCCCTGTGTCACCGCGGCAGCAAATCGCTCCCAGCGCTGCCCAGTGGCCCCCGCGGCAGCGTCCCTGGGGCCGCACCACGGCTCTGCTCTGCAGCGAGGGAGAAACTCCATCCAGCCTCCTGAGAGCCTTTCCCTTTTTCCTTCCTGAAAACCTTTCCTTTTTTCCCTCCTGAAAGCTTTTCCCTTTTTCCTTCCTGAAAACCTTTCCCTTTTTCCTTCCTGAGAGCCTTTCCCTTTTTCCTTCCTGAAAACCTTTCCCTTTTCCCTTCCTGGGATTTAGATCCCCAGCAAGTTGCAAGGACCTAAAGGCTCAGCCAACAAGTGACAAGATAAACTGTTTGTAAATGAGGGGGAAAGGAGCAGAATATTAATTTCTCCTCAACAATTATTCTTCCTTGACTCGCCCCCGAGAGTAAATCCCTCGGGTTGTCTTTGTGCTGGAACATGATACAGATAATGGAAACATTTTATCCCTGACATCCTTAAATGCTCTGTTTATCAGGTGATGGAGGAGAATCCAGGGCAGGATGTTTTTACCCGGGAAGCACAAGGAAATGAGTGGGCCCTCAGACATGGGAATATGGGAGTGAGGTCTGTGCCTTCACAGAATTGTCACCTTTTCCCTTAGAACTCCTGGTATTTGCTCTTCTGGAGCAAGAGCCGCTGGCTCCTGCAGTGTTTGGGGCATTCGTGCCCATTCCCTGGCTCTGGGGGGGCTGGCACGGCCTCTGCAGGGAATTGCCTCTGCGTTGTCTCTGCTTCGCACGGTGCCAGCTGCTTTTTAAACAAATTATTGTATCCGGTTATGGCAGTGCCTCCATTCAATTCCTTCCAGGGAGAAGCCAGTTCTCCTGAAATCGCCTTCTCACCTCTGCGATCATTACCCAGCAAATCGCCTCGGGGAGAGGCTGGAGCGGGGCAGGGGCGGGGGCTGCTCCGCCCGGGCTGCAGCGGGAGGGGGAGCAGGGAAATCCAGGAGCAGCTGCCCCGGGGTGGGGACTGCCCGTGTCCCAGGACCCCGGGAATGGCTGAATCCTGGGATCTGGGCGCTCTCTGTGTCCCAGGACCCCGGGGATGGCTGAATCCTGGAACCCAAAGGATGCCCCGGTCCTCACTCACACCCCACAACAAGGATGCTGTTGCTGGCTCAATTAAAGGGTATAAACTCCCTTCCTCCACGTCAGTTCATCCCTGAGATGAAAGGGTTTGGAAGGTTGCTTGAGAGCTTATGATTTATTTATTTTATTTTATTTTATTTTATTTTATTTTATTTTATTTTATTTTATTTTATTTATTTTGGCCACAGCGTCACTGCTGGGAAAAGGCACTCCAGGATTTATGATCCGTGGTGAGATTTGGCAGAGAGCAGCCAGCCTCAGGCAGGTTTTTAGGCTGTTGCTTTGGGACATTTCTCTCATTGCAGGCTCCCAGCAGCTGCCTCATCTCACGGAGAAGGACTTTGATTAGACAGGAGACAAAGGGGAGGAAGGAGAGATGAGGCGAGGAAGGAAATGGTCCAGGAGAGGGAAGGAGGCCTGGCCAGAGCAGCACTGGCTGGGGAGGGGATGAGCTGCCTCTGCCAGGCTCTTGTCACCCTCTGTCCCCACAGCAGCTCTCCTTGGCACACTCTCAAATGCCACAGTTTCCCCTGGGGTGGGTACAGAGATTTTTGGGGGTTTTGCCCCGGTCATCTGCAGCTTCACACCTCGTACGTGAGAACTTAAACACCGGGTGTCCCTCAGAGCACCGGGCTGGAGCTCTCACGTTGTTCTCCAAGAGGAAACCTCACCCTCGGAGTAAAGAATTCATTCCCAAAATCCCATCTAACCCTGCTCCGTCAGTGTGAAGCCAATTCCCCTTGTCCTGGCCCTACACTCCTGTAAAACACCCCCGAGGAAGGGCTCAGTTCTTGTACGGGCGAGGATGGAGCAATCAGCACGGACTAAACCAGAATAAAGGCAAATTGAACTCAACAACTGCCTGTTAAAGCTGCTTGGGGATCGCCAAACTGGGAGCAGCCTCAGGGTGGGGTGTTGAATGCACAGTTTTATGTGCCAATTATTGACCCTTTCCTGCTGATTTCAGCACAAGAACCGGGGAGAGTTTGTGTTCGTGGCTGCACAGGGGCAGAACCTCCCAAACCACGGCCGTGTCCCCCCCGACCTTGGCAGCTCTGGGCTCCAGCAGAGCCAACATCTGGCTGGTTTCTGCACAGCTCCGCCCGCTGCTCCCAGCGGGAATGGGAAGGCTGTTCCGATGGGAGTAAGTCAGAAAAGCGACGAAGGGAATGTGTTGTGCTTCCCAGCATCCCTGCGTCGTGCCCGTGCCCCTGCCACCGCCGCCGCTCCCCTCCTGCTCCATCTCCCCGAAGAACCCCTGGAAATGGGGGGAAACGGGAGGAAGGGGCTTTGCTGCTGCTCCCGCTCCTCCCTTTCCCCTCGGAGTGCCGATGTTTGGTTTGGAAAGCGCTCTCCTCGCAGCCACCGCGAGGGTGGGTGGAAATATCGATCTCCGTGTAATGAGTTTGAACGGGAAAAATGAGCGTGACTCAGAGCAGCACAGGCCGAGGGACGTTTTATTTTTAATTTATTATTTATTTTTCACCTGTTCCTGATGAATCCTTTTGGAATCTGCTCTGGTTCCTTATTTCCCCCGCATGGCCCCACCCTCGCTCGCTGCGTTTTGCTGCGGGGAAGGTGTTTATGTTGTGCTGGCTGTGCTCACATCTCTGTTAAGCTTTTGCATCTTTGTTTAATTTTTGTAAATTTTGGGTTTCTGGCAGCCTCTGGCCACGGGATGCTGGGAGGGGAGGGGAACCGAACTGGTCCTGCAGCGACCCCGGGGTGGGAGGAGCAGCCTGAGTGGGCCCTTGCCCTCCTCCGTGCCCAGAAAGGCTGTCAGGGGGTGCTCGGGCTGCTTTCTGTGCCTGCGCTGTGCTCTCCTTTCCCACTGGTGCTCCAGCACCACCTACAGTCCTCCCCAGGCTGAGGAGATGCTCCGGTGCCGCTGGGGATGGCACAGGCACAGGGGAGGGTCAGGCGCTGAGCAAACGTGGAATTTGGGGGATATTTGCAGCCTTTCTGGCCTAAACACTAAATGAGAGAAGGGGGCTTGAAGAAAAAACTTCAAACCAACCCAAAACCCCCCCGTTTCCACACCAGCTGCCCAGCACAGGGTGGGTTTGTGCCGCAACACAGCCGGTGCTGCTCAGAGAGAGCGCAAACCCTCAGCCTGAACCTGCAGGACAGGTCATGAAACATTCATAGCAGTTTATTGAGTAAATAGCATGAAAAATTCATTGGTGTTTGGAGCAAGGAGCCACCAGCTGTATCTGTCGGGGTGGAGAATGAAGTAAATGAGAAAAGCCTTTATTCCATGGGCTCCTTCAGCTGCTCTGGTTTTGGGGACCGGCAGCAGCCAGCAGTGGAGCATCCTCCGGGTCAGAGCAGGATGAGGGGATGCAGCAGCACGAGGGGTTTCTGTCCCACGAGAGCTCTGCCCTGGGAAGAGAATCATCTCCTGCCCCAGCACGGCCCAGGCACGGGTTAGAAACTCTTCTTTCAGCAGCCAGAAATTCCATGCAGGGTCAGAAGCCTGGCTGAGAGCTGTGCCCGACCTCTGCTGCTCCCTGTGTGCTCCAGGCAGGGAAAATCCAGCTCCTGGGGGGAGCTCAGGGTGGGGAGGATCTCGCTGAGGGATGGGGCCCCACCAGCCCTCCCTGGCACAGCCCTTCACCCGTCACGGGCTGGAGGGGTGAAGGTGGTAAAAAGCAGCTCCGGGGTTTTTCTGATTTTTTCCCAGCTTAGGAAGTTTTGCTCCCCACGGGGCTGGGAGCTCATTGCTGGCAGGGCTGGCTGGAGCCGCAGCCCCTCAGCAGCTCCCGGGGCTTCTCATGTGGCAGGGAACGGGAGGGGACAGGGGCAGCAGGTGGGAGATGGGTTTGGGGGCTGCGGCAGCTCCTCAGCTGCTGCTCTCGCTCGGTGTGGAGGGACCAGAGCGTTCCCTTGGGACTCCCGGAGCAGCAGGGGATGGAGGGGGCGGCTGAGCCATCACTCCCAGCCCTGCAAGGGCCCTGGCAGCGGGAGAAGGGGGGTTTGGGAACAAGGAGCGCCTTCAGCGCATGCACGGGAACCCGAGCCGGTGCCGGGGATCCGAGCGCTCGCTTCGCTCCTCCTGCCATGGTGAGCAGGGATTCCGCAGCTTGTCCCCTTCCCAGCCCCCCGGGCCCGTCCCTGACCCGCTCCTGGACTCTGCTGCTGCCCCAGAGCTCAGCCGGCCCCGAGCAGCCGCCCCACAGGCCGGAGCACCCCGAGGATGCTGCGCCCGGGAGGGGAGCACGGAGCGCGCAGCCCTGCCCGGGGCACGGTGGGTGAGCTGCTCGAGCCTTTGGGAACGGGGTGCGCCTCCGAGTCCCGACCTCTCACGGGATCCACGGCTTAGCTCAGCTCCTCCTGCGGGAACGGAGCAGCTGAGCCCCAAAAACCGGTGCACAACAACCCAGGGGCTTGGGAGCGCCGTGAGAGGTGGACAAACCACGCTGATCCTCTCTCCTTTTTCCAAAGATCCTGCCGAGGCGCCTTTTGGGGCTCTCTGCACGGCCAGGAGGCTGCTCCTGCTGCTGGGGGCGGCCGTGCTGCTGGCGGGGATGGCGGCGGGGACGTGGCTGCTCGGTCAGTGTCCCCCAGGACAGCCCTGCTGCCCCGCTCAGGGGGGTTTGGGGTGCCAGCAGCAGTGGGGTGGTGGGGATGGGAGCTCCTTGGTCAGGCCTGGCTTGGGGTGGGCACAGTTCTGGCCCCAGAGAGGCTCATTCACCTCGTGCAGGGGGTGAGATTGTCCCTGATTTGGTGCATCTTCGGGTGCCGCCAGGCTGTGGGAGCCCACCNTGAAGCACCTGAAGGAGCCCCCGCCAGCCCAGGGCTCCCCCCAGGAGCAGGGTTTGGATGCGATCCCAGCGTGCGACGATGGTGAGGAGGAAGAGCCCGTGGTCCGGGGGGCTCCCAGCACAGGTTTGCACCTTTGCTCGATGTCACAGGGATGGGGAGAGGGGAGCCAGGCCCAGCAAGGACACAAAAGAGGCTCTTTAAAGATCAGTATCAGCTGCATTTTGCAGTTGTTTTGCTTTTCTCTTTAATCCTGCTGCTTCCCCCACCATTGCAGCTTCGCTGCCCACAGGGATCCCACAGCAAGGGAACCCTTGCAGGGCTCCTTTGCCTGGGACCCCTCTGACTGGGTTCATTTACAGTTTATAACTCTTCAAATGCCTTTTTCTGGGGTTTAGGGTGGGTTTTTTCTGGCTTTAGCTGTGCCTGACCCTGCACAGAGGCGGGAACTCACAGGTTGTCTGTAATGGAGTGTCTTTAGTGTCTTTCAGGATAAACACAGCCAATTCCTTGCTGGAAGCGCGGCTGGAAGGACACCCTGGCTGGCTCCTGGTGTGCCACGAGCACTGGGACCCCTCCCTGGGCACCCTGCTCTGCCAGCAGCTCGGGCACCTCAGGTGGGCAGGGCACGGGGAGCTGCTGTTGCCCTTTTCCAAGGGGGATCATCTTGGCAACAGCAGGTGCCTGAGGGCTGGGGGGGCTTGGCAGGGCAGTAGAGCCAGGTCACTCCATTCCCTGGGGAAACCAGGGCTTGGGCTGGCACAGGGACCTCTGGGAACAGCTCCAGGAGATTCTCCCTGCCAAAAGAGTCATTCCCAGCTGCCAGAGCTGAGGGACAGTGACGCTCCCGTGGCAGGGTCATGTTCCTGACCCCGTTCCCGGGCCATTTCCCGTTGCCCCTGCAGAATGACCCATGAGAAGGGGGTGAAGCTGGCGGATGCCGGGGTGAGCGGCGGGCAGCGGTTCCTGCGGGTGAGACCCCGCGGGGAAGGCAGCCTGGAGGACGCGTGGCAGGTCAGGTGAGGGCGGCTGCAGGGCAGGCAGGGTTTGCTGGAGCCTTTTCTCAGGCTCCAGAACGTGGAAAGGCGCGGGTGCTGTGCAGCAAACCCCCTTGGGAACGGCTGCAGGCGCCCCGGAGCTCCCCGGGGATCCTGGCTGATGTTTACCCTGACCCGAGCGCTGTTCCCGTGCAGGAGCCGCTGCGAGTCCGGTCGGATTGTGGCTCTGCAGTGCTCAGGTGAGCGATCCCCTCCTCTCCTCTGTCCCCAGGATCTCTGCCTGGATGCAGCAGTTGCTTTTCTCCCATTTCCCCTGCTCCCCTCGCCCTCCAGCGCGAGGGCCTGGAGGAGCTGGAGGAGCTGGAGGCTCTCCCAGCCCGTTCCTTGCAGAGTGTGGGCTGCAGGCGGGGGCCATGCGGGTGGTGGGGGGCACAGCCGTGTCCCCCGGGCGCTGGCCCTGGCAGGTCAGTGTGTGCCAGGGCTCCCAGCACCGCTGTGGGGGCTCCGTGCTGGCCCGGGAGTGGATCCTCACTGCAGCTCACTGCGTGCACAGGTACCCTGGGCTCCTTGTGCCCATCCCTGGGCTCCCTCTGCCCTTCCTGGGCTCCCCGTGCCCATCCCCGTGCTCCCTCTGCCCATCCTGTTCTCCCTGTGTGCATCCCGTGCTCCCTGTGCCTATCCCTACGCTCCCTGTGCCCATCCCCAAGTTCTCCGTGACCCTTCTGAGTTCCCTGTGCCCATCCCGTGCTCCCTGTGCCCATCTCGTGCTCCCTTGCCCATTCCCGGGCTGCCTGTCCCTGCTGGTAGCCCAGCTCTCGGTGCTAGTTGCCCTCCAGCCGTGGCACTCTCTGTCCCGCTCAGTTCCAGGCAGCTCCAAGGCCCTTCCTGGCTGGTTTTTGCGGGAATTGTCACCCACAGCTCCCTCGGGCAGGGGGCCGGGGTGCCAGTGCAGGAAATCATTCCCCACCCACTCTACAACGACAGCAGCCTCGACTACGATATCGCCCTCATGAGGCTCCAGGTGCCCCTGAATTTCTCGGGTAAGGGACTGTCGTGGGGCTGTCCTGTCCTTCTGTGGAGTTGTCTGTCCTATCCCACAAGGAAAAGCTGCCCAAAAACTGAACCTGCCCCTTCAGAGCAGCTCTGGCAGAATCAGAATCCCAGAATAGTTTGGGTTGGAAGGGACCTTAAAGCTCATCCAGTTCCACCCCGGCCATGGCAGGGAACCTTCCACTATCCCAGGGTGCTCCAAGCCCCGTCCAGCCTGGCGCTGACCTCTCTGCAGGATGCCCAGGGCATCGGGGCAGGCAGTGTGGCCGGAGGTGGCTGTGGGAGCTGCAGCCCCCAGAGCTGCTGGGCCAGGAGCCTTTCCCAACCCCGAGCCAGGGCTCTGAGGGCTCTGAGGGCTCTGAGGGGGAGCTGTCCCCGCTGCCCTTCCCCTGTCCCCCCTGCCCAGGGGCCGTCCGTGCCGTGTGCCTGCCGCCCGCCCGCCAGGACCTGCTGCAGGGCACGCCGTGCTGGGTGTCCGGCTGGGGCTACACCGCGCCCGACCACGGTGAGCTCCCAGCCTCTTCCTGTCCCTCAGCACCGCCCGGAGCCTTTCCCCTGCCCCATCCAGCCCCTTCCATTCCACGTGTGATGTTCCAAATGCTCCATCCCACCCCACATCCCCCGTGGGCCTGGCCATACCTAATCCCTTACGGCGATCCCGCCTTTCCCCGCTCTCGCCCCGTGCTCCCTGTGGTTCCCTCTCGGTTCCTCTGTCCCTGTCCCCAGCACAGGTGTCTGGGACGCTGCAGGAGGCCCTGGTGCCCCTGATCGGCACCAGGAGGTGCAACGGCTCCTGCGCGTACCGGGGCGGGCTCACGGGCAGGATGCTCTGTGCCGGGCACCTGCAGGGACGCGTGGACGCCTGCCAGGTAGGGCTGGGGGCCCTGGGGGTGCCTGCTCGGCTGGGAGAAGCCCCCCTGGCGAGGCACAGGCTGCCCTGAGCTTTGGATGCTCCCTGGGAGTGCCCGAGGCCAGGCCGGACGGGGCTTGGAGCAACCCGGGACAGGGGAAGGTGTCCCTGCCCATGGCAGGGGTGGCACCGGAGGAGTTTAAGGTCCCTCCCACCCCAGACCAGGCTGTGAGTCCGTGCTCTGCCCCACAGGGGGACAGTGGGGGGCCCCTGGTCTGCTGGGATGGATCCATGTGGCGCCTGGTGGGAATTGTGAGCTGGGGTCAGGGCTGTGCTGAGCCCAACCACCCCGGGGTCTACACCACCGTGGCCCAGCTGCTGCCCTGGATCCACCAGGTCACCGAGGTAAGCCAAGCTCTCTGTCCAGCCTGCTCTAGAGCCTTATTCATTCCTCAGACAACCCCCAGTGTCCTGCTGAACTCTTTCCCTTGAGGTACCAGCCTTTAGGACAACCTCTGTCATGGTACTAAATCCTGGGTTTGTTTCCTTTTTTCTTTATTAGATCCACTAGAAATCAGGCAAGGAGAGACTCCACAGAGCAACACTCTGCCCCTTCCACAAGTGGAGAACAGCCCAGGACTGGCTCATCCTGTTGCTGGAACCCAAACAGAATCCCAGACATGCTCAGTATAAATAGTTTATTAAAGAAAATAGCAAATTACAGTTCTGTGAACAATCAACAGGGGAGAAGTGGTGTTTTTTCAAAATAGGTGGTTTTTGGACTGCTGTGTATAAAGGGGCAGGGGATCCCATGAGATGCCAGCGCTGTGGGGACTCTTGGAGGGGAAGAAAATAAAAAGCAGAGTCTGAAGTGGCAGATTCTGCTTCAGATCTCCCTTTTCTGCTGCATTCCCATGTGCTGGGCTTGGTCTAAACGCCCAGTTCCCCCTGCTCACACCAGTTAAAGCCAGAACAGAAGGGTTCTGCAGGGACTGGGGTGACATGGACACAACAGGAGACAACAGGTTAAAACATTAAACTCTGTGACTGGAACTTCTGTAAGCACTACAGGGCACAACTTTGCTCCACCTGTGCAGCACCTTGCTCTCTGGGTTGAGTTTAGTGAATGGTCTCAGTGAGTTTTTCCATTAAAAGAAATGTACAATAATCCAAGTGTCAAACGAAGCCTTTTGTGACTTAAAAGACAATGCTGTGACTGCACCTTTCATTCCCTTTTTATATTCATTTACATTTCTCTCATTATTCTTAAAGGACAGGAAATACACCACCACAAAGACACCAGAGTTACCCAGTTCACACCCAACAAAAACGTAAAAGAAGGAGCTGAACTGGCTTCTACAGTTGGGAAAGTGAGACTGAAAAATTCTAAGTCAGTTTTCAGATATTTTCCATGAGGAAATAAGAGAATTTTGCTACTTGTGTGAAGTCCTGTGACTTGATCAAGGTTCACCCAGCACAGGATCTCCTTTCCCCACACCCCCCTCGAGGTCTGCTCCTCAGGGACGCCTGAGGTGGGAGAGTTTGGCACTTCAGCATTCCTGGAAGAAGTTCTCCAGGTCTGTGGGTTCCTTGTGTGGTTTGTGGGGACAGATGAGGTCACAGAGGGGCTGCAGGTTCCCTGATGTAAAACTGCATAGAAGAGGCACTACTGAGCACTAAAAATGCCCCTGCAGGGCCCCAAGCCCAGCTTGAGATGAGGTTACACAAACACCGAGCCAGGAAATGCTCCTTCCCCCCAGCCATGCTCCAGGAAGCACCTACCCAATTCCAAAGGTTTTCATACCGGTACAAATGAGAAAGATTAAATCAAAAAAATATTTGGAAGTGTCAGTTTGCTCTGGCTGTGTCAGAAGACGCAGGTGCAGGTGTAAACATGGAGTCACTTGATCTTGGCCAGTGCTGCTGCTCTCCTCTCTGTGTTCTGGAACAAGGCTCGGATCAGACTCTTCACCTCAGCTGCTGAGAATTCCGCTGCCAGAGGCCCCTTCCCATCTGCCCACCTGCACGGGAGAGAGACAGAGCTTTATTCAACCAACCTGCCCAAAAACGGCACCTCAAAACGAGCCTCCAGCGACTGGCTCAGTGTCATCAACCCAGCTATGTGAGCCCAGAATTGTTTAGTCAGGTGCACAAAGGTGTGAGGTGATTTCTGCACTCAGAACCTTTTCCTTCTCCAAAATAAGCCTAAAGCCTGCCTGCAAAATTCCCATTTGCCTCCTTAACACCACAAAAAAGTGGTTTATGCCCTGCTGGAAGTAGAGTTGGGAAGTTTTGGTGTCTTGGATGTTTCCAAGAGCAGCGCCCAGGGAAGGAGCTGCCTTCCCTCTGTGTTTTCCCTGTGCCTGGTCCCTGCCTGGTTTTACCTGCTGGGGACAGGGTGTTCTCCTGCCCTTCAGAGCTACCTGGGAGGCAGCTGGGAGCAGGGAACGTTCAGCCGCTGGCAGCTCACACCAACTAAAGCAATTATGCAAATCCTTATGGATAATTCAGATTAATTCACCACTGCAAGGTAAAAGGGGCAAGAAAAAAGCACTCGGGTGGAGGGACAGCAGCAGGCAAAATGCCAGGCTGCTCCCTGTGAAAGATTCCCGAACTTGGAGAAGCCAAGGGGATGCACAAACTGTGGTTTGGCTCTCCCATGGCACCTACTTTTTTACCATTTTCCTTTTTTCTTCAAAAAAGAAGTAGATGAGCAAACTTTAAATGGGCTGGGAAGACCCAGCCACAACCAGCCCCAGGAGCTGATCCCGATCCTTGTTAGCTGTGATTGCCTCTCCTCTGAATCCCAGCTCCCTTCACAGGTCTGGAGAACCAGCTGGAAAGGAAAACACCTACTGATCCACGATTTCCTGGAGGTTGGCTTGCAGGATGATCATCAGCTCCTTGAACGTCATCCACTTCTGCACATAGACTGGAACTTCCTCTTGGTACTTCTTGTTTTTGTCTTCTTCAAGCAGAGGGGTGAAAACTTGGGGTCCTTCCTCCACCATGATCTTGCAGAGTGAGTACAGCCTGTCTGCATCCTCTGCAGAGATATCCTGGAATCAGGAAAATACCAACAGAGGAGAAGCGAGGTTTAGTTTTGAGGTGCCAAGTGAAAAATGGGGACTGTGAACATTTCCCATGGACACACAGGGATCACTTCTGTGCAAGGCAACTGTTCCCCCGAAATGTGATCCTGGGGAGAAGTTCTGGAGGTCACAAATGCTGTCCCCAGCACCCCACAGCCATTACCTCCAGGGCAGCAATCCTGGTGACAATCTCTGCCAGGGCTGTGTTCAGTAAGGTCCCCATGGCCTTGCAGTACACGTTCACTGGGAGCACGTCCTGCCACACCTTGCCCAGCCTCTTCAGCTGATGCAGCACCTGGAAGGCAACACTGTGTGTGAAACCAGAGAGAACACTGGGC
The DNA here is from genome assembly GCA_013397565.1 of Ptilonorhynchus violaceus. NCBI lineage: Eukaryota > Metazoa > Chordata > Aves > Passeriformes > Ptilonorhynchidae > Ptilonorhynchus > Ptilonorhynchus violaceus. Next base: position 21,835 of record VZRJ01004872.1, on the reverse strand, counting down.
AGGGCACCAGGCGAGTGCCATGGGGAGAAACAACAGAGCAAACCTGCTACAGACACGGCCCAGGACAAGAACCCCAAACCACCATGTCAGAAAATAGATTTTTAACAGTTCCACTGCTCTCAGGACTGAGATCACACACTGCATCTTCCCCAGGATATCAGCAGACAGGGATGTTTGGCTTTCACTGCCTTCCTCACCTGCCTTATGGCTTTATTTGCTGCACAGAAATTCTCCTCGTCATCCATGTTGGAAAAATTCCTGGCACTCGAGAGCCTCTCCAGGATTTCTCCCTTCTGCACTCGCATCTGGGCCAGAAAACACTCCATCCCTTGAGGAGCAAAAACAAGCAGAGAGGAGCAATTAAGCAATTACTAAATTTGCTCTGCCTATTTATGGCTGTAAATGCTGAATAATGAACTTGCTATAATGTTTTATTTTTAATCGAATTCCCAGTCTCCAAACAGGCTCACAGAACCAATGTAACCAGTGAGCTCTTAACTGTGGATGACTCCTGTTAGCTCAGTTTATTTCTATAGAATAAGCTAAAGAAAATATCAAAGGACTGAGCAGCAGATCCCAAAATACAGTGCTACAACATCTTCCTGGATACTGAACTGCTCCTGGAACTGTGTGCTGGACAAGATATGGGTTCCAAAGAGCCAAAACTTCTTAATTCAGAAAATATTTCTGGCACCTGTCCAAAAAATACCAATCCACTGCTCCCACCGAGGGAGCAGCCACACCTCCATTAAACCACTCAACAGCAACTGCCCGGGTTGATTCCCATGGGATCCATGAGTACATTCCAAGGGTGGGAGGTGGGAGGTTACCCAGTCTCCTGAAGCCAGGCACCAGGTCCACGAAGGTGGCCGCCCCGTTGCACAGCACGTTGGTCATGCGGTAGCGGAACTGGTGGCCCAGGGTGAGCAGGTGGTGGGCGATGTACATGCAGTTGTTGTGGTGGATGGCAGCCAGCTGGGGCAGCTTCTGCAGGTTCTCCCTGGCCCAGCAAGGAGGAAAAGGAAGGAACGGATTTACTCAGAGCTGGCTCTGTTAAAAAAATAGTTGTGTCTACCCCAGAGAAACGCACGGTCTGTCAGGCAGATGGTGCAGGCAAGGCCTGACTGACATCAGGACAAAAACATTTAACTCTCACATCCCCGCAGGAACTGGCAGGAAAACCATGTGAAATGGCATTGAGGCATCTGAACCATGTGTTACCCCACACTGTTCCCAGCCATGGACTTTCAAACAGGAATGTATTTTGTTATAGCAAAGTTATGGTGAGGAAAAGAGAGAGCAGCTCTCCGACAGGACTGTGTACTTTCCATCTTACTGCTGCTCCTCTTCCGCAAGAAAAACATCATGAAAAATCTGTGCATCACACCTGGGGTCAAAGTCAGGTGGCTGGAAACAAATACAGCTGTGTGAGAACTTCACCCATCCCCCTGCTCATAAGATTGACAACTGAGAAAACTCTCAAGCACCTACTTTGCACAATTAATAACAGATTGAATAGTTGATTTTTGCTGCAGGAGGAAGCCCTAGTGGACAAGTGGGACTGTTCCAACAGCATTATTCCCTCTCAGAACAGGAAATATGGACACACTTACTTGTGGTATGTGGGCACTACATCATAGAAGAGCTGGAAGATGTTCCGGACAGAGTAGAAGAGCTGCACACAGCTACAAGGAAAAGAAGGCTCCTGTCAGCTTGTCATTAATGTCCTGTTCACAGCTGACCCTCAGCCTTGCCCAGAACAAGGTTCTGTGACCAGTGAAGCACTGGCACAAAGAGGGGATTGTCAGGATCCGTTACAGCGATGTCAACGTTCTGGAGAACTCACAAAGGCTGGGCTGACCTTGGAAGTTCAGTGTGGAAAAGCTTCAGCCCACGTGGCAGCAGGGAGATATGTGAAACCCCAGAACAAAGGGGACAGTGTCCCTTCCCCTCCAGGTGTGCACGAACACTCAGCCCTCTCTCTCCCCTGAAGGGCAGCTGTTACCTGGGCAACCCTCCTGCTCCAGGGCTGTGGTCTCTGCTTTTTAAAGAAAAGTTTATGTGGGTCCTATTTGTTTTCCCCCAAGAGCTCTGCCAGCTGCAGAGCTGGAGCTCTGTGCTTTCACCAGCACAGACAGCAAGAACTCTGCTCACAAAGGGAGCCAGCACTTACTTGGTTTGTAAAAGAGAGATGGGTTTGATTTTTCTGAACAACTGAGGGCTAAGGTGGGATAAACGAGGGAAATGAACACTGCAGGAGCATTTCTCCCAGAAGCCATGGACTGTGTTGTGACTGCTTTAATGGCTCAAATACCAGGCAGTGATGTGAATGTTCCCTAAAAACCTGACTCCAAAGGCTGCTGACCCTGGGTACTGCAGGGAACAGCCTGCAGCAGTGTCAGTCTCCTGCCCACACCCAGGGATGCACCCTCCAGCCAGAACAAGAGGGACTTCAACGACTGATTCTAATTCTTAAGCATGTTCTATTCTTTAAAAGTTCTCTAAATCAGATGCTTGGTGTTGCTGGAGGCTGATACACAAGTTAACCTGTGTTAACAAGGATAACTAATCCCTACCACTGATCCGTGCTGCCTGTGGCCTCCACCAGGGTGTGATAAGCCAGCTCCATGAGCTGCTCCACGGAGGAGCTGATCCGGCAGGTGGGCAGGGAGAAGGTGAACTGGCTCAGCTTGCTCTCATTCCCCAAATTCACTGTGCCATTGTGCAGGAGGCTGGAGGGTTTGTGGATTTTGGAGTGGTCTCCTGTCCCAGGATCAGGGAGCTTTGGTAGGGCCACACTGGAATCGGGTGTGATCTAAAGGAAAACAGCAGAGAGGGAAAATACAACTTAGAGCTCAGAAAGGAGATCTGCAAAATTAAAAAGCATTGAATGGCAGAGATTTAAGACTCAAAATAAACTGCAGCACTATTAGAAAATGTTTAGAAATTGTTGTTTGCCAAGATCCCCACATAATCAAAAGTATTCAGTGCTCCACAAGGAAAAGGACTTGGCTGTCACAGACAATCCTTTCCCAACAGCTGTTTTTCCAGATGGAAAAGCTGCGTGTTGCATCAGCACTCACCTTTACAGTGTTGTGTATTTCTGAGGTCATCAGGTTCCTGGCTGCCACGATCACATCCTGGCACTTCTTGTTAGCAAAGTGGGAATTGACGTTCCGGGCGTATTTCAGCAGGTCCGTCGTGTCTCCCTTCAAAAACTGCATCTTCTTCAGGGCTTTCTCAAACTCCTCTGTGGATCTGATCACCTGATGAGAGCAGATGTGTTCTATGTTAGCACGGTCCCAACAAAATTAAAATTGGGTACAGAAGCTGAAAGCAAAGGATGAAAGGAGGTTTTGGAGGGCATTAACCACTGGAATGACACCACACTGGACTGCCTGGGCTCTGTGTTCAAACCTGAGGGGGTTGTTGGGACCCACCTCTATGTACTGCTCCAGTTTGCTGCTGTTGGTTGGGATGGAATTCACCAGGCAGTTCTGAATGAGGCAGTCTGAGAGCTCCTCCCAGATGAGCTCCCCCAGCAGCTCTGCCAGGGTGACTCTGCCATCCTTTCTGTCTTCCCCAGGCTGCTCCAGAGGCACATCTGCATCCCAGAGAAGAAAATGGATTTTAACACAGCTGCTTCCTGGACCAGACCCTTCACCAGTTCAAAAGCCTTTTCTCCTTTATTTTCCTTACCTAATGCTGATTAACAATCAGATAGTCTAGAAAGCTCTAATTAAATGAACAAGGTACACATAACTAACTCCAAAAGAGAGGAACTACCTACTTAGCAGGTATTTGTGGAGAACTTCAAAAATCAGCTTGATCTTGTCAAACACCACCATAGGAGAGGGCTGGTCCAAGGCAGGCTCCTCGGATTTAAACCTCAGGATGAACACATCTGGCTGTTCCTCTGTGAGGGGCTGCAGAGATGGGTATGAAATCAGTGGCTTCAGGATGTATTTCAGCAGCAACTGGCCTGAGGAAGTGAAAAAATAGAGATTTTCCAACAGCAGATTGCTCCAGTGAGGTCCAACCCTGACTACTGTGGATGTAGAGACCCTGCCTGAAGTGGAAGGAACACTCTCTTGATCAGGGAATAGCTAATGAGGCACAACTCTTTAAGCATCAGGCTAGGAAACCACATAGTCATAGATCAAAAGTATACTGAATTGTCAGGAAAGGATAAATAATGGCATAAATATTTTCCTATTAATAAGAGCTATAGCACTGACCTAAAACTCAGTGGGAAACACAGGCCAGGAAAGAGAGAAGCTTTCCAGTGTCCTGGCGGAGTGAACAGGATCTCACCATCCATTTTAAAATAAGTCTGCACCATCCCCCCGGGCTCCTGGAGCTGGTTCTGGGCTCTGTCTTACCAAAAACCTTGAGCTTGGAGTGCAGCTCTCCCAGGACAGCCAAGGCCTGCAGCACGGCAGCGACGGGCGGGGCAGCAGCGTCCTGCTCCTGGGCTGGCAGCGTGTGTAAGCGCAGCTCCGACAGCACCACGGCCTCCAGGCTGCTGCCTTCTGCACACAAACGAGACCACGGCTGCCACCACGGCACAGGAGGAGCCACTGCAGGCAGCTGAAGCCAAGATCTATCCCTGCCCAGAGCAAGAGCTCCTTCAGCCACCTCAGCCCAACAGTTTTACTGCATTTCCCACCCCGCAGGTGAACACAGGCACTTCAGTGGGGCAAAACCAGCGAAACAAAGCCTGGGAGCACCTTTGGAAGGAGGAAGCTGCCACACGATGAGTTTCTGCCACTCCTCTCCCAGGTGGTAGAGCATGTTCTGGGTCTGCACCGTGAGCTCCGTGCCCAGGGCCTTCAGGATCTTCAGCTCAAAGCCCTTGCGGGATTCCAGGTTCCTGAGGCTGCTCCGTGCCTGGGAGAGAGCAAACACAACACAGTGAGTGCTGCCCCTGCAATAAACGTCCCCTGGGACATTTATCCAATGTATTAATACTGCTAAGGGGTCATTATTAATTACCTTTTCCAGCTGCTGAGCTGCTGTCACATACTTCTTTTCCAGCAGAGCAGCGTTGTACTCTTTGATAGCTGTATCAAACTGCAACAAACAGTCAGGAGTCACTGCAGCTCTATTGCAACACAGTTTTTAATAGACAGGGGAGCTACAGCCACTTGTTCCAAAGAGAAGCCCACAATAATGTCTCAGACTGAGGAGTAGGATTTTTTGCTCCCCCTCCTCACCTCCTGCAGCTTTTTCAGGACACTCAGGACCAGTGTGTCCCTCTCCAGCTGCTGCTTCAGCTCCGTGAATTCAGCAACAGCGACATTGAGATCTCGCTGGACCTAAAAAACCAACATTTGTCAGTTCCTTGACAGCAGTTGTTGTCACACACATTACTTTAAATTTCATTTATCACTTATTTCTGTTACTAGAATAATTTGGTGAGGAGGAAAAAAAATCTCCATCCATTTTATTCCTTTTAAGAAGTAGAAACATTTATAAACTGGTTTTTCTTTCAATACATAGAGTTATGTATTAGTATAATACATATGGTTAGGGTTGGAAGGGACCTTAAAGATCATTTAGTTCCTACTGGATCACAGGGTTTTTTAAAGGCGCTGTAAGGCAGTTTAGTCTTAAAATGCAGTCAAAATGTGCTCCTTTAGCAGAGCCATTTAAAATATAATAATGCTTGAACTGAGCCAAAAGTTAATTCTCAATGAACAGCACTCCACAACTCCATATGTTGGGAAATCAAAGGCAATAATCACGAGTGTGGGTCTGCAATCCAACCTGCAGGAGCTGCTCACTCTCCTTAAACCTTCCCAGGTACGATCTGAGCTCTGTTCTGCCCCAAATCCCTGTGGGACCAATATGCAGCTGGACAGTTCCTGTGTCACACCCCCTGCCACAGCCCAGGCTGCTCCTTCTCTCTGAAGGACACTGTGACACACTTTTCCACCTGCACAGCAGTGACAATCCCTTAATGACAGCTCTTAACTTACACCCTGCTGCCACCTCAAGGCGTTCTCCAGGGGTGATATCACCCAGGGATCTTAGTCACAAAATCATGGAATCTCCTGAGCTGGAAGGGACCCCCAGGATCATCGAGTCCAACTCCTGGCTCTGCCACCCCCCCCAAAATCCCACCATGAAAGTGTTGTCCTAACACCCCTTGACTCTAGCAGGTTTGGGGCTGTGCCCTCCTCCTCCAGTCCCCTCCCAACACTCCACGATGGGGCAGGGACTACAGATTTGGGATGAAACGGAGAGGAACGTCCCACCTCGTTCTCGATGCCCGCCTTGAGCAGGTCGATGTTGCTGGCCAGCCCCTCCACCCGCGCCACCAGGTCCTCTGCGCTCTGCATGCTGGGCAGGAACTCGTTGTACTTCTTGTTGATCATGGTGCAGACCTCTCCCTAAGGACCGGGAGCGGCGGGACAGCGTCACCTCGGGGGGAGCAGGCCAGGACCACTGGGAGCAGGATAAGAGCCTGACAAGGCTGGGAACCCCCTGACCCAGGGCTGGACACCCGGGGCTGACCCGGGGCTGACCCAGGGCTGGGCACTCCGGGATGGCCTTGGGCTGGACAGCTAAGGCTGACCTAGGGCTGGATAGCTCAGGATGGACCAGGACAGGGCACCCCGATCCGACTGACCCAGGGCTGGGGAACCCCATCTGACAGACCAGGGCTGGGCACACCGGTCCGAACCAGGCCTGGGACAAAATCGCAGAACAGCAGGGCTTGGAAGGGACCTCTGGACATCACCCAGTCCAACCCCTGCCAAGGCAGGGTCACTTGGAGCAGGTGACACAGGAACGCGTCCAGGTGGGGGTGGAATGTCTCCAGAGAACGAGACAGAGGGACAAAGAGGGGGACACCGGGGTCCAAACCAGGACTGGACGCTCTGGGCTGACCCAGGACTGGACACCCCGGCCCAAACCAGGGCTGGACACCCCGCGCTGGGCACCCCGGTCCGCACCGGCTCCGCAGCAGCGCCGGCCCCGCGACTCTCCCCGCGCCCCCCCGTCTCCCAGCTCTCC